>OU015745.1:110262536-110305190 GCA_907169655.1 Acomys percivali | reverse complement strand
GTGTGTGTGTGTGTGTGTGTGTGTGTGTGTGTGTGTGTGTGTGTGTGGTCAGAGAAGAGACGCAAGTCCTTTGGATGCCTTGGAAAAGCACAGGAGTCCTAGATAATTGGACAGTGAGTTATTTATACTTGTGGAGTTTGGTTTTGCTATGTTCAGAACTGTGCTCTGCTTTTTCTCTCTTGAAGTGAGAAGTTATTTAATTTATTTATTTTTTTTGTTTTGGTTTTTCGAGACAGGGTTTCCCTGTGTAGTCATGGCTATCTTAGACTCACTTTGTAGACCAAGCTAGCGATCCACCTGCCTCTGCCTCCCAAGTGCTGGGATTAAAGGCATGTGCTACCACGCCTGGCCCAATTAATTTATTTTTTTATTATCCAGGAGTCCATAGTTGAGATAATTTACATTTTAAAGAGACTGAACTTTTAAGTGTTTCAATTTTTATTGTAATATTTTTCTTTTTTACATTTATATTATTACACATATATACAATAAGCTACACACAGCAAGAAGAATCACAATTGTTACATTCATAGTATTTTGGCTATTTGTATTTGGCAACCTCTTATCTTGGTGAGTTTAAAATTCTGAATGTAAATCAATATGTATCATATCTCATTTCTCTCAACTTAAAACATCTATCTAGATGTAAAAACATCTTTTTTTTTAATTTTATTAATTTATTCTTGTTACATCTCAATGGTTATCCCATCCCTTGTATCCTCCCATTTTTCCCTCCCTCCCATTTTCCCCTTATTCCCCTCCCCTATGACTGTTCCTAAGAGGGATTACCTCCCCCTGTATGTGCTCATAGGGTATCAAGTCTCTTCTCGGTGACCTGCTGTCACAACAGATGTAAAAACATCTTAACCCCTAAACAACTAAGCTTAATTGTAACTCTGATCTTCAACCCCATCAGAGTCTTGAGAAGAAATAAAAAACAATTACCTAAGTAAACAGGACGTACAGGTTAGCAGCTTCCAAAATCAGAAAATGACAGAGACAATTTGCTGCCTGAACAGTCACCCAAAATTCCTATAACGTTGGAGCATCATTTTCAGCCTTCTGACCCAGTATATCTGACAGACATATTTGCAAGGCAGGAACTATTGAGTACTTGCTTACCCTGTCTTGGCAGAGTTTGGCTGTCAACTCTGCCTGCATCTAAACGTGCCTGTTTTTAGGTAGAATTCTGTCTGTGGCAGAAATGAGGACATTTTGCCCAGTGGCTTGTTTGCCACATTTGAAGCCATCTCCATAAGGAGGCTCTATGATGCTCATCATCTTCTTTGAAGTTGGCTGGGTATTGCTAGGAGTTAACTTATCTTATTGCCAGAGAATCTTTAAAATAATAAAAACATCTTTAAATGCCATATTGTATTCTTTAGGTCTCCGAGGTTTCTATTTTTAAAGACTGTGGCACTTTTAAAATCTTGAATATTTCATATTGTGATGTTCATATTAATGTGAGATCTTGAGGTTCCGTATGAAATGAAAAGTTGTGCCTTAATAGTGGTGTGTTTGTGTGTCAAGTTCACAAGCAGTAGGTTGTCCTGGCTAGTTTTAAGAAAACTTGGCACAAGCTAGAGCAGACGAAAGCAACTTCAGTTGAGAACATGCCTCCCTAAGAGTCAGCTGGAAGGCATTTCCTGAATTAGCAGTTGATACAGAAGGATCTTGCCTATTGTGAATGGTACCATACCTAGGCTGGTGGTCCTGGGCCTATAAGAAAACAAGCTGAGCAAGCCAGTAAGAAGTACCCCTCTATAGCCTCTGTATCAGTTCCTGACTCAGGTTCCTGCCTATTTGAGTTCCTGACCTTACTTCCTTCAGTGATGAAATACAATGTGGAAGTATCAGTCAATAAACCCTTTCTTCCCCAATGTGCTTTGGTCATAGTGTTTCATCACAGCATTAGAAACCCTACCTAAGACAATATGTTTAAGAGAACAAATTCCCACTACAGCAAGATCATGCTATCAAGGAATTTTAAAATCCAGTCGGTTTTATTTCTCTGACATTTCTTTAAAGATTATAATACAGTTATAACATCTCTCTATTTCCTTTATTCCTCCAACACTTTGGTATTCCCACTCCCCTTCAATTCATGGCCTTCTTTTTCATTGATTGTTATTGTATGTATATTTTAATAGATTGATCAATGGATGAATGGATAGATGATAGATAGATAGATAGATAGATAGACAGACATAGATAGATGATAGATAGATAGATGATAGATAGATAGATAGATAGATAGATAGATAGATAGATACAGATAGATGAGATGATATATAGTCCTAAATATGACCTGTTCAGTGCTCATTCTGTATAATGTTACTGGTATATTTTTTCAGGGCTGACCATTTGCCACTTGACAAGCAATTATTGTCTTAACAATCAAATGTGATCTTTCTTGCATTTTAGTAACTCAAAATGTAAGTGACTATCATAAAGGGTGTAGGTTTCCTAATTTCTTCCTCCTCCCTTTGGTGGGAAGGCCTGATGGCACTCAAGGAAAGAATAATCAGGCTACCAAGATGAGACTTGATAGCCTATGACTATATAGTGGGGGAGGAGATCCCCTTCGGTCATAGACCTAGGAGAGGGGAATAGGGTAAAAGCTGGAGGGATTGGGGGAGGAAGAGGGAGGACACAAGTGATGGGATAACAATTGAGTTGTAATATGAATAAATTAATTAAATTAAAAAAAATTTTTAAATGTGACTAGTGAAGTAGATCATCAGTCAACAACCAAGGACCAGAGTTTGTATGCCAACACTCATTTAACAAGTGGATCATCAACTTGGTCTGTAATCCTCTTCGGTAAAGCTCAGGGAGCATAGGTGTAGGAAGATTTCTTGAAGTTTACATGCTTTCAGATTAAGCTCCAGAATCAGATAGATCCTTTTCCTCAAAGGAATAGTCAGAGAATACTAGAAAAGGACTCTGGAAGCACTCCTTTTAATTTCACAAGTATACATAGGTGTAAACACACACACACACACACACACACACACACACACACACAAAGCAAAGCAAAGAAATGAAAATTAAAACTCAAAATATAAGAACTAAGAGAGGATATATTTCTTGATATTGGAAAGGACATAACTAACCTGAGATGGTGTTACTGCATTTCGTTGAAAACCTATTGGCTTAGAGCCCCTGGGCATGCTTAAAATTGGTTAGCATTTTAGAGGCAGAGATCCAACTGTATATGTAAGATCTCATGATCTTAATTCACACAAAGCCAAATGGATATAATGGTTAGAGCTCAATTTGGTGTGCACCCACATTTTTCTAGAGACATAAATTTTAAATTGTCACTACTTTTTAACTGTATCCCAGCTTGCTTTCTCCCCAGGCAACCCAACCTTTGTAAGGCTTTCTATTTCTACAGCTTTGCTAATTTAATGCACATTTTTCAGTTCCTATCCAAGCTATTAGAAAAATTACCACTGCCCTTCCTCCTCAATTGAAAGGAGTCTTCCAGAAAGACAATATGTTACTTTTCATCTGCATAAACACCTTAGGCCATATGTTTATGTGACATCTAAAGAGTAACAGGCACAACTAACCTTTTCCTTGGAGATAGTAAATAATTAAGAAATATGGAGAGATGATACTCTTTTGAATCAATAGGATACTTTTCCTACACTTAAAACACCTAATGTATTTTTGCCCTTGATGGGGCATCCCATTTACCACATCTTATTACAATCTCAAGAAGGGGGAAGTATATATTTAGTCATATCCATGTCAAGTGGAAATTCCTTCTCAAACATTAAATTTTGGTACTTTGGTGTTCTTGCGCATTAGAAAATATTGCCACACAAAAAGCACGTGTGGCCTGTCACAAACATTATGAAATTATTGACCTTACACAGAGTCATCTGCACAACTATTGATTTTTTTCTGCCTTTATTTTGACATTTCATATGATTTCATCTAAGATTCATCACTGTGGAAATGTCAGGTTTGAGAGTGTGCTTTTATTGTTTGGGAAGAGCAATCTTAGACATGGTTTACTACTTATCTATTAGAGGCAGTAGGCTGAAGCCATCAATGTTGAAATGACTTCAGTGCCAAGTTATCATATTTATTTTTCCAGAGGTTTCCAGATTGCTCTTATTTTTTTCATCAAAGAAGTAAATTGGGTTGTCATTGTGGGTTGCAGATGCCAATAGTTCTTCAACTTGGGTTTAAAATACTAAGCTCGTAAGTACTTGTAATTGAAGATGTCCTAGAATATATATGAGAAAATTAATTCTATAGCGTATCTAGTAGTTTGTAAAGTGATAGATATGCTAACAGATTTACACTTACTCAAGACTCAATAAAAAATTAATGTTTCATGCCATTTCATCTTTTAATTTATTGTACTGTCTAAATTTTGAAGTAGATACTTTAGATTATCTTTTCTCCCTCCCTTTTCCCACTGTAATGGAAAACAGACAAAATTTTAAAGATCTAAAATTGGATCTCTGTCCAAACCAATCGTGTTAAAATAAGTGTTTCTGTTTCACTTAGTTAGCTTTTCCAAAATGACATTTACAATTTGTTTAAAACAACAGAAACTGTATCAACAACATCAATTGAATAGTAAATAATTTCTGTGAAAATAGATTGATGTACAGCCTGGGGATGCAGCTGAATGTTTGTGTGTATGATGGGGAAGTGTCATCTTTGCATCCACTCGTCAGTTGCCTAGAATGTACAATACCCTATGTTGTACTCCTAGCACTGGGAAAGAAAAGAAAGTCCATTAAAGAAAACATAATGAAATTATTTCTGCTTCATTTATTGATGAATGTGATCCTAGTAACTGGAAATGTGCTATCAAATACATTATGAGATTTGTTTCATGTAATTCTAGGACTCTAAATGTTTGCACTATCTTAAAACGAAGTCATTGTAATAAAATACAATTACATCTTTAATGGCATTTTTCTTTTAATTGAATGGAAAAACCCGAGTTTTTAAAGAATGTTTAATGTTTTAATTATGGTGTTTGATTCAGCGAAGAACAATTTCCCTAATGAGAGCTGGCCTACATAATGACATTCTACAGTGTTTTATTTAACTAATCAGATTTTTCCTTCAATTCTACTGTCTTTTACATATTCAGAGCAGATGTGCTTATGCTAGCATATGTATTAATGTTAATTGAAGATATTCAGGTGGATGACAAAGGAAATTAGTCTCCTCAGGGTATCATCCTCCCTTGTAGTTTGAAAAAAAAGAACTTTCAAGAACTGAATATATAAATCTGAACAAAATATTCTTCTCCACATGGCGTGACAGATTTCATAAGTGTTAGATCACTGCTTCTGAGAATGCCTGAGACAAAATCTATGACTCACAAAAGGAATCCAAATAAATGAAATTGTGCATTAATTTTGAGGTGCAGTTTTGTTTTTTGGTTTTTTTTTTTTTTAACCTTATAACTATAGGATATTTTAGTAAGCTCGTTAACTTTGTTTAGAATAAATTTATTTTGACAAAGAAAGGAAACGTGGTAGAAGACAGGTTTGTAGACATAATAGGATAAAACCAAATACGTGGGTGAAAACCTTACTAACAAACATAAATTATGCTCAAAATACAGCATAGTCACTTGAGTATGAGAAATGAAGGAATAGTGGGTGAAGGAAATTTCATTGGTTAGTTTGTGTGTCAAATGGCCATGGTCATATAAACTATTCCTGGGACCTATTTCTACCAAGAGACTTGTGCAATATTTAGAATTGTTTGTGGTCCCTGGAATATAGAGAAGTAGAAATGCCACCCCCCGCCCCCGCCTGTATTAATCCTTTATTCAAACTTCTGCATATAAAAGATACTTTAAGAGGTCTAATAAAACTTCAGAACAAATAGTCGGTATTGACTCTATGCAGAATAAAACTGGAAAGAAAGTAAGTGTTCCCACAATGGTGCCACAGGGAGAACAAACCATGGTTTGAAAGCGCAAGAGAAATTACAAACTGATACTTTAGCGGACGCATAAAAGGCTCAAATAGAACTGAGAAAAGGTGTAGTCACTGGAAATTGATTCCTAAAATAAGAAGACTCAACGGCATATTGATTGAAATGTAAATGTGAGGTTCTTTATCTTTCACTTGATCTATGAACGGAAGTCAGTTTTCCGGCTACAAAAGAAAAGGTGGGTTCTGATTGGTGGCTAAAGGGTCCTTCGTAGCAACAGAAACCTTTGAGTGTCAAGAAACTTTTCCCCCTTTCCACTGCACACTCCCAACCTCATCCTTCTCTCTGCTTCCACCTGTGTTACTGTATATTCCAAGTTCTTCATCTTAGCAGATTCCAATGACTAGAAACTTCACGATATGGAGGAGCAACCAAAATATTATCTGTGCTTCTAGTACTTAGCTCAACCCCAGAACAACCCCATTTCTTCTGAATACTGAAAGACCCCCGAAGGGAGACCCTCACTCAAGCCTCGGGATGGTGCGCACCCAAAGACACACAAACGACCGTCTGGCTGTAAACACATGAGGCAGTTTATTGGCGGAGCTCCCGGTCTCCACGTACCTCACGCAGGAGACAGAGGGGTCGACCTAGAAGCCCAGGGGCTTAGGGTTTATATGGGCAAAGGTCGGAAGGGAGCGGGAAGTTTTGGCCCGGCCACACACGATTGGTTGTTTCGAACATCAGAAAATTGTGTAAGCAGATCTGGGGTAAGGTCAGACTTAATCTCACGAGAACAGTCCTTGGTTCCTGTTTCTCTCGGAACCCAAGGGCAGATGTTTATCTGAGCTAACGAAACGTCTGGTTAAACTCAAACCAGGAACATTGTGTGCCGGCCTCAAGGCGGAATTAGGCAAACACCATAAGATCGGATGAGGGGTCTTGGCTCATTACTCACTCGATCATGTCCGGTACCTGTTTCTCTCAGGAATTTGTCCTTGTGTATCCTCCCTATCTTTTACAGCCAGCCTGGAACACTCAATAGGCCTTTGTCGCCTAGCTCCTCATTCTTTGTGACTTATCATCTGGGGCCTTGGGCTAGCATACCTGCTGACCTGCACTCTTAATAAGTCAGAGAGCTGAGAGCTCTGCTGTTCTGGTTGTTTTAATGCTAATTAAAAATTTTCCCTTTCAATACCACTAGTCAATGTTCACACTGCTAGGTCACATTCTTTCCCTTGGAGGAAAGACCATCTTTGAGACAAGTTCCAGCACCATGTCCCTGGCTAGACTCAAACTCACAATCCCCCTGTCTCAGGCTCCTATATGCTAGGCATGTGCCAGCACACTAGTTTTTTATAACCATATTATTTTATTTCATAATTTATTCATATTACTTCCCCAATTGTTATCCCCTCACTCTTTTCTCCCTGTTCCCACCCTCCCTCCCTCTTCCGCCCTATTCCCCTGCCCTAGACCTCTGATGGGCCTCCTCCTCCACCATTTGGTCACAGTCTATCTTGTCCTATCAGGGCAGCCTGCTTCCTCTTCCTCTATGTGCCTCCAAGGCTACCCCCAGCAAGGGGCAGGGATTAAATCGCAGGCACTAGAGTTCATGTCAGAGACAGTTCCCTCTCTCACTACTTCCTATACACGTTGTGCATGAGCTGTCCATCAGCTACATCTGAACAGGGTCCTATGTATTCTGCATGTTTTTCCCAGGATCAGTGCATCAGTTTCTGCAGGGCCCCTGGGTCCAGATCATTTAAAATTTTTTTTAATAAAAATTATTACTTGAATCTACATTGATATATCATGTCTTTTGCCCCCCCCACATTAAATAAATGTTTCCTAAATTAAATCTGAGTGTTCATAGTCCACCATTTTTTAGTCTGTGCCATTCTCTTCTGGATAGTGTCATTTTGGGTAATCACAGTCCAGTAAAGGTAGGCTACGTGCGTCCAACTCCAGCTTTTTCTAATCAGTGATTTGTGATAGCAAGCAACTCACCTCCTCTGCATCTATCCCTTCAACTATAAAGTGGGATAATGATAAAGAGATCATGTGGGGAATAATTAGGTTAATCACGCTATTAGCGTGCTAGGGTAATTAGGAAAAGTTAGTGCAGACGGTTAACTTAAACAAGAGAAGGTGACTTCTGGGTTTCCTTGAGGCCAAAATCCTAATATGGTAGCTTTCCATTCCTCTGACACCTGGTCTTGGCTGGTAGATGGTCACCATTTTTGCTGTATTCTATGGAATCTCAATGTGAAAAAAAAAAAAATCCTCGAATGAGGAAGAACCTATAACTTTCATTCTAAGCACCTGGGAAGTGAGGCCAGAAAACCGTGAGTTCATGGTCAGGTTAAGGTACATATTGACACCTAGTTTCACAAAAGAATGAACAGCTTGAAATGTTGGACACAGAGGTAGAACACTGTCTAGTATGCCTGACCTCCACCATTCTGTCTGGAGCAATCCCTCCCTCCCATCCATCCCCCATAAACCAGAAGTACCTCGCACCTAACAGTGAATTCAGTGGTCAGAGTGGTATTCTCTACCTGCATCTTGTTCCCCCTTCACTCTGGTAATTGTTTGTATCTTTGTCCTATTTTGCCAATGAATAGATAGATACTCATTCATTTCCTATGATCTAAAGATCCTTTCAAATTGGTATTCTAGAATTTGGATTCTGTTATAGTTGAAAATAAAAATCTGCATGAGCCCGTGGGTTGAGCACTTGGTCCCAGCTAGTGCCTTCATTTGGGCATGGCTAGAAGCTTTAGGTAGTAGGGTCTGGCTGATCGCATGTCTGTCTTTCTTTGGCCCCTCCTCTGTCACTCGTTTATTCTCTCTGCTTCCTGACAACTATGAGCTAATAGCTCCTTCCTCCATTTATTCTTGCCACCATGATGATCTCATTGCCTCAGGCCTAAAGTAATGAAACCAAGCATGGTGGGCTGAAATCTCTGAAAATATAACATACAATAAATTCTTCCATCTTTTATGGCGTGATTCCCAAGTAACTGGCACGGTGTAGAAAGGGCTGAGAGGTGGCTGTACCTTTTTATGTTTTCCTTTAAGTCAAATTTCTCTCTGATAATCATGTATGAATATTTCATTATTTCATATCATATAAATAAAATTTCAGCTTTGAGGGCTGTTATCTCATTTATGCTCATTAAAGCTCTTATTCCATATTATTTACATTGCAAAGCATTTCCATTACCACAGAATATTTCATGAGATAGCACTGACTTACATAAGATATTCAAGCAGGTTGATGAGCACACATACCAACTATTCCATATATTACACATGGTACACTATATATACAAGGCCATTATAGAGTTGAAGGAATAGCAAACTGCTAATAGCTAATTTAAGCAACACTCACTGTATTCAGAAAAAAATTATTCAAAGAAAATTCCAGATAGCAGAAAACATCTATCCATAAGTATAATAAAAGCTAGAATCATTCACACAGGCATCTCAGTCCTAATGCAAGAGTTGAGAGTCTGAGGGTCATGTACTAATCACTGTTCATGTAGGGAAAGGTAACTGGTGCTTTAAAAAAAGATCTGTGTGGGAATTGGTCACAGTACTAGAATACTCTGACTTTGAATCTGTCAGGTAACTCTTGCTTCATCTTATCAACATATTGCCTTAAATAAGGTAAACATGTAGGTGTGCAGGTTTATTTCTGGGATTTCAATTTTATTTCATTGGTCAACCAGTTGGTTTCTATGCCAGTACCATGCTGTTTTTATTACTAATGCTCTGTAGTACAGCTTAAAGTCAAGGATGGCGATTCCTCCAGAAATTCTTTTATTGTATAGGATTGTTTTAGCTATTCTGTTTCTCTGTTTTTCCATATGATGTTTAGAGTTGGTCTTTCAAGGTCTGTAAAGAATAATGTTGGTATTTTGATGGGAATTGCATTGAGTCTACAGATTCCTTTTGGTAACACAGCCATTTTTTACTATGTAAATTCTACCAATCCATGAGCATGGGAAATCTTTCCACTTTATATGTAGCCAATCGGCAGCTTGGTCTTCATGTGGGTCCCCTAGAAAGGGCAGCAGGAGCTGTCTCTGACAAGGACTCTGTCGCATGCTTTTCAGTTACTTTCCCCTGGCAGGGCTGCATTGCCAGGCCACCTGAAAAGAGGATGAGCTCAGTCTTTATGCAACTTGATATGCTGTGATGGGTTGGGGGATGCTCCCCTTTCCTGAGGGGTAGGAGGGATAGGAGGAAGAGGAAGGGAGGGTTGGACCAAGAGGAAGGAGAGGCTACAAATGGGACATAAAATAAACAAAGGTATTTTTAAAAGATAAATCTGACCTCTGTACTCTGAATAAATGGTTCTATCTTTGTAGTCACCAGGCAAGAGGGGGAAAAAATACATCAGAAAAATCGTCTACCCAAAAGGTAAAAATGACTTCATCTTCGGAGGTGTAACTTCTCATGGCCAGTTCTTGGGGAAAACTAGATGAAGGAGTCTTTCCTAGAAACCAAGAACACACGGGAGCTTAATTTATACAAGGAGGCAGAAGTATGTGCACTTCATAAAAGTTTTTAATCTTCAGTTAAGCAGTCTCTGTAGAAACTAGAAATGTACATCCCAAAACAGTAAAATCTTTTCCCATGGCAAAAGAAAAAAATAATAATTCTGACAAAGTGTGGAACTGCTTGAGTAGTAGAAGAAAGTGTTAGAAATCTAATGAGAGTTCTAAGAGATATGACTCGCCTCATTGCAAATTCTCGGAAATTAAATGTGAAAGATGTCTTAATTTGCATTAGAACTGCCTAAGGGATCCAGGGAAGCTCCTCAGTGCAGTGCTGAGGAACAAGGCCCTGTGGGTTCAAGGGCTTATATCAATACTTCCCCTATTATAAGGAGTTTTTCAGCAGGTATGGACTTTAAACTTCCAAACACTGTAAAGGCGTTCCTGTAAATGGAATAGTCAGCCCTTTTTAATAAGGAAGGCTAAGTCTGGATATTTTGTATCACTTTTGAGTTCAACTCTATTTCAAATGAACTAGGACATTATAAAAATACAAGAAGAAATAAATTACATTATTAATTCTAAAATCCTTTAATATAGCCAACTCCCTCTATTCTACATATATACTAGCTGTGTATTTGAATATTGTTTTCTTACATGCAGTTTTTTTCTAGACATTTCTAGTAAAATATTTAGCCTTCCTTGAAATCCATTCCCATATTCAAATATCTATGGATTCATTATTCAATAAAATTTACTTTTGTTTTATGGATGGCTTTATTTTTATATAAACTATGTTGTATTGCCAACCTATAGAATTTAGTGATAAAAAAGTTTTTAAAATCTCATTTTAATACTCATTTCTGAAGATTTAGTTATGTTTATTTAAACAAAAATGCTAGGATTAGTCTTTCTATTTTTAGATGACATTTTTATTAAAACTACTGTGAATGTATAGGCAATAGTAAGATACATAGATTCATGGTTTTTTTCTTTGACTTTGCTTTATTTCATTTTACATAATGATGCATTCTTGTTTCTTCAGGTGACATAAATCTTGATCTTTTTATTAATTTATTCATATTACATCTCAATTGTTTCCCATCCCTTTCATCCTCCCATTCCTCCCTCCCTCCCATTTTCCCCTTGCTCCCCTCCCCTATGACTGTGACTGAGGGGAACCTCCTCCCCCTGTATATGCTCATAGGGTATCAAGTCTCTTCTTGGTATCCTGCTATCATAACTCTGAGTGCCACCAGGTCTCCCCATCCAGGGGACGTGGTCAAATATGGGGCACCAGAGTACAGATTCATGTTTTCAGGATGACCGTTTGGTATTAAGTAAGCAATCAGTGTGTGCCTCCCTGGGAAGACTGTTCCCATGCTCAGCATTCCTTAGTTACCTGTAGTACCCAGTGTGTGGTTGAAGCCTTGTGGTCTTTTCCCTACCAACTTTGTCATCTCTATTGTTATTGTCCTTTTTCACGTACATTTGAGCAGCCATGTTTATGAGATTTTATGGGTGTAGCTCCTGATGTTACAAAGACACGTAATCTCACTACCAAGTCGGTGATCCTCTGTCTCTTAGATTCTTTCCAACCTCTTCCACAATGTTCCCTGAGCCTTCGGTGTGGGAGTATATTATAGCTATATCCATTGGGACTATGATCTACAACTCTGAATTTTTATTGGTTGTGGTTTCCATGTGTCACAAAAAGAAGTATGCTTGATAAGAAGTGAGGGCTACACTGACCTGTGGGGATATGAACAAATACTTACACTGTAGTTGTGGATTATGCTGGTTAATAATGAGGCACTTGTAGGTTCTCCTCCAAGATCTATCCCTTCACTAACCCTAAGTAGTTGGCCAGGTTTGCAGTAGCAGGCTAAGTTCCCGCATGTTGAGCAAGTCTTAAGTTCAATGTGTGACACTATTGCACTTTTAAGTGCTGATTCTTGTGGCACATAAGCATCACAGTTGGGTAGGACGATTACTTGTTTTCCTCTCTGGGAAGATTGCATGGTACCTTCTGGAACCATGAAAGCTAGTCTCCAGAGCAGTCTTTCAATCTAGTTCCAGCTCTGAGACCTCTGGGCCCTGTGTCTGAAACACATAGTGTTTTCAGCAATAGCAACTTACCTTCCACCTCTGACAGACAACCAAAGGCAAGAATACGTCCATGTCATCTTTGTGAAGTCTCTTAGATAACAGTGACCATCAATAAACTGTTTTGTTCCCCACTAAGTGTCAACATTTTGCAAAACAATAATATAATGTTACTAGACTGTTGACATTACTGTAACGTATCAGTTTTATTGAGCCTTCTCCATATTTTTATTTCCCCTCAATTCATAAAAATTTATCACCTGGATATGTTTGTATATCCAGATGTGGAACAATGTCAACACACCAATGATCCCTGGACTTCTCTTTTATCATCAAATCCCTCTATCTCCTTTCTCCTAGATTTAATCACTCAACAATATTAATGTACTTTCTATTTCTAAAATAGCCATTTAAAAATAGTTCATAAATGGAATGAAGTAATATAAAGTTTTAGGGATTACTTTTTTAAGGCTACATAATGCGCTTGAAATTCGCTGAGTTTTGTATTGTAGTTTACTATGGAGTGGCACTCTACATCACACAAGAACCCATTTGTATTATTCTAATCATTTGTATGCTTTAGACTCTATTGGCTGATTCCACTTATTAGGTATCACATATAACTCTTACATTTTTTCACAGGTTATTTTTTTTGAGGCTTAAGTTACCACTTCTCAGGAATAAATGCTCTGGGAATTTATAAACCTTATGATAATTATATGTTTAGGTTTATAGAAAATTGTATAAATCATTTCAGAGTGACAATGTCATTGAAAACTCCCACAACTGAAGAGCAAAGCACAGTTTCTCTGAATCCTTTCCAGCATTTGGTGTCATCACTGTCCTTTTTCTCCATTTCAGAGATTACAGTAGATGCTTAGCTATATATTGTGATTGTAATTTGCATTTTCCTGATGGCTAATGGTGTTGACTATAATTCCAGGAGCCTGTTTGCCATCTGTACTCCCCACTGATGGAATGTCATTTCTTGACACTTTTACATTCTCAAAGTGATTGCTATTTTTCTGACCGATATTTAAACATCCTAAATGTGATTCTTTGAACATTTATATGAGAACAGATATTTTTGTGTCTGTAGCTTCTGTTTGTATCCTAAGAAAATGGGTTTTTACAGAGCAAAAGATTTTCATTTTGTTAATTTGTCATTTGATTCTTGTATGGAGCTTTGGTGTCAAATATGAAAGATCATTGCTAAGTCCTAAATACTAAAGCTTTGGTTTTTTCCTTCAATATCTGTTTTTCTAAAATCATATACTTGTGTGGTATATATTTAAATAAATTTACACTGACATCTAATCTATAATTAATTTTGAACTGGTACTGGGTTTGTGCCAGGTTCATCTTTCTGCATTTAATGCCTATTTATTTTAGCATCCTTTATTAGAAACTTACATCCTATACTGTTTCATTGAATTGTTGCTTCATCTTTTGTCAAAACTTACTTGGAAATTGAGCATAGTGGTATATGTCTATAATCTCAATACTCAGCTGATGGAAGAAATAAGATGGTAAGGACTTTAAGGCCAGCCTAGACAACGTAGCACATTCAAAGCCAACCTGGACCACACAGTGGCACACTCTCAAGAAGTTAATATGAGCACGCTTGTATGAGTGTGTTTCTGAGTGTGGTCCTGTGATGTTCAGTAATTTATATATTCACCCTGCCTCTTATACCACACTGTCTAGATTACTTACTCTGTGGTTAGCCTAGATAGGTGTTTCATTCTTTCTGGTTTTTTTGTTTGTTTGGTTGGTTGGTTGGTTTGGTTTAGTTTTTTTTTTTTTCTTAAGATTTTAAAAGATGTTTTTAGGGTCTGAAACTTTTCACATGAATGTTAGAATATACTTGTTTATGAATACCAAATAATTTTTATTTTGACAACAATTACCTCCCTCATAGATCAACTTTAGATAGTTGTTTGTTTGTTTTCTTTGTTTGATTTTTGTTTTTGTTTTTTTAGTAAATGCTTCTCCATTTATTCAGCAAATACTGTTTCTCCTCGGGACCTGTATTTGATGCTAGAAATATACCATTTGAGGGAGCAGTCTACACAGGGAGATTAATATAGCCACAAAACCTACACTTTGCAGGTTCAGTCCAGAAGAGAAGCATGCATAGGAGTAAGTAAATGTAAAGAGAGAGAGAGAGACCAACAGGCCAGTTATCCTTAAGAGCTTTTGGAAAAATTACTTGAGATTCCAGAAAAATTAATGCTTACATTGTTCTGAAACTCTTTTTTCCACTTTTTTATTAATTGAACATTTTTTATTTTTTTACAAATACATTTATATTTATCATGCTCGACCTTCCTATCAATGAACACAATATATCACCCCTGTAGGCATCCTTTGATAATTTTTTATCAAAATTTTATCATTTAACCCTACAGATGACATGTGTGCCTTTGTAAGCACTTCATTTTAAAGGACTTTGTTGTAAATAGTGTTAAATGTCTACCTTGCTCTCCACATTTCTCAGTTTGTAAGTATGTAACTGGTCACTCTGAATTGAAATTACATCATATAATACCATTATGATTCTAATTCACATTCTCCTGATAGCTGACAGTGCAGAGTATTATTTCATGCCCATTCAGTACTGATGAATTCTTTTAGTAGAGGTCTTTGCAGGGGTGTATTTGTGTTTTATTTATGATCTTCTACAACTACAGTCAAGTTATCTGCAGGAGAGAGCATTTTATTTCTCCTTCATGTTATTTTTGGGTATTTTTCTTGCTTATTGCAATGAGTGGCTCTCCGATTATTTTATTGATAAAAGTAGTGAAAGTGGGTATGCTTGACTTATGATTTGAGTGGATATTGGATTTTTCAGATATGTTTTGATGTTATTTGATATAATCATGTGACTTAATTTTTCTCATATTGATATAGTGGATCACACAAATTAATTTTCAAAAATGAAACCAGTCTTCCTTATATGTAATAAATAGCAGTTAGGGTACATATCCTTTTTTAACGTTGCTGAATTCAACAAGCACTTTTTGATAGTTGGCTGCATATTTTTTACATTTAAGTTTACAACAAAGGACCATGTTGAATTTGTAAGTTGTCTTGCTGTATCTGTCTCTTCTTTGCATTTGAGTAAACTAGCTCCAAACAATGAATGTAGACCTGGTCCTACCTTTTCACAAAGAAGATATTTCCTGGAAAAGGTTGAGAAAAATCAGTGTCAGAATTTCAACTATTTGGTATACTTCTTCAGTGAAACCATTTTGTCCAGGCAATCCTTTTTCGGTGAGCTTTTAAATTAATGATTCAAACTCTATGGTTCTGTAGCTTATTGCCTAGTCTCTTTCATCTTGCTTAATATTTAATGAGCTGTAGTTTTAAAGGGATTAGTTCATTTCTCCCAAGTAGTCAATTGTGCATAATGTTATTGACCTTTTTTCTTTTTTAAATATTTTTAAATTTTTTACATATATATTTATACTATCACACATATATACAATAAACTACACACAGCAAGAAGAACCATGAAGCAATCAGGAATTATATTAATGTTACATTCATAGTGTTTTGGCTATTTGTATTTGGCAGTCTTGAAGAAAGCATCTTTCCTATCTTGGTGAGTCTAAAATTCTTAATGAAAATCAATATCTATCATATCTCATCTCTATCAATTTAAAACATCTACCTAAACCTACAAAAATCCTAACCCCTAAACGACTTTTATTTTTCTTCAAAGAAACAGCTTTGGCTTAGCTTAGTTTTTATATTTCTCTATTTTTATGGGCATTTACTGATTTCTTGTTTGATCCCATTATAGATAGGGATATATTCTATATTGCTTCAGCTTTCTTGAATCTTTTTAGATTAATATGACCAATTATGCAATCCATCTTTTTGGATAGTATATAGGTGTATATCATTGAGTTTGGGCTATAAAATCTGTGGCTTATACACTCAACATTAATTTCTCACAGTTCTTAAAGGAAGACAAATCTATGGTCAACATGACAACTGCTCTAGATTTTGATAATGTCTTACTACATGTATTGCAGATAACTCCCTTCTCTCCCTGTAATATAACCTTGGGAACACAAAGGGAAAGAGAAAAGAGGAGGGAAAAAAGGATGGGAGAGGACAGAGGAAGCAAAGGCAAAAGAAATAGCAACTACAGAGTAGTCTTATGACCTCTTCTCTTTCTAGGAAGCTAATTACATTAGGAAGACCCCTAAATACAATCTCTGCCTCGTTGTCCCATCTCTGAGACCATGACCTGGGGATCTAGGAACTCTGCATCTGTATGTGACTATTTGGAAGAACCAGATCAGTCCACAGCTACTCACAACTTGTTTCTGAAAACTAATATCAAAGTATTTCAACCAAAGGATTGTGCAAGCATTAAAGTCATTTTTATATAAGCTCTAAACTCTAAATTACAAATATTATCTGAATATCATCTAAATCAGAAATGAGAAGGACTCAATATATTATTTATCATCAGTAAAATTCCTTTTTAGCCATGCAATCAGAACAAAATATAATAGTGGGATATACTGTATGGCTATAGAATAGGCATTTATTTTCAGAAGGGGAGATATATGAAGAAAGAGAGAATCAACAGAAATCGAAGACCAAGCAATATGGGTGAACTTGTTTTGTTTTGTTTTTTTTCAGAAAATATTTTTATTATTAATTTATTCATATTACATCTCAATGGTTATCCCATCCCTTGTATCCTCCCATTCTTCCCTCCCTCCCATTTTCCCCTTACTCCCCTCCCCTATGACTGTGACTGAGGGGGACTTCTTCCCCCTGTATATACTCATAGGGTATCAAGTCTCTTCTTTTTTACAGGACAGTCTCCACACTTGAGTGGAGAGAGGGATTTGACTTTCTCATGTACTCTGGTGCCTCACATTTGACTAGGTGTCCTGGCGGAGGAGACCTAGTGGCACTCAGAGGAAGGACAGCAGGTCACTGAGAAGAGACTTGATACCCTATGAGCATATACAGAGGGAGGTAATCCCTCTCAGGAACAGTCATAGGGGAGGGGAATAAGGGGAAAATGGGAGGGAGGGGAGAATGGGAGGATACAAGGGATGGGATAACCATAGAGATGTAACAAGAATAAATTAATAATAAAAAAAAAGAAAATAACAACAACAACAAAAAAAAAAGATGGGTGAACTTGTAAAGGCACCTGCTGAGATCTGAGTTTGGTCTCAAGAATGCACATAGAGAAAGAGAAGAACCCCCTGTTCTCCTACAAGTTGCTCTCTGACCTGTGCTTATAGGCTATGGCACCCTATGCACACATTAAATAAATAAATACATGCTATATTTTCAAAACCTAACACTGCCAGTTCCACTAGAACAGAGGCCATATACAGATTGACCCTCTTTAGTTTGATGCTGAGTCCTCAGGCTCCCAGCATCACCTCATGGCTCAGTCGATCAGTCTTCCTTTTGACTCAGTGGGGCTTTGCTCACACTGTGGGGCTCTGAGCTTGTGTGATAATCCCAACCTTTGGCACTGAGCTGAAAGTAGCCCCCCCCCCTTTGCCCAGGCATGCATAATTTAAGCCTGTGTTCTGAACTGAGTTTCCCCATGACTTCAAAATTGCTTTTGAGACTTCTCTTTCTTTCCTTGAAGAATAATAGTACACATGAGTTTGCAGCCAAATAATTACTATAGTTTGTCTTGAGAAATCTAAGAAATTTAGTCCGAACTGGCAGCATCTTGGCTGTTATAATGCCATCTCTATTCCTGGCTGTTGCTGAAGTAGATGAATAGATTCTAGGCTCCAGCTATGATCTTTATGGGTTTTTCCTTAGCCATGGCTTCCTGTTCTCTTCAAAATAAGTTACCCTATTTTTTTTTTCGATTTTGGCAGAAATAACAGTGTTATAATTCTTCAGATCTCACATTCTGGTCCCTATGAGTTAGCAATTCTGTTGTCAATTTTCTCTTCCCCATTGAATCTTATTGCAAAAATTTAGGAGGAACTGTGACACATCTTTAAGAATGTGATTAGAAGTCTTAGCCAAACATTCAATTTTATTCATCACAAGTTCTCCTTTCCATCAAACAGAAGCAAAGGAATATGCGACAACTGAGTTCTTTGCCATTCTTCAACTAAAACAGCTTTCCTTGCTGTTTCTACTAGTGTTCCTCACTTCTGCACAAACTTCACAAGAATGCCTTTTATCTGTACTCCCTTCTTAAGTTTGGACACTACCAATTGTATGGCTTTTTCAGAGGTATGTCCTTAAAGAGCCAATTTGTTCTTCTTAATAGGATCAAAGCACTAAAATCTCACACAAATTTTGGCTGCTTTCTTCCTTCCCACAATATGAGGATATGTTTCTTGTATCAGTTTGAACTCATTAATAATAGTCTACGAGCACCCGAAATGTGAGTTTTGCATTAAGTAAAAGACATTGCAAATAATTACCTCTTGGTATAATTTAACCAAAAGAAAGGCCAGATTTGAATTCTCTACATGTGGACAGGGGGCTGTTTTCTGACATTCTCTACCTGTCTGTTGTATGATTCCGAATGTGTGCCTGCCTGGGTGCTGTCTTTTGAACCTGTCCCTGGGCCTGTGACTGTTTGTCCCTGAGGAAGAGCTTCTGCTCTGTATTTATTTGAACAGCAGAGAAAATATCACATGTGGAAGGAATGAAGTATATGTTATACAAATCTTTAACAGGGTTTTGTAAGGGACTAAGTCATGGGCTCCCCAAACAAACAAACTCAATCTAGCAAAATCCATACGTTGTCCGCAACATTTATGGCAGATATTCATTTCATAAGGTTGATTTCAATTCATTTGCTCTTCCCAGGATATTTATTACCATAACATGCATATACATGTATATTACTTTTGAGTCAGGGAAAGAGTACAACTTTACAGCTATGTATTAACTTTGGTTTTAGAAGTTGATTACATGAAAAACACAAGGCAATTAAGTTTAATTATTACGTTGTCTCTCTTACAGGCAAATTAAACAGATTAGTACAAAGTAGAGTATCAGTGTTAAGTCTTAAGTGACCTCAAGGAGTATTATCAACTCTGTGAGGCTCAGCAAAATTCCAGTCTTTTAGAACATAAGAGATGTTTAAAATAATGCAGTGTCTCCCACCCTTCTGCTTTTTACCATTGAGTGTGGTAAGAGGGCCCTTCTGAGCTAATACATATTTGGCTATAATCTGAAATGAAAGAACATGTTCACTCTAGCTTTCTTCTTTTTTTCTGAGTTTTTTGAGGAATCACTTGTCTCTTCATGTTGGTATAAACTACTTTTGTCACCAATCTCAAAATTCTCCCAACTCTAACTCTATCTAGTTCTAACATTGGTATCACATTTTTAGTAATAAAAGTATTTCCTATCTCAGCATAAATTTCATATGAACTTTGCTGTTATAACAAAGTACCAAAGATTGTGTGACTTAAACAACAAACATTTCACAGAAATCTGGGCTTTGGGAAGTGCAAGAGCAAGGCATTGGTAATGCAAGAGCAAGGCATTGATAAGTTTGATTCTCAAAGGGAACCCTTCTTAGGATCTAGTGATGCCTAAACGTATCCTGTATCTTTTGGGGAGCAATGGAGTAACATATTTCTTGCCTCTTTTAAGGACACTAACTATATCAAAGGATTCCTCTTTCACAAGCTGTTCTCCAAATACCATTCCATGAAAGGCTGAAGCTGAACAATAGCATGTGAGCATAGAACTTGAGGGGCATGCCCCTTCCAGAGCAGATGTTTGACTAATATGTAGTCTGTTATCATTAGGTGTAAAGCTCGCTTTGTCTCCAGTTTTGTTTATAATATTGATTTCTTTGAACTAAGGGGACAAAGTTAACAAAGAATGGAAATCATTCTTTTCAGGAGACTTTTTCATTTTTTTTTCTCTATTCTTTTGGTGTTTCTATAAATTATACTTTGATAGTTACAGAGTCTGTGATTCATAATCATTTTGTATCATCATATACACTGCCTGAGGGATCATACAGTATGATCTACACAGAGAAATGCCTATGTTACAGGCATTTAATTGCAAAACAATCACATTCCTTATTGTTACACATTCCAGAAACAAGGCCTAATATTTATTCAAGTTACAATATTCGGTAATAGTTTGTCTTAACTATTATAAGATGTGACTAAGATTAACAGTCATTCTAATAATAAATCAGAACTATGAGATAAAATAAATAAAAGTAAAAAAAATTAGTTTTCTCCAACTGGATCTCACCGGGTATGCAAACCACACTGACTTTGTGTCATTCTTAGATTTCTGTTCCTATGTGTTTCTTGTACTTTTTCATTGGCTTTTAATTTTCACTCCTTTTCTTTTGATCCTTGTTTATTTTCAAATGAGAGCAAGAAAGAGTGTGAATTTGGATGGATGAGGAGATGGGGGATCTGGACAGGCAGAGGAGAGGAAACCATAATCAGAATATATTGTGTAAAAATCTATTTTCAGATTTAAAAAGGAAATAATTAGATACTTAATTAGATACTTAGATACTAATAAATAATTAGATACTTAAATTTATAGTATGCCATGTAATACTTTTAAAATATTACAGGGTCCCAACACTTAAAGAAGAATTAGTAAAGGTGAAAGGGAGAATCTGGTATTATGCCTCATCTTTGAATTATAGATTTATGGATTTCATTGGCATTACATATTTTAAAGTCTCTGTCTTTATGAACAGATAATAAATCTTCCACCTTAATGTAAAGTAATTTTTATTTCTTACAAGTAACTGATCATTTACTACATATTTAAAGACTTGAGTGATCTTTAAAAAATTACTATTAGTCTCAAATGGTGACTATAGTGAGGAGTGCTAAACTTCACTTGGCATAACACATATAATGTATTATTTTATTTCTCCTCTTAATCTTCTCTATATCACCAAGTTAAACACAGAATATTTTTATTTTTATTATTTCAAAGTTTACATAGGCAATAATTTCAAAAATCATGACACTATTACCATATTAAAAAACAGCAGTTATTCCACACAACCCATGATTAAAAGGGATGGAGCTGAATTCGAAGACTATCAGTGAGTGTCTATATGTCATAAGGTATAACTGGAGAAGTGAGTCTACCTTGAAAACCTATACACATCTTCTCCAAAACCATAAGAACCACAATATTCAAATGATAAATCATTAAAATAAGGTAAAAAAAAAGAATGGTAAGCTAATAAATTAATTAGTGTATAGAAGCAGTCCCACATATACTATCAGTATTTACCTTGTTGTTTTGAGACCTTGGAGGATGTTTTAGTTTCTCATGCATGAATGTCCTCCCCATCTTGGCAGAACTTGTGAGGACTTAAGAATTAAAAGAACTTGATGCTGATTGGGGAAAAAAATAGAATCACAGAAAGCATACAGACATTTTGATTTTGCATTTCACTTGGTAGATAAGATAGCCATTTCCTACATTTGGACAGGTTCATAAAAGAAAGCCTCTGTTTGGACTATGATAATTTCAGGTAATTCTCAGAGTTCTAAGGAAAGACATAAAACATCTATTTGCATGTGAGTTTAGACTACAAGTGAGATATCAGAGCCAGGGAAGTATTGCCTCTTTGGAAAATAGTTGTTTTAAAGCAAGAAATGAAACCTACTGGCCTTTGAATATTTCTCTCCTAGGATCTTCTACCTGCATAACCCACTGCAAGGCACAACTCAACATGGCCACCTCAGTCTGGCTCTTGTGTCTTGCAGAACAAAACTGGGTTATAGTCACAGTGTCTCTTTATGACAGGGGGGACTTAAAACTGGCTAAAACCATAATCATTGTCTGTTCTGCCCCAAACCTAATGTTTACTGTGACTAAAATAAAAGTTTTGTCACCTGTGGGATTAGAAGAATGCAGCTGTATTCCAGATCTTCCCTGATTTCTATTTTGATGGCTATGTTGCTGTTCTCTTTTCATCCAGTGCCTCTGGAGCCTGTTCTTGAACACCATACTGGTTCAACTGCTCTTCCGTGAGCGTGCCAGCTTTCTACTATTATTCAAACTAGTCACCCCTCAATTTCAGAGAAGTGGAAACTTCCAGCTCCATTATATCTGAAACTGCCTGTCACTACTGACAAGTCCAAAGACTAGCAACCCTACGTCAAATACATGAGATTCTTTTATTGTCCACTTTGCAATTTGTTACATCATTTCGAAAACTGGTTCAAGGTCAGAATGTGAACCCTACCACTTGATTCCTGGGATGAACTATACTCAGGATCCTTTCAGGTGCAATTTGACAAGCATGAGGTGTGGGTAAGGGGGCCGGGGCTTAACGAAAGAGTCCTGGACATCTCATAAAAACATCAAAAGACTTCCAGTGAGTAATATGTCATCTCCAAGGACCTTAGGGTTTAGAATCAGGACAGTATTGCCACCATGAGTGTGCTCTGATTTCCTTCTCTATATACAATTTTTCTGCAATTCAATTGGGAACATGGCTATCTACTGACAAGTCTTAAATCGTTTTTCTTTAATAATCTCACAGGAGGGATGGGGCTTACATTTCACCATCTTCAGTGATTTACCAATCCCTGCTTGTCCAGGATACAGTATCATACCCACTCATATCTTAATCATGTAGCTGGGGAAATGAAGGATGTGATGTGCAGTCCTGCCAAAATCACAAGTTTGAAAGAAGCAGGCTAGAGTGCTGTGCTGTGAGAAATAACAGGTTCACTAGACAGACACAGACACCAGACATAGCTCTAACATTTCAGCACAATCCATGACTCAATCTCTTCAAGGTCCAGGACTTAATCAAAATCTGCAATTGCCTGCTGCTCGCTCTACCCCTCTGGCCTTTCTCTCTTGGCTCCTACTCAATCTCCCTTTAAAGTTCTTTTTAGCTCATTCTGGAGAGAGAAAAAAATCAATAGTATTTTAGCATTTCATCTATGGTGCAGTGTTTTATGATAACAATAGACTGAGGTATTTAACAATATGGGTTTGAGTGTCAGAGTAGCCTGAGTTTACATCTTGACTCTTCTGCTTCCTATATTGACCTCAGACAAATTCCCTAAGGGATTTGTAAAACAATATCTTATTGTTATTTTTATAACTTAAAAAAAGGACTTTTTTCTATGATTTAGGAAGAAATCAAGTCAGTGTATCTCAGCTCCCAGACTATAGAATTCTAGCAGAACCAGCACATATTATGGAGATCAGCAAGAGATCATAGCTGCTTGGATCATAACAACTCATGACCCTGCTTCCCTGAAGGCAACCCATATTCTGAATGGAGTCACAAGGCCCTTGAGGAAGACAGATGGCCGTCACTGATGCCACAGAAGCCCATACAATGTAACGGTGCTCTGAATTGCCTGGTTCCTATTGAGCTAAGAACCAAGCCTTCTTTCTCCCAAGAAGAGTCACAAGCAAGCCAAAGCCAGCTAGCTTGTCACAAGCTTTGGGGTCTATGTTAAATAGCCATAACCTAACCTAAATATGTTTCATCCAAATGTAATTTTAAGATAAATAAAAATTTATGAGGAGGCCACTTATAATTTATTAAGGACAAGTGCTTTAACAAATAAAGTGCTTATCCTAAAAGCAAGGCATGAAGAATTTAGGTAAATATTGAAACGTGTAGGCCCACTATAAAAATTGTTAAGCAGACAGGCAAGACCAAATTATTTTGTAGAGAAAGTCCCTGGTTATTTTATCCTCAAGAAGTGTCACTGTACTTAGAGCTCTGTTAACTGAGACATGAGCTGGTCAGGATCTAACTAAGAGGAGATAGGATGAAGGATATTAGGAGAAGAGGCTCAGTGTACTAGGAAGACTTCATCAGTCCACATTCCTTCCAGCAAACCTGCCCTCCCCACTCTGGGTTTGGCCCTCAGGCTCTTCCTTCAGGCATTTTGGAAAACCACAGAGGGTCCTGTCCCTCCATCCAGAAGTCTGGAGAGGATGTGTGCATTCTTATTGAGCAGGTTAACTTGCTACATCTACCATAGCAAACAGTAGCTCTTTGGTTACTCAGACAACACACTTCTGTTTCTCGCTGTGCTGCCAGCTACACGTCCCTTTAGCAAGCTACCAGCAAATTTGAGTTTTGGCCAGGCCTCTCTTTCCAAGCACAAGAATGACTTTCTCCTTGACCTCTCCTTCATGGAAACAGAATATAATGTGGCATTCCTTTTCTTATGAAGACACCACCAGCCTATTGGACTAGGGCCCCATCTTATCTTCCTCATTGTTTATTACCATGCTACTCCCTATAGCTAAATGCAATTGTACCAGGATTGAGAAATCAATATATGAATGGGGGATGGTAAAACTCACCATATAATACTTTACTTCTACCGGTTTTAAGAATATGGAAAAAAAAAAAGTTTCCACAGAAACTCCAATTCCTCAAGCCATTCATTGGCAAGAGACATAAACATTAAGATTTTGTTTGCTTTTGCCAGAGCCTGAAAGGATTTTGCCCACTAGTAAGTACATGAATACTGACAAAATAAATGAAACCTGCCATGTTAGCATGATAGCAATAGCAGTGAGAACAGTACATGCCATTAAGACAAGTTGAAACTTTTAAAACTTCTGTGTGAAAAAGCATAGAATGGGAAAAGAAAAAAGAAAATAAATTAGAAAAGCTAGTTTGCTAGAGAAGCTTAACATGCTACAGTGGTGTTCTTATACTTTCAAACAAAAATATTAATATTTTCCTTCAAATTTTAATATAGATGTTGAATTATGTATAATGATTTATAATTCAGTGTTTTATATATTATTTAATGTTTATATATATATATAGCTTTTGATTAAATAAATCAAAAGTTTAAACATTCTTTGATGATACTATAAAGATTAACTTTTAAAAGACAGAATCTCATTCTCAAAGTAACTTTGTATGCCACGTGCCTTCATACATTTATATTAACATAGAAAATCCCTTTCCAGAGATATATTACTAAAGAAAGAATTAGCAAGTGAGAAAATAGAGAACTCTGAACAGTGAAACAGCATGAGACAAAAATGATGACATAATCTAAATGTTCCACTTTAGGACTAGACATACCAAAGGTATTGGGTAAATTAAAAAAAAAAAAAAAAAAAAAAAGGTGAAGCCAAACAGAGAGGAAAATACAGAAAAGTTTCAATACCCAAAGCAGCATATTTAGGTGTTTACTTATGATTATTATATTATAGCCTTATTCTCACAGATTAGAATCTGGACGATAAAGTGGTTTACATATGGGTTTTGTTTTATAAATATATATATATGTATATATATACATATATGTGTGTGTACATATATAGTCCATATTTTAGTTTTTAATTAAAAATTTTCCTTAGTAGTTTTACATGTGTACATAATGCATGCTGACCACTCTCACCCTTCCCAGAAGGTCATAAATGTGGAATGTCAGTGTACAGCCTCTTAGGTAGAATATGATGTCTCTGATATTTTCTGTGAAAAGAGTCTGTGTGAGCTCCAGCCTCCTATATTGAAGTCCTAGTTCTTAATAGTTGAAAACAAGAGTTTGGTGATATAATGAGTCTATGGAGTGAGGCTATAGTAAACTAATCAAGTGCCCCTGTGAGAAAAGGCACAGAAGAGCTTGTTTCCACACCACTTACATTTTCTGTATGGAAAGGTGCAGTGAGACAATGGTTATCTGCAAACAAAAAATGAGACACCAGCCAGAGACACCAGCCAAGGTGTGAAGCCTTGTTTCAGACTTCCAATTCCACAACTTTAAGGAAAAGCATGTTGCGGAAGTCACTTGGTCTATGCCACTCTGACGTAACAGAGAAAGAGGACTGACATAAGTTTGTACCAAAAATGGGTACTGAGGAGGTGCCACTGTAGCAAATAACTAAAAATATGAAGGCAACTGTGGACCTGGGTAATGGAGAGAGGGTGGAAGAGTTTTGAGGTGCTTGCTTACAGTAGCCCATATTGCTGTGAAGGGGACAGTGAGCAATTCTAGTGATGATTCAGGATGCCAGAGGAGAACTGCAGAGAAAGCTTCAATCATCACCGAGAATACATCGGTAGTCCTGTGCAGGATGCTTATTGAAATAATATTCATAAAACTAATGAAATGAGGTTCCAGGAAGCATGCAGTGTATTGGAAACTGGAAAAAGGAAATCCTTAAAGGGAAATGACTTGGTTGAACTGTGTTTCTCTTCCAGGGTTATGTGGAAGGAATAACATGCGAAAATTAAGTTACATATTTAGTCTTGACTTCTCTGGCCACATATAATAAAATTCAAGAGGCAAGAAACACATTAAATATACATTTATTTCAAGAAGTGCAATTTAAATTTTCTTGAGAGTATTTACCGTGTCCTTACTACAAATAAAAATGAGAAAGTGGGAAGTCTATCTAACTGTTACTGTCTCTTCTGACCTGGGATAGAGAGGCTTGTTGGGTTTGTACATAGACTTAGGCATCGTTCTCATCACAACAGGGAGAAACGTAAGTCAATTGTTAGATGGGAATAAGAGAGCTACATAAATAGACTGGCTGAAGTAATTCTCTGACTACCTTATGCTATCCTCCAAGGAAAGGGATGAAGTGTTCCTGAGGCTATCTAGAGATCACCAGGCACACTTCCTAAATTTCAAGGAGCTTTCACGCAGTCTTTAGCAGTAGTCTTGGGATTGATTCCCCACCCTCACACCCAATAAGACCCTTGATCTGGCAAAGCCCCACAATAGGCTACTCCAGTACAGAAAGCTGATCCACCAGTTCTTGAAAGTACCATTGTTTTACTGTCCCCATAGGTCCACAAATCAGAGATGTATTTGGTTACTTAAGATTTACTTATATATTGTTGACATTAAGGCCTCGGCTGTTGGTGTTCTGTTCAGGAAGTTGTCTCCTGTGCCAATATGTTCCAGGCTCTTCCCCATTTTTCTTCTATCTGACTTAGTGTCTCTGGTTTTATGTTGAGGTCTTTAATCCACGTGGATTTGAGTTTTGTGCAAGGTGACAAATATGGGTCCAGTTGCATTTTTTTTACACATAGACATCCAGTTAGACCAGCACCATTTGTTGAAGATGCTATCCTTTTTCCATTGAATGGATTTGGCTTCTTTGTCAAAAATCAAGTGACCATATGTGTGTGGATTCATATCTGGGTCTTTGATTCGATTCCACTGATGCACCAGCCTGTTGCTATGCCAGTAACATGCTGTTTTAATTACTGTTGCTTTATAGTACAGTTTGAGATCAGGTATGGAAATTCCTCCGCAGCACCTTTTATTGTACAAAACCTATCCTGGGTTTTTTTGTTTTTCCATATGAATTTCAGAATTGAACTTTCAATGTCTTTAAAAAAATTGTGTGGGTATTTTGATAGGGATTGCATTGATTCTGTAGATTGCTTTTGGTAGGATGGCCATTTTTACTATGTTAATTCTCCCTATCCATGAGCAAGGAAGATCATTCCATCTTCTCATGTCTTGTTCAATCTCTTTCTTCAGAGTTTTGAACTTTTTTTCAAACAAGTCCTTCACTTGTTTAGTTAGAGTAACTCCTAGACATTTTATATTGCTTGTGGCTAATGTGAAGGGTGTGGCTTTCCTAATATCTTCCTCTGCTAGCTTGTCATTTGTGTATATAATAATAAGTAACTACAGATGATTGCAGAGTAGAATGACTTAAGAGATCTGTCCACTGCATTTTTTGTTAGGTGTTTTTCTTACTGACTTCAATTTTGGGATATTTTATAAACATACTAAAGAAATGGTATAGTAAAAGTAGTAGTAGTAGTGACCCTGAATGCATTTATCTTAATATTATAGAGATATATTTTATATGCAGTATGTGTTCTTTCAAAAATACATTAGCAGACATATAAGCATACATCTAATCCCTCCATCGTTTGCTTCATCTTTTTTTTTTTAACTGTACATTATTCAGATAACTCAGGTGCAGCTTAAACACCAGTATACAGAGAACTTGCTCACCTTCAAGGCATCCTGTTCCATTTCTTAACAGCTATCAGCAAGATGAAATGTCTCATGACCACATCAAAATCATGCTATTTTTTCCTAAGGCTCTGTTTTTGTATTTGAGGCACTAAAGAAAAACATCTAATCTGTGCTTTCCCATTCTAATGGGCTTTAATTAGTCAAGGTTAACAATAGGAAGGCAAAGGCAGTCTGTGGGGTGAAACTAAAATATGAGATGCCGTAGAAACCCAACCTGGCATGTACGCCCTTCCTAAATGACCTTGTGCATCCCCTGTTGAGTCTATTTGGTCTTCAACTTGCCATCCAGTTTTTGGCATTTTAGTACAATTAAACCTGCCACCCCTGAGTGCTTAAACAGAACAACATACTGCATATGTTCATAGCTCTTTTACCAGGGACCAAAAAAGTGGCAGACGTCCATCTTTCTGTTCATGCCAAAGTGCAATTTGTCGATTGAAAGACGTTAGTGGCTACAGTGGGAATGGGCTGGAAAAACCTCATTTGGCATGCCAGCATAGCTCTCACACAGTGATTTCAAATTTAAAAATAGGTTCTAGCCAACTCAGAGGTAACTAGGATCATGCTATTTAGTGCTTTGAAATGGTTGCTGAATATGCCATTTAAAAAAGAAACCTACATTATCAGCAATATGGACATAATTTACAAGGACTAATGATCCTGGTATTTTTGTTATGGTATCATTTGTTTTTAATGAGATAATCATTAGCAAGCCAAGAGGACACACTTCAACTGGTGTCAGTGAGAGAGGAGTGTTGAAGTGTTTTAAGCTCCATCATTTTAAATTTTTGTCAAAATGTACGGTGAGGCTAATTATTAGTAAGAATAAATCTCTCCACAAAGCCATTTATTCTGTTCCTAAAATGACATAGCATCTTAAATAAAGAGAAGCAAATTGTTCTAATGATGTTGGGAGTAATTAAAATAGATATTTCAGGATCAGAAAAAATTCTCATGTTTATATGTTAAAAAAAAAAACCTTAATGTTTCCTGAAAAAATGTTAACCTGTAAATAAAACACTGGAATGCTCTCTTTTTTAAAATTCACACTGTATGAAAGATAATTCTGTTTGGGCTATGATATAAAAGAAGAAAGTAAGTATCTGTCATGATCAGCCTGATGCAATGACTCCTCCTTGCATTGGTTCATCATTACAAGTAAAGGCATAACAACTTTGAGAGAAATGGTTTTTTATTATTAATTTGTATAGTAGAGCCATAGGCACATAACTGGCAAGAAGAAGCCACATAAAATAGCACAACCACCTGTAATTCTATTTTATATTCACTCAAGATCATGGTGAACGACTTACTTGTCTTATTAGCAGTAAATGAGAAATTATAGAACAGTCATTGAATATAAACAGAATATGTTGCTGATATAATTTCAATTAGAAGATTACAGAGAGTTTTAAAATGAGTAGTTGGGAGCTGGAGAGGTGACTGTGAGTTTAAGAACACTGGTTACTCTTCAGACAACCCCAGTTTGATTTTTACCACAAGTGTCAGTGCACAGCTCTCAGTTCCTGACCTAATCCCCTCTGCTGGCCTCAGTGGGAACTGCATGCATGTATACACAGGCATACATGCAGGAAAATCACCCATAAATTTAAAACATACACAGTTTTAAATCGTGGATAGTGTCTTGAGGACAAGTATATAAAATGTATATTTGAATTTTAATTCTTAATAATAAAGGATAGAAAATGAAAATAGAAGAAAGATACAAATTATTCAATTTAATAATCAAAATAATTCATATCAAGATAATTAACATACACCAAATATAATAAATGTGAACAAAACCTTGACATGTCACAATGAAACTATATCAACAAAACTAAAAATAAAATCTTAGATTAGGAAGAGAAAGCAATCGATATATCGGGCCATGGAGAAATTATAAATCATGTAAGTGGAATGGAAGGAAATAATAAAGTGGCTAATGATGTCTGAATGAGAGGAATTAAATTATAAAAAGGTAACCTTACTATATTCAGAAAAATATAATTAAGCAATATAATTAACACAGCAGAAGTATAATGATAATTTAAAATTCTTAGAATAATAATTATAATTAAAACAGCCAACTAGAACTGCCAAATACAACTGAAGTAGTACATAAAGAAAAACAATTGTATGGATCAATAGCTCAACTCAAGTGGCAAGAAAGGAAATTAAAATAAACCCAATGTGGGCAAGAAGCAGAGATGATAATGCTAGGAGTAATAATAAAATAGGAAAAAGACTTAAAATACAGTAAACAAATAAAATTTTAATTATTTGAAAAAATAAACAAATTTCATATTGTGACAAAGAATAGAGAAAACAAAGTGAGAACATTTTCACTATCATGACTGGAAATCATATATCAATCCCACAAGCATTAAATAATAATGGGACATTTTTAATGACTTTGTACACAAAAAAAGTGGACGATGTAAATGAAATGGAGGAATATGTGAAAAACAGTAACAAGGACTAATTAAAGAAATGGCAAATAATGAAAGTATGAAGAAAAGACAGAAGACTGGGGCAAAACATAATTTGGAAGCATAAGAAAAACAAAATTATCATTAGGAATATACTAGAATGAATCTTCAATTTTTGTTTGATAATTGCAAACTGTGGTGGTTTCAGTAAGAAAAGCTCCCGTAGGTACATATATTTGGATATTTGGCACCCTGTTAGTAGACCTGTTTGGGATGGATTAGGAGTTGTGGTCTTGTTGGAGGAGGTGGGATTTGAAGTTTCAAAAGCCCCGCCCTTCCCAGTTAGTTCTTACTATGTCTATTTTTTCCTCATTGTGAAGCCACATGAAAGCTCTCGGCTTCTGCTCAGCCTCATGCCTGCGTGTCTGACGTCATAAAGCTCTCGGCTTCTGGTCAGCCCCAAACCTGCATGTCTGATGTTATGATCCCTGACATGATAGTCGCGAACTCTAACCTTCTTGAAATGTGATCCCCCAAATTAAACACTTTCTTCTATAAGTTTCCCGGCTTAGGGTGTTTTGTCGTAGCAGTAGAAAAGTAACTAAGACACAAACATATATAGTAGATTATATTTTATACACCTATATTATATCTACTTAGAAATTATGTATAGATATCCCTAATACAAATATTACCAGCTTAGTTCATATGATATTGCTTTGTAGATACATGTTTTCAAGGCTGACAATATGTTTTTACAGAGCAGTTGTTTTGTAGGTGGGAAGATCAATTCTACTCCATCATCTGACCAGAATCCTCTGTATATTAGCAAATTTTCATATGTTTTGCAGGTGTTGTCAAAATAAAAAATTAATTACTAATTTGAAATTTTACTTAAATATTCAGTGAATTTAGTTAAGCACTTGGCAATTTATTAATTTTTTGTTCTGGATAATTTTTTTCTTTTCTTTTTATTTTTGTCTCTTAGAAAGGAATTGTTCCTTTCTTTAGTTCACATATGAACATAGTAAGATTATTTCTTTGTCTATTTTACTGTGCATTATTTGTTTTAAATTGTATTAAATCACTATCTTAGGAGATAAAATTGATTTAGAAAATAATGTATAACACTCAATAAAATAATTATCTAAAACATAACTACAGACAACATAAATATTTACATAAATAAAAAAGTTATTAAGCAAACAAAAATATTTATTTCCTCCTCAATCTTCACTCTCCCTTTTTACCCACACCCTTTCTTCCTAACCCTTGTTCACTCCTAAGTATTTCTATGATGCTCACCCAATTAGCTCACTGGGGAAAGTGTCATTGTAGGAAGCATTGTTATGTTCCCTTCCATAATCAGGATGTGTCGTAACGTGCCGTGCTGTGTCTTTCATCCAATGGAGAGCATGGATTTCTTTGTTGTGATACATTCAGTACAATCCTTCCTTCTTCCTTTGTAAACAATGCAATAATTTTATAGGTATGAATCATTTTTGGCACAAACTAGGCAGTTCGCCTCATTAGTGGGTATCCCTAGAGTGGCTGTAGCTATCAGTAAGAAACTGTGCTAAATAAATGGATGAATTTTTTTTTCACCTGCTAAGCTATAATAGCATCCCCAAAGTAATCTTCATCTAACAGCTTGGGTCTTTTGCAAAAACGATCAAGTGATCAATTCTGTTTAACACTGAGGGATAAACTACCATGTTGTGCAGGATGCCAGGTGCAGGAACACTCACTGTGAAGAACAGAGATGTAACATTCATCGTGCATTTGAGCTTGGGTAGCTGCCACAGATATTGTTAAAAATCATTACACCCTGCTCAAAGTAAATGAGGCAATGTCCCTAAAGGAAGCCAAGAAATGTATTAAAGAAATGTTCTATTCATTCAGAAAATATTCTGTGGCCACCTATGACATACCAGCTCAGGTGTTACTACAGGCACAGAATATACAGCAATACATAAGGCGGCCATGTTCATTACCTGCTTGGAATCTGGGGACATTTTAATTTGTTTGCTTAGCTTTTGGTAAAATACACAACTTTCTACACAAACTATCATTTAATTATAATTTAGTAGAAAGTATGATATAGCACAATATATTAGTGTTCTACAGAGATTTAGTTCTGTCTCATTTTCACAGAATTAATGCCTGTGTGTCATCGGCTACTGAAGTTGGTAGAAACTGATATGTATAAATGGTATTCAGTACTGCCAATCAGTTTGTTTAATGATATGTTCATGAGTGTTTTTTTCCTTTGTTTTTTACATTTTGGTTAATTGGCTGTTGTTGTTTATTGTTGTTATTTGTTGTTCTTGTTTTAAGTAGAGGTCTTACATAGCCCATGCTAGCCTCAAACATACTATGTAAGAGAGCTGACCTTGACCTCACTATCTTCCTGATATTACTAAGATTAAAAGCAAGTGCCCAATGCCTGGCTTAATTTTGTTTCACAGGACAGAGTTTCTGTGTTGTAGTGTAGTTATCCTATATTATGTGGCTAATATCCACTTATGAGTGGGTATGTACTATGCGTGTCTTTCTGGGTCTGGGTTACCTCACTGAGGATCATCATTTCCAGTTCCATCCATTTGCCTGCAAATTTCAAGATTTCCCTATATTTAATAGTTGAGTAGTATTCCACTGTATAAATGTACCACAGTTTTTTTATCCACTCTCTGGTTGAGGTACATTTAGGTTGTTTCCAGATTCTGGCTATTACCAATAAGGATGCTATGAACATAATTGAGCAAATGTCCTTTTTGTACAGTGGAACATCTTTCAGGTATAGTCCCTGGAAGGGTATAGCTTGGTCTTGACTTAGCACTATTCCCAATTTTCTGAGACTGCACCAGATTAATTTCTAAAGTGGTTGTACAAGTGTTAATTTTGTTTTTATTTCAATTTCATTGTTATTTTCCATGACAATAAAGAATAGCATGTGGCTGTTCATTAAGATTATTTCACTACCTTTGAAGGAAGAACTGAGAGTAGTCTACTTATTTATTTAAATGATTTAAGGATTGGAGGTCTTGCCTTTCTGTAAATGTAGTTCATTGAGTCCAGAGGGGATTTTGGAGGGTTGTTCTGTTGGGTTAGTAAATCTCTATAGACAAGAGTACTTCCTGTCTGTAAAACAAGAGAATCTGGAATTAGCAATAAATAAATACATACATACATACATACATACATACATACACACATACATACATACTACATACATACATATATACAAGGAAAAGGTTATAAGAAAACAGAGAAAGTCAAAAGGGACCCTAAAATCTAGTAACTATTGTTTGAGACTAATTGCAGTCTGATACAAAAGAATCCGTATCATCAAGTTTTTGATATTATAGGGAATTTTGTTGTTGTTTATTCATTTATTTTCTTTAAAAGAAATAGGATTTCCCTCTACCTTGTATCTCAGAACACATCAAAAAGTCAGGGTGAATTTGAGGCCTAGGAAAGGATGGAAATGAAACTGTTTTTTCATGCGATAAAAGCTCCTCCGAATCATATCATAACTCAGAGAAATTCAAGGAGAGAATCTAATCTTCATGATTGGAATCATATTTTAAAGGAATATGCAAAACAGTTTCAAATAAAAACATATGTATTTCCATGCAACTCAAGCACTGAATTCATATGAATAATTAACACAAACTCTCTGTAATTGTGCCTTTAAGCTTAATCTAAAGGCACTGATTCCTCCATGAGCGTCTCTTTTAAATAATGTATCAGTGATTTAAATCTGGTTTGTGTTTGCTTTTAAAAGTAAATAGGCCTTGATCTTCCTGGAGACCGTGGGTACAGCTCAGTAGTAAGAATGCCTGCTACTGAGTAGTAGGCGTGCAAAGCTCTGGGTTCCTTCTCCATACCATACGAAAACAGTCAGTTTTGAGATGTTCATTTGAAACCACAATGAGCAGCCACTGTGTTCTAAGAAAGCACCTTCTCTCAAGCTGACCAGGGCTTCTAAAGAAGGGGAGTTTAGAAAACGAAATTTAAAGATGCCACTAAATACAGATAACAAAAATATAATATGTGAAAATAGTATTTTATCAACAGTTTGGCCTTAGCGTTCAGGAGGTAGATGAACAAAGATCAAGAATTCGAAGCCAGACTTGCCTACATAGAGAGGTGGAGTTTGTCAGGGCTACATGAGAGAGCTGGGCTCAAGAAGGCAAAAATTAATTAGTTAATCAATATATTAGTAATAACTGGGTAACTAGAGCTGTTTTCATAAGCTTTGGTATAACAATTATATTTGGGGAAAAGAAAACTGTATAGTTTGCAATGATTCAACAGGCAATTCCTTTTGATGAATTTTGAATTAAAAGCATAATCACATTCATGTATTTTAATTAGTGCAGTATAAGATTGAGTTTTCTTAGAAGCACTTTTAAAGTGTTCTATTAATTTCAATAAATCAAAACTCCAAAGCAACTGACAGTTCGGTAGTGAATGAGCCTCAGTTTTATATTGTTCTATTTCTTCTAAACACCACCACAGAGTCATCATTAGAAAATGTTTCAATGGAGTCATAATAATATCGCAATAGATTATATTTTCAGTTCTCTACTTGAGGAACTAATAGCACAAGTTCCACTGTGTGATCCTGTGGTTCTCATAGAAATGATTTGTAACTGGATGTAAATTAATCATACTTCTATTTGTTCTGTTGTACTCTTTAGAGGTTTTATTTTGCATTGTTTGTCTTCAACAACTATATTTTGCAAGTTAAAACAGAATCTCAGTCCCTGTCGACTTATGCACTCCAAGGAATAAAACCCTTAATTGCTATACTTTGGCTTCAAATTTAAAATTGCTCCATAAAATTTTCTCCCTTACAACAGTTATAGAAAGATATCTAAAATTTAGCAGACGGTCTATCGATAAGGCTGGGAAATCCAGTCTGTCATTGCTGTTTTTATCTCATACTGAAAGACTAACTTAAAGCTTTTCTAACTATACCAACACTATGTGTGGGTTGATATTTGTTGTGTGGCACTTCTTGGGGAGATGTGAACAGTTGTCAGTTTAACCCTAATACAGAACTAATGACTGACCAAAGTAATAATGCCACCAAAGTCTATCTCGGTGAAAAACTTAGCTTATCAGAGTTACTTACAGAAATGTGGATAAGGAGTTAAGCAAAGGATCATACATTACTCAAAGACAACTGCATCAGCAAAAGCCCATGGAAACCTCACGTACAACTCCCAAAAGCCACACACGTACATGACTAGCGAGCAGGGGGACTGGGTGGAAAGTCTTCTCTCCCAGCAATTGTTGACTGTTTCTCTATCTTTGGGGATGTTGTTAATATCAGAGGCTTCCTGAGTGTAGGTTGTTTACTTCTGTATGTGAGGGGCTTTAAGTTTATGATCTGGGCCAGTGACAGTGGTCAGTGCATTCAAAGCAATTGACTAAACCCAGACACCTAGCCAGAGTTCAGTCCCCAGTATCCATACAGTGGAAGGAAAGAAGCAACTTCCAAAGTTGTCCTCTGACTCCCAACTCATAAAGCACATGCATGCTCTTTCCTTCCTTCCTGCAACACATGTTCAATAAATAAACAAAATAAATAAATAGGAAAAATATACTGGCCTATTACATCCTCCTTGGACACCAGAAGTTTGTTTTTCTTGTTGTTGTTGTTGTTGTTTTTGTTTTTTGTTTTTTTTGCCGTTCACTAAAGATTCGTAAACAGTGTTATATATAAAAAGGAAACTTTCCAAAGTACAGAGGCAATAAACAGAGACGCTATGATATGACTCCACTGTTTTTTCTTGAACCTATCCTCTTAACCTTACATGCCTTTGTGGTGTTATATGAAATAATAAAAATGCAGGAGCATAGAAATTAATGATCTTACATGGGTAGCCTTGAAAGTATGAATAATTAACCCTTTTCTTGCCTCTGTGTGGGAGGTGGGAGGTGGGGCTCTGTGACACTGAGAGACAGATGGGGATGGGGACAGAGAGAGAGAGAGAGAGAGAGAGAGAGAGAGAGAGAGAGAGAGAGAGAGAGAGAGAGAGAGTTCTGAGGTGCTGAGTAAGTGCCCTGGAGAGCACTGAGGAAAGGACATCCAAGTGTTTATTTCCTTGGCTCTCTCGCCTCTAGCCGCATGATTACTTCCAGCTGGCTGTATCTCTTGAGAGCTCTTTCTGATTCTCTCTGATTCTCTCTGATTCTTTCTGTGTTTCTCTCTTTCCAATTTACTTCCTTCCCTTAAGCTCAAAGGTGGTTACAGATTTTCCATATATATATGAAAAAAATATATGTTGTTGTTGTTGTTGTTGTTGTATTTTTCCATGAGTATTCCATGGTTCTCCTATACCTTGCCTATGCCTTTGGGGAAAACCAAAGCAAAGCAAAGCAAAGCAAAACAATGACAGCAGAAATGTAGAAGTCCTCCTGGTTAATATCTGTGTGAATGCACCATCCCTTCCCATTGCTAGCCTGACTGACATAACAGTCTTGCTTTAGGAGGGACTTGGGGTATTTTAAAGAATAATGTCAAGTTAATACAAATAGCTAGAACATCTGCCTCAAAGAAGACAAGCTAAAAGGTGTATGCAAATCCCTCTTAAAAATCAATGTGCTTGAGAGGAAGAAGGGCAGAGACTAGAAACAAGGCAGCCTGCCCATTAGGGAATCCCAGAGCTCACTGCTAGCTAACTAGCTTTGTTATGTAACACAGCATTGCTTTCACACTTCCTAAATAATTCATATGGACTTTCACAAATTCAATGTGCTGACTTTCAAGCTCAAAATTTACATGTTCTTTGTTTAACAACATTACCATATGTTGATAAACACTAAGCCTATCTGGAATATTCCAAGTCTTTGCCTAATAATATATAAAGAATCAAATGCCAGAAACTACCTATTTTTTTTTCCTGAGACAAATGCCAGTTAATGTCAGCAAGAAAACATTCAAATTTCTGTGCATTCTACTGTATTTACTATTTGAAGAAAGAGACTCTCTACTCTGACAGATAGAAATGAGAGAGATTTCCTACTTCTGCTAAAATATTGTATGACTAATTCCAGCAGAGATATAATTTACTACATATAGACATCTCTAATACTGAAGAAGATGCCAATGAGGCATCATATGTATGTTTACTAAATTTGAAAATCTAAAGCATTCATATTATGAAGGGTATTTAATTAAAGCTAATCAAACTAGTGAAATTTGGTAGTGGAATTTATTTAACCTATACTGCTACTTATTAAAGAATCCAGCTTATCTTTTTTTTTTCAGCTTATCAGTGGTTCTGTCTTTAAATAATTATTAATCAAACAAAAAAGCCTCTTTGAAATTCCATTTTTATTCATCAGTCAAGTCTTTGAAAATATAGAAGCCTGTATAAGCTGGGACTTTGCACCACAATTCTGCCATTTGAACAGCTATGGTTTTCTGTATTGTATCTGCCTTTTGTTTGTTTGTTTGTTTTTGTTTTTGTTTAATTTATTCAGATTACATCTCAATTGTTATCCCATCCCTTCTATCCTCCCATTCCTCCCTCCCTCCCACTTTCCCCCTACTCCTCTCCCCTATGTCTGTGACTGATGGGGACCTACTCCCCCTCTATATGATCATAGGCTCTCAAGTCTCATCTTTTTAGCCTGCTATCCTTTCTCTGAGTGCCCCCTGGCCTCCCCATCAAGAAGATGTGGTCAAATATGGGGTACCAGAGTTCCTGTGAGTCATTCCCCATTCTCCACTCAACTGTGGAGAATGTCCTGTCCATTGGCTAGATGTGAGTAGGGATTTGATGTTTACTGCATGTATTGTTCTTGGTTGATGCAGTAGTTTGAGCAGAACCCCGGGCCCAGATCCTCCCATCATACTGTTCTTCTTATAGGTTTCTAGAACTCTCTGGATCCTTCTATTTCCCCATTATCCCATACTTCTTTCACCTGGAGTCCCAATAGGATGTCCTCTCATTTATCCCAGTTTCCTGGTAAGTGAGGTTTTTCGTGGGACATGCCCCTTGGGCTAGTATGCAGATATAAGTGAGTGTAAACCATTTGAGTCTTTCTACTTCTGAGTTAACTCACTCATTATGATCATTTCTAGTTCCATCCATTTGTCCACAAATTTAGGGATTTCCTTGTTTTAATAGCTGAGTAGTATTCCATGGTGTAAATGTACCACAGTTTCTACGGAGGGACGCTTAGGCTGTTCTTCTACGGAGGGACACGTTCTGGCTATTATGAATAAGGCAGCAATGAACATGGTTGATCATATATCCTTGTTGTGTGCTGGAGCATCTTCTGGGTATATTCCAAGAAGTGGAATACCTGGGTCTTGAGGAAGCCCTATTCCCAGTTTTCTGAGATAGCAACAGATAGATTTCCAAAGTGGTTGTACTAGTTTGCATTCCCATCAGCAATGAAGGAGTGTTCCTCTCTCCCCACATCCTCTCCAGCATGTGGTGTCGCTTGAGCTTTTGATCTTAGCCATTCTCATGGGTGTAAGATGGAATCTCAGAGTTGTTTTGATTTGCATTTCCCTGATGACTAAGGAGGTTGAGCATTTCTTTAAGTGTTTCTCAGCCATTTGATATTCTTCTGTTGAGAATTCTCTGTTTAGTTCCAAGCCCCATTTCTCAATTGGGTTATTTGGTTTGGTGGTGTTTAATTTCTTGAGTTCTTTATGTATTTTGAATATTAGACCTTTGTCAGATGTAGGGTTGGTGAAGATCTTTACCCAGTCTGCAGGCTGTTGCTTTGTTCTGTTGACAGTGTCTTCTGCCTTACAGAAGCTTCTCAGCCTCATGAGGTCCCATTTATTGATTGTTGATGTTAAGGCCTGGGCTGTTGGCGTTCTGTTTAGGAAGTTGTCTCCTATGCCAATGTGTTCCAGACTCTTCCCCACTTTATCTTTTAATCGATTTAGTGTCTCTGGTTTTATGTTGAGGTATTTAATCCATTTGGACTTGAGTTTTTCGGCATGGTGATAAATACGGGTCTAAATACATTTTTCTACATATAGACATCCAGTTAGACTAGCACCATTTGTTAAAGATACTATCCTTTTTCCATGGAATAGATTGGCTTCTTTGTCAAAAATCAAGTGCCCATATGTGTGTGGATTCATTTCTGGGTCTTCAATTCATTACATTGGTCAACCAGCCTATTACTGTGCCCATACCATGCTGTTTTAATTACTGTTGCTCTATAGTACAGCTTGAGATCAGGTATGGAGATTTCTCTGCAGGATCTTTTTATTGTACAGGATTGTTTTAGGTATTATGGGGTTTTTTGTTTTTCCATATGAAGTTGAGAATTGATTTTTCAATATCTTTAAGAAATTGTGTAGGTATTTTGATAGGGATTGCATTGAATCTGTAAATTGCTTTAGTAATATGGCCATTTTTACTATGTCAATTCTCCTGATCCATGAACCAGGGAGATCTTTCCATCTTCTCATGTTATGTTCAATCTCTTTCTTCAGAGATATTAAATTTTTTTCAAACAAGTCCTTCTCCTGCTTGGTTAGAATTACTCCTAGATATTTTATATTGCTTGTGGCTATTGTGAAGAGTGTAGTTTCCATAATTTCTTCCTCTGCATGGGCATCCTTTGTATATAGGAAGGCTACAGGTTTTTTTTAAAGCTAATTTTGTATTCAGCCATTTTGCTGAAGGTGTTTATCAGGTGTAGGAGTTCTCTGGTGGAATTTTGGGGGTCCCTTATGTACACTTATCATATCATCTGCAAATAGGGATAATTTGACTTCCTCCTTTCCCATTTGGACCACTTGATCTCTGTTTGTTATCTTATTGCTCTGGCTAGAACTTCAAGTGCTATATTGATGAGATATGGAGAGAGTGGGCAGCCTTGCCTTGTTCCAGATTTTAGAGGAATTTCCTTGAGTATCTCTCTATTTAATTTGATCTGGGCTATTGGCTTGCTGTATATAGCCTTTATCATGTTGAGGTATGTGCCTTGTATCCCTGATCTGTCCAAAACTTTAAACATGAATGTGTGTTGGATTTATCAAATGCTTTCTCTGCATCTAAGGAGATGATCATGTGGTTTTTTACTCTCAGTGAGTTTATATAGTGGATTACATTGATGGATTTCTGTATATTAAACTATCCCTGCATGGCTAGAATGAAGCCTACCTGATCATGGTGAATGATATCTTTGATGCGTTTTTGTATTCGTTTTGGAAGTAAACTTTGAACCCCTACTCAGATCTAGCCAATGGACAGTACATTCTCCACAGTTGAGTAGAGAGAGGGGAATGACTCTCACACAAACTCTGGTACCCCATATTTGACCATGTCCTCTTGATAGGAAGGTCCCGTGGCACTCAGAGGAAGGATTGGAGGCTAACAAGATGAGACTTGATAGCCTATGATCATATAGATAAGGAGGAGGTCCCTCTTAGTCACAGACATAGGGGAGAGGAATAGTGTGAAAGCAGGAGAGAGGGAGGAATGGGAGGATACAAGGGGTGGGATAAAATTGAGATGTAATCTGAATAAATTAATTAAATAAAATATTCTAACAACCAGAGGAAAAAGGAGTTTGCTGTGAGGACCTGCCTTCTAGAAATAACAGATACTACACCCATGAAGTGTCACCAATGTGACTGCCTGAACATGACCTGAAGGAGGATGACAACACTAGATAGACATGCTAACATGAACAGGGGACATTGTCAAAGATTCATCCTTACACAAAAATCTACATGCAACTAAGAAATGCTGAGAGCAGGTGAAATAGTCTTTTCAGAGAAAATTATATCTATTAGCCATCCAATAACAAATAATCAGCCTTGAAAAAAATTACATATATGTAACAATTTACAGATTAGCTATTTGTATTAATTTATTTATCAATATATATACATATATATCAACAATTAAAGAGAAGAGAATCTGTGGCTTGCAAACAGTAACATTTATTGACATGCACAAAATTGCAGAAGAATAAGGAATAAATTGGATGGCCTTCTGCTTCTCACATTAATCTGATACGGTTTACATTTCAGCTTTCATTCCAAGATTCATAAGTCTTTCTTATTGACACAGTGAAATGTTTCATGTTTAGTGCAATTCTTCTGGAATTTTGTAACTTTACCTACATATAACCTATGTATGTCTGCCATATGTTTTATGAGTCATAAATAAGTCCTAAACCTACAATCCCCTGTTTTCAAATTTAAATTTCAGAGCATATTACTTCTATCTCTAGGCTTCTACCATATAAAACTAATCAATTATGGATTAAAATCCAATTTTTCCACAATGACTATATCTTTTTGAAAGTAGAGATCATATTTAATAGTTATTGTTGATATGGCCTAAAAGTTAGGAAACATTTTGTTCATTTTCAAACTCAAGTGAGACAGTAGAATGATTCTCTTATCCTAGTGTAGCCCAGCTAGTTATTTTCAGCCACACAGTGTTTGTAGCTGACTTGACAGCAAACTCAATCCAAATTGAAGACTTAGGTATACAGTCTCGTATCTGTGATAACTGGCCTCCACACTGAGCCTTCCATGTTTCATTCATTTGTCTACATGGTTTGATTCTCATAACAGATACTTTTCACATGAAAACTCTATTAGTGTTTTGCAAAAGAAAGAAAGAAAGAAAGAAAAGAAAGAAAGAAAGAAAGAAAGAAAGAAAGAAAGAAAGAAAGAAA
>OU015745.1:110237630-110262526 GCA_907169655.1 Acomys percivali | reverse complement strand
AAGAAAGAAAGAAAGAAAGAAAGAAAGAAAGAAAGAAAGAAAGAAAGTTGGGTAATACCAGCCCATTCTTCAACTGAACTAGCAGACAAAAGGCTATATCCAACTTTATAGATCTTATTATGGGCAAAGAAAATTCCCATTCCTGAGCAGTTCATGCTACATGATATAGCACAATAAAAACACACAGACCAAGCAAATCTGCCTAACACTTTTTTTTATGCCACACTGATATATGTATTCATGTAAATTACATGCCATGTAAAGTAAAACCATATACAAAACTAAGATTTCAGATATCAGGAACTATTTGGTCAATAATAATAATAATAATAATAATAATAATAATAATAATAATAATAGTAATAATAGTAATAATAATAATAATAAATTATACAATTTAAACATAAAGAGGGAAACATATAGCTATCAAACATTAAATGTTAAATTGTATTTTATTGCCTAGGAGATGACAGTCTGGCCAACTCCATTCTGGATAATAGATTAACTTTGTCTAGCACTCTCTCGGGCTAAAGCTCTATGCTGTGTGAATTATGAATGTTTCCTGATTTATGTCTGGAGCTGAATTGTGAGGCTGTAATTACAATCACCTTTTCATGGGCTAACATGAATTTCAGAGCTTTTGACTAAGTTGTGCAAGACTGTGTAGCTAATGAGAAATAGAGCAGAGCTGTACTACAAGTGCGTCTGGCTGGAGTCCATTATATTCTTGTGCATTTCAGCACTGGGGACGTGGCTCCCTTGGTTTCTGGGACCGAGCTAACAAGTTTGGTCTCCTCTCTAGCTGAATTCATGTTCAAGTCATGGGAGACCCACATTCACTGGAAGGATCCATTGATCTCAAGCTCTTTTCATTTGCAAATTCACATTTCACTCATTTCTGTTAATATTGATATGTAAGTTAAATATGTGAGTTACATTCAAGATTTATATAATAGCTTGCAAATTATTTCTTACAAGTAATTCCATAGTCAACAGTGCCAGGAAATCACATTCACCAATCCTGTTGGAGGTGTATCAGTTGATTCAGTCAGTCAGAGAACAGCCAGGTATGAGGATGTGAAACCTCCTTCTTGCAAATCTGGAAGTTCGCTTTTCTAAATTTTACTTTCATTAAATTTCCATGTGTCTGTGAGTCTCTTCTACATCTGTTTCTATCACTTGCTGGGTAAAGCCTCTCTGACGACAATTGGCCTAGATGCTAATCTGTGTAAGTATAGCAGAATAGTATAGAAATCATTTCATGGCTTTTCCCCCCATCTGTTGGGTTCTATTGTGGGTCTCTGGGCTACCCAGCCTCTGATTTCTGACCCTTTGAACAGTGTCAAGGGTGGGCTCTCTCTCATGGCATGGATCTCGAGCTGGAGCAATCATGGGTGGCCACTCCCATCATCTCTGTGCCATCTTTACCCCAGCATATCTTGTAGGAAAGACAAATTGTAGGTGAAGGTTTTGTGGCTGGCTTGGTGTCCCAATTCCTCCACTGGAAATCTTGTCTGGTTACAAAAAATGGCTGGTTCAGGTTCCTTATCCCCGTTGCTATGAGTCTTAGCTAGGGTCACGCTCATCGATTACTAGGATCTTCGATTGCCCTACGTTTCTGGCTTGTGCCAGAGGTGCCCCTCCCATTCCAGTTGTCTGTTCTAGTACTGTCTTCCCTCCATCCTCCCCACGCACGATCCCTCCGGTTCCTGTCCCCACACTCCACTCCTATACCGTGTCCTCTCCCCATCCACCCACCGCTATTCTATTTCCCCTTCTCAGTAAGAGTCACCGACCCCACTTGAACCCTCCTTGTTACTTAGATTCTTTGGGTCTATGGATTGTAGTATGGTTATCCTTTACTATACAGTGATGGAAATAGATACAGAGACTCACAGCCAGAATTAGGAGGATCTTGGGACTTGTGTGGAAGAGGAAAAGGAAGGATTATAGGAGCCAGAGGGGCCAAGGATATCACAAGAAAACCCACAGAATCAACTAAGCTGGGCCCCTAGTGGCTCACAGAGACTGAACCACCAACCAGGAAGTCTGCATGGGCCTGTCCTAGACCTTCCGCACACATGTTACAACTGTCTAACTTGGTCTTCTCGTGGGACTCCTAACAGTAGGAGCAGAGGCTGTCTCTGAGTCTGTTGCCTTCCTTTAAGACCCTTTTCCCCTACTGAGGTGCTTTGTCTAGCCTAGCCTAAATAGAAGAGGTGGTGCCTAGTCTTACAGCAACTTGATATGCCATGGCTTGTTGAAAAGGAAGAGGAGTAGATGGGGAATGGGGGAAAGGGGATGTGGCAGGGGGTGAGGGGGAGAAGAGGAGGAAGGGGAATCTATGGTAGGAATATAAAAAAAATAAAATAATTTTTTTATTACCAAAAAATACCATGTGACAAGACTTCAAAGAACAACAACATTGTATTCATTGTTGTTATTAATACTCACCATTTGAAAAGGACTTAATTATTAAGAAAATATATAAAGAGCTTATGGAATAGTCATAACATAAAATGTTGTATACAATGTGGTCTATATAAGACATTCCAGGCCATCCAGTACTACATAGTGAGATCTTGTCTAAAAAGCTAAAATGATGAAAATACATTATATATTGCATACATAGGATTGCTTCACATTACAAATAAGCTATTCGATTGATAAATATCTTAATAATTGACGAATAAATTACTTCTAAATATATGCAAACATCATTAAAAGATAAACAACAGTTTCAAGTAAATAATTTCCTTTACAAGTAAAACTTAATAGAATTAGAGTGAGGAATTTACCAAAGGGACTCTATTATGAGGGAAGATCTTTCCTATTTGTGTGTGTGTGTGTGTGTGTGTGTGTGTGTGTGTGTGTGTGTCTATATATGCATGTACATTATAGATATGCACAAAATCCTTCAAATCTCCTGGCTTGTAAAAACTAGATGATTATGTTTTTGTCTTCATTGAATTGGTATGCTTTTCTGTTTGTTCTTGAAACTTCATAAGTAGAAGGCTTATACTTGATATTTGCCTGCCAAGATTAGTTTTTTTCTTTTACTTTCATTAAAAGTAGAAAATAGATGGTCTCATCCATTTTATGACAGTAATCACTATGTAATGTAATTTTTGAATGTAAAATATACTCATAAACACTCTTGGAAATGTATGTTTCATATGAATTATCTAAAATAAATAATCATTTTTGTGAGATTAGGGGTTTTCACTTCTGTCCTTTTGAGATTCTACAAGTATACCATATGTATGACCTCCTGACTACCCATGTCTGAAATTCAGTAGCACAATGACAGGTTAGTCACAGGACGTCAGTCACAAGGACAATCTTGAAACATGGCAACTGTCGTCTTTCCCAGTAAACCAAGCATTTGAAAATGTAAAAATTCTTAACTCTTGTTTCTTGTTTTAATATATAAAGGAAATCATTTTAAACATAAGATAAAATTAGAATACTACTTTACAAGTCATTTACTTTTGAAGGCAGAAAATTGATGGAGAATGGCTTGTTACTTGAGTTCGTCAAACACAAAGTTCCAGCTCTTCAGCCCTTTAGGAAGCAGTCTCATAAATACTGCTTCTGAGATAGTGTAATGTCATTTGAAATAAAGGCCATTTCCGAAAGAAGGTGCCATTTGAGTCCGAACTGATTTGTTATTAATACCTTCCTCAGTAATTCTGAGACTTCATGTATTGTAGCACAATTTAAAGCCATGAGCCAGCTCATTTCCTGCCCTTCTGTGAGAACATTTTTTTCTTACCTTTAAAAATATTCCTTTGCCTGATTCTTTAAAATGAGTCATTTGTATTCCTGGCTTGATAGGCAAAATTACTGGGATAAAAGATACATTTGTTAGATATATAATTCAGAAAAGAAAATTCTCAGTTTAAAATGGTGAAGCTGAACTTCATGGTGACATCTACACTTTTTCGCACTGCATGCAAAACTTCTGAAATTTTTTCAAAGATCAAAAAAATGAAAAAAATATAGCTACTTGGGTTTCTGTTTGGCTCAGTAATTCCTACATATCAAGCCCACTGAAGATTGTAAAGCATTAAAGTATAAATTAAGACAAGGTACCACTCACTGACATTATTAGCAATCACTGCTTACTTCCAGATTCCAATATCAGAATTAAAGCTATCATGAGCAAATATTTATTAAGAACCTACTATGTAATAGTCCTATACATTACACTCACACTAGACCATCCTAATAGATCAAACTTTTTCTTTTATATCTTTGTATTATACATATATATATATATATATCTTTGTAATAGATATATATATATATATATATGAAAGTGAAGGGTGAATTTATATTTAAAATGTCCCCCTTAGTCACTAAACCACCTTCTCCCATATCTTATATCTAAAAGAGAAAGTATGACTTTGAAAACTCCCTAAAAAAAATACAAGACAGAATCAGCAATCCTATAATAGCACATATATTGAGCCATCTGCCTAGCCACACATTTACCACTCTCTTTCCACAATTTATGGGGCAGAGCTATATGAAGGTTCCAAAACCCACCAAATGCAATTTATTCCCAAAACCAAATGTCTGCTGTTGTCCTTCTTCAGCTCACGTTTAGGCAGTCATGTGATGAGACTTGACAGTTTTGACAGTTATCACTTGCAACATTTCTACCGTACTCAGTCTTACAGCAAACTCCCTGATCTTCCAGCTCTTACAATCTTCCTGGTCTCTTTACAGCAATGCTCCCTGAGCTTTTGGTGAGGGAGCTGTACTGTGGATAAGTCTGTTGAGACTGAGCTCCATGACTCCACATAGTAATTGGATGTAGTTCTCTGTAATGCTTTCCATACATTACAAAGAGAAACCTTGTTGACGAGGAACAAGGACGACACTATCAGCCTAGACCCTAAAAATGATGAGTAATTGTTTAAAAACTGTGGTCAGTGCATAGCCTAGCAACTTATCTCAGCTTAGTTTCCCAAAAAATAAGTGTCATAAAAAAAAGTAAACTTGTAAAAAATATTTGGGCCCTGACAAATATCAAGTTAATGCTTGAAAATATTAATAAATGAGTATTTTTCAGCATCAAATGATAATGATCACACCAACATGAATAATTCCCAGTTTATTAAATTAAGAATGCATAGAATTATATCTTATGTTATTCACATATATATATATATATTTAATATCAGGAAAACTAAATTATAGTAAAGAAATCACATCACTAGTTGCCCTGCGATGGTGCAGGGGATGAAATGTACTATAAATGAGGCAAGAGAAACTTTATCAATTATCTTGATGACAGTAGTAGTTTGACGAATCAAATACATAACAAAAACCATCAAATTAGAATGCTTACATTTTATACTCTATCTTATATAAGTATTCTAAATTAAAAAGGACAATTTTTAATGTGTCCTAATAGTAACAAAGATATATACTAAGAAAAGTGCAATCAAAATGTCTCCAAATATATTAGAGAAAGTAAAGTACAAAATTACTTTAACTAGATGAACTGGATCCATGCATGCAAATATTCAAAATGAAATATTCAGGCTTTTGAATGGAAGCCCATCCAATAATCCTAGTTGACCATGTGCTCCAATTTCTCCTCATAATGGCTATAAAACACCGAAAACATGAAGGATATTAACAAGAAGTTTTTCAGGGCAGCATTAAATGATTTTTACCATTGCTTTATTTCACTGGAGTTAAAGAACGTTCAGCCTTTCAGCCTTTCTCACTCTCTGGTTTTTGGTTGAGAAATGCAAGGTCGACACCAGGAAGATGGACAATCATGTCTGACCTGGTATGATCCATGTTGAGGTAGCAAGAAACTTGCCAGCACTTCTGCATTCTGTATTCACTGTGGAATTTTACTTTCTCGAGCAAATCAGTCAACGGAGGGAACAATGTAAAGGAATGATGAATGATAAATTATGCTGGAGGCAAGGCTGGGAGACAAGAATAGAAATAATAGCTTATGATTGCATGATATAAATTCCATATTTTCTGACTTACAAATCCAGCTAACAAAGATGAAAGGATACCTGGTGGAATTACATCTTACCCAAAAAAAAAAAAAAAAAAAAAGCCAAGAATCCTACCACAGGTTACCAAGGAGCTGGCTGGAAACCCTTTGTTCTACTCACATGGAAACCGGGTAGAGAAGAAGGAGTTTTATGGGTAGAAACAGAGGCTATGGCTCCAGGGCGTAGTCAGAGAATGGTAGATATAGGTTAGAGGCAGGCTTATGTTCTGTGCTCTGACTGCCACCAGCTGGGCACTTAGCTGCTGGTGACATTTTTGGCTCTAATCAGTAACTAACATGAGCAGCAGCAGTTGGTGGCCCTCAGTGACAGCTGGGATTAGACCTCCTAAGCCATCAATGTCACTAGTTTCACTGCTCTCAATCCTCAGGTGTTGGAAGCTAACAGCTTTAGACTTTGGCAGCTCCCAGGAACTGTTTCTACAAGCAAGACTTGCAGTCTTCTACAGCTGCCTTTTTCTTCCTGCCTTCTTTTGTCATCCCTGAGCTATTCTTAGTCCTTCTCATCTTCACCACCTTTGTTCTCCAGGTCATCCCCTGTCAGTGATGCTGGAGTACTTCTGTTTCCCTACCATTGTAGAGGATATATAACCCAGCAACATAGCTACTCTGGCAACGGATCATATTCAAAGACCTAATTCTGTGTAATCAGGCAGGAATATAGACATACCTTTAGTCTAAATGAGGGGCAGAAAAAAATGATGAAACAGAAAGATTTGACAGAGTGAGTAAGAGATAGGATATGTACAACTCTCACAAGAACAGACAGAAGAGGCTACTTAAGAGCAGTGCAGGGAGAGAAAAAAATAGAGTTCAGTGTAGTTCAGTTGAACGCACTGAGTTTGCGCAGTCAGTGAAGTTCAGTTTGTGGAACTCCAAAGCATAGCCATTCAGTGAGGATCTAAGAGAAGCCAGTTTGAATTAGTCAGCTTGAAGAGGAGTTTTGAGCCAGAACAGCTGAGTTGAACCAGCCAGTCAGAGTTAGGAAAGAACTAGAAAGTGAGTTTATTCAGCAGTACGTCTCAAAGGCTGAAAACATTCTAGGTTTAGGTAAGCTGATGGAGGCTAGAAGATGAAGCTTTCAGTGTCTTGGCTTGAAGAATATTAGTTTGTACAGAGGCTAGAAGCTTCCAGTCCTAGGCCTAGGGATAATTAGATAGAAATGCTCCAGGCTCAGCCCAAGCCATGTCTTCATTAAGCTTGGGCACAGTTCTCATCTCATCCCCTCATCTGAGGAAACAAAAACAATATTTACACATCACCACTACTGCCAGGTTAGCAACCTCCTTTGTGGCTAACTCTGATGCTGTGTCTTTTGTAATATCACCATGTTATGCTTATAATGATTATCATAAATGGCCAGGAAAGGGCACACAGTGTGTCTCCAGGCAGGCTTAAAACAAAAGCTGAAGAGTTTGGCTATATAGAGGGAGGGGTATTTGAAGTGACATGTAAATTAAGGATTAATTTGTAGCTGTCATGGCATAGCTTCAAGTTCTGCTAAAGACTTGCTTCATGTGGGGGCAGGGAGTCTGGAGAGATGGCTCAGTGGTTAAGAGTGCTGCTGCTCTTCCAGAGGTCCTGAGTTCAATTCCCAGCAACCACATGGTGGCTCACAACCATCTATAATGTGATCTGATACCCTTTTCTGCAGATAAAGCGCTCATATACAATAAATAAATAAAGTTAAAAAATACTTGCTTCATGCTAAGGAAAGGCAACACCTCTCATTCTGAATGAAAATAGCTGTGGGGAATACTAAAGTGAAGTTCATGGAAAATTATCTTTCCTGAGATGCTTTCTTCCAAGGCCACAGAAAGAATCTTGAATGACATAACTGGGCTAGGCATTCTGGAACTTCAGGGTAGCCATCCTTAAAACTTGAATGTTCTCAGAGTAATAATATAGTGTCGAAAACACTCAGGTCGTCACGAGGACATCCTAGTAAGCTGCCAGAGAAGTAATTGCTTGACTGACATTTCTGTGCTCCAGGTTGCCCTATACAAGTAAAAGTTGTATTTGCTGCCATTCAGTGGTCTGACAGTCTGCTTCAGGTAGAATAACTCCTTCACAGAGAAATCATGGTAGTGTTACTGAGAAGAAAGACTTACAGTAACTCAGTAAATAACTAACATTATCAATTGGCTTTAACAATGTTTACCAGTGTTTAAATGTTTAATCTGTAAAACAAGTGCTTTAGTAAGAGTTGAGTTCCTATGTTTTTGTTTGTTTGCTTATTCACTTTACATCCAAGTCATAACCCCTCCCTCCTCTCTTCCCAGTCCCATCATCCTTCCCCATTCCTCCCTCACCTACTCGTCAGAGAAGAGGAGTCCCCCTACCACCCCAACTTATCAAGTAGCATCAGGACTGAGTTTGTCCTCTTTCCCTATGGCCTGGCAAGGCAGTCCCATCAGGGGAAAGTGACTGAAAAGCAGGCAGCAGAGTCCATGTCAGAGACGGACTCTGCTCCCCTTACTAGTGGACCCACATGAAGCCTGGGCTGCCCGTTGACTATATCTATGTGAGGACCTAGGTCCAGTCTATGCATGGTCCTTGGTTGGTGTTTCAGACTGCACAGGCTACTCTAGACCATGTTTAGTTGGCTCTGTTGGTCATCTTGTGGATCTCTTATCACCTCGAGGTCCTTTTACCCTTTCCCCCACTTTTCTGCTAGACTCCCTCTGCTTTGCTCAGTGTTTGGCTATAAGTCTCAGCATCTGTTTCAAACAGCTGCTGGGTGGAGCCATTCAGAGGACAACTCTAATAGGCTCCTGTCTGCTATTATAGCATAGTATCATTAGTAAAGTCAGGGGATGGCTCTCTTCCATGGAGTGGGACTTGGGTTAGGCCAGGCATTGGTTGGACATTCCCTCTTTCTCTGCTATATCTGGTCTCTCTTTACCCCCTACACTTCTTATAGACAGGGTAAGTTTTGGATCAAAGTTTTTGTGAGTGGGTTGGTGTTCTCCTTCCTCTACAAGGAGTCTCATCTAGTTCAGGCTCCATGACCTCTGCTAGTAGGAGTCTCTTCAATAGTTCCCCAATATTATCCAAGAGAATCTGACTTAGGTCTCCAGCTTGTCACAGAGATGTCCTACCCACAGTATCTCTTTTCTCTGCAGGTTTTCTGTCTTCCTGCCCCTGCTCTCTCACCAAGTGTGACCTAGGAACAGTCCATGTATGCTCTTAGGTTGATGGTTCAATCTCTATGAGCCCTCATGGGCCCAGGTTACTTGTCTTCTTGTAGATTCATTCCCCCAACTCTTCCATAGGTCTTCCTCAGAAAGGGAAATAAAATAGGCATTGGAGGCGAGTGGAGGGGGGAACTGGGTAAAGGAGGAGATGAGGAGGGGAATTGGGGTGAGGATTAGGAGAAGGGAAAGCTAGGGAAAGAAGGCCAGGTAAAAGAACAGAAATCGGGGAAGGGGGAACATCTCTGGGATGTCAGAGACCTGAGATAAGAGAGTGTTAATGTTACTTACATAAAACTGTGTTTGTTTCTCAGTTTTCCTCTTAAACCATCTATCACCCAAATAATTGAGATTCTTTTATGTTTGTTTAATAGTAAGCTTCACAACATTAGAACTGAGCAGTTATTACTTTATTCTTAGCTCTAATCTAGTTTGGTTACTCCCAATGTACATCTCAGAGACACTTAACACTTTGAAGCTTCCTTTGCTGAGCTCTCTCTCCTGATCTCTCCTAGAATCTTCCTTAGCTGAAACCTCTAGTTCCTTTTCTAGCTCCTCCTCTCCTGGCTGGCAGGAAGTCCAGACCTATTCTCTTCCCTGCTCAGTGATTGGCTGTAAGCTGCTTTATTGACATACCAGGGGATAACTGGGGAGCAGTATTTACATAGTTTTGAGGCAAGAGTTGCCCAGAACAAGGATTACAACCAGATATGGGAGTATGGAAAGCAGCATTTTCCTTACACAATAACATAATGCCTACAGGAGAGGCCCCAGGAAGTCTAGCTGAGACTCCTAGCAGCAGAGGATATGGATCCTGAAGTGGCAACCTCCTGTAGCCAGGCAGGACTTCCAGTAGCAGGATAAAAACACCAACCACTCACAAAACCTTCGACCCAAAATTTGTCCTGTCTACAAGATGTGCAGGGACAAAGATGGAGCAAAGACTGAGGGAATGACCAACCAAAAACTGGCCCTACTTGAGACCCATCCCATAGGAAAGGACCAATCTCTAACACTTTTAACATTACTCTGCTATACTCTTAGTCAGGAGCCTAGCATAACTCCTCTGAGAGGCTTTACCCAGCAGCAGATCAAAAAACAATGCAGAGAACTGCAGCCAAACATTAGACAAGGCCATACTTCTTAATCCCTGTCAAACAAAGCAACTCCCTAATGACTGAGCATTCAAATATAGAAGCCAATGGGGTGGGGGGAGAGCGGCATTCCTATTCAAACCATCACAATGTCACAGTCAGGTGCTTATTTATAAAAACTAATGAACACAGGATAAGAAAATTGATTATATACTGTTGCAGTAGGAAGGGAGTTAGGGAATAAGGAAATGGGGCAGATTTTCAAGGAAGCAGATTCAAGAGGCTAAACTTTCTGTCAGCAATCCTCAATCTGCTTGTAACTACTTAGTTAAAACTGGAGCCAGAAGAGCAATTTGAGGCTTTCTTTCTTTCTTTTTTTTTTTTTTTTTTTTTTGGTTAAAAATGAGCCAGTGCCTTTCAGTGATGCTGCATGTCTTTTGTCCCAAAACTCCGGAGACAGAGGCAGGTGGAACTCTGAGTTTCAGACCAGCTTGGTCTACAGAGAAAGTTCCAGCATGGCCAGGGTCTACACAGAAAAATCCTATCTCAAAAATTAAAGCAAACAAGCAATGAACCAGTGGTAGACCCTAAAAAGGCTAGCAAAGCTAGAAAGTGTACTAAAGAAGAGTAAATCTAACTAGATGTCCCCTGCTGACCTAAAGCTACCTAATACTAATAGATAAGTCAAGGTCACAGGTGCAGTTAGCTGTCTTCTTTCTCAAACACTCATAACGAGCTTGAGAATACACACACACACACACATACACACACACAAACTTATGCAAACATAAAGCCAGCAGTAGTAGAATGAGGCTAATGATTCCATTCAATGTTTGCCCAGAAGTTTCAGTATTGTTTTCCTCCCCTAGGTTCCAGTTAACTCAGGTATAATGCAACTTTAAAAACTATTAGGATTCAATGGACAAGGATTCATGGTGCCTGTTTTTTCTTTTCTTCCCTGGTGTCTACTTGTTTCTCCCTGGTGACCTTTCTATGTCTTTAAAGCTGTCGTCTTGTGGTCTAATCTTCACTTCCTTCTTTGGGAGAGTATGGTAGGAGATTTGTCCCAACAGACGCCATCACTTCCAAGGCCAGAGGTGACTTTCTAGTGTTTCTGGAAATATCACAGGAAGAAAATCTATGAATCTTGTTCCGTAAGACTTTTATGCTCCATTTTTCCCCTAGGGTTTCCAGATGTGTCGTTAAGTTGTTTATGTGGGATGTTTCCCACTTTCTTTCTAAAGGCGCTTAGTGCTATGAATTTTCCTCTTAGCACTGCTTTCATTGTGTTCCACAAATTTGGGTAAGTTGTTCCTTCATTTTCATTGAATTTGAGGAAGTCCTTTATTTCTTCCTTTATTTCTTCCCTGACCCAGATGTCATTAAGCAGAGAGTTGTTTACTTTCCATGTGTGTGTAGGCTTTTTGTTATTTCTGTTGTTGTTGAAGTCCAGCCTTAGACATGGTGATCTAATAGGATAAAAGGTATTATTTCAATCTTCTTATATCTGTTGAGGCTTCCTTCGTGATCTACGATGTGATCAATTTTAGAGAACATTCCATGGGGTACTGAGAAGAAGGTATAATCCTTATTGTTTGTGTGAAAGGTTCTATAGGTATCTGTTAGGTCCATATGATTCATGATGTTGGTTAATGAAGTTATTTCCCAGCTTAGTTTCTGTTTCAAAGACTTATCCTTCAGTGAAAGTGGGGTTTTGAAGTCTCCCACTATTAATGTATGGGGATCAATGAGGGGTTTAAGATTTGTTAATAGTTCTTTTACAAATGTGGGTGGGTGCACTTGTATTGGGAGCATAGATGTTCAAAATTGTGATGTCTTCTTGGTTGACTTTACCTTTGATGAGTATGAAGTGTCCTTCCTTGTCCCTTTTGATTAATTTTGGTTGAAAGTCTATTTTATTAGATATTACAATGACTACACCAGCTTCCTTCTTGTGATTATTTGCTTGGAATATTTTTCCCCAACCTTTTACTCTGAGGTAATGTCTGTCCTTGTGGTTGAGATGTGTTTCTTGAATGCAGAAGAATGTTGGGTCATGTTTATGCATCCACTCAGTCTGTGTCTTTTTATTGGAGAATTGAGACCATTGATGTTGAGAGATATTAATGACCAGTGACTGCTAAAGCAGAAGAATGTTGGGTCATGTTTATGCATCCACTCAGTCTGTGTCTTTTTATTGGAGAATTGAGACCATTGATGTTGAGAGATATTAATGACCAGTGACTGCTAAGTCCCTTCATTTTTGCTGTTTGTTACAGTCGAGTGTTTGTGAGGTTATGATTTTGCGATGGTGTAGTTATCTATTTCCTATGTAGTTTTGTTTGTAATTTGACCCTTTGGGATGGAGTTTTCCTTCTAGTAACTTCTGTAAAGCCAGATTTGTGGATAGGTACTGTTTGAATTTGTTTTTGTCATGGAATATCTTGTTTTCTCCGTCAATGGTTATTGATAGTTTTGCTGGGTATAGTAGTCTAGCCTGGCATCTGTGTTCTCTTAAAGTTTGTAGGACCACTGTCCAGGCCCTTCTGGCTTTCATGATTTCAGTTGAGAAGTCGGGTGTAATTCTGACAGGTTTGCCATCATATCTTACTCGGCCTTTTTCTCTTTCCACTTTTAATATTTTTTTCCTTGCTCTGTATATTTTATGTTTTCATTATTATGTGGTGGGAAGAAAAAAAGAAGCAGAAACACCCAAGAGGAGTAGACATCTGGAAATAATCAAACTCAGAGCAGAAATCAGTAAGTTAGAAACAAAGAGAACAATTCAAAGAATCAACAAAACCAGGAGCTGGTTCTTTGAGAAAAATCAATAAAATAGACAAACCGTTAGCCAAACTAACTAAAAGACAGAGAGACACTATCCAAATCACAAAATCAGAAATGAAAAGGGAGACATAACAACACACACTGAAGAAATACAAAGAATCATAAAAACCTACTTGAAAAGCATTTATGCCACAAAATTTGAAAATCTAAGAGAAATGGACAATTTTCTCAACTGATTCCATTTGCCAAAATTGAATCTAGATCAGATAAACAAATTAAATAGCCCTATTTTGCCTATAGCAATAGAAGAAATCATTGATAGTCTCCCAACCAAAAAGAGCTCAGGGCCAGATGGCTTCAGCGCAGAATTCTACCAGACCTTCAAAGAGGAGCTAATACCAACACTTTTCAAGCTACTCCAAAAGATAAAAATAGATGGAGCATTACCAAATTCTTTCTATGAGGCCATAGTCACTTTGATACCTATATCTGACAAAGACCCAACAAAGAGAATTTCAGACCAATTTCTCTTATGAACATTGGTGCAAAAATACTCAATAAAATACTCACAAAACGAATACAAGAATATATCAAAGACTTCATTCACACGACCATATAGGCTTCATTCTAGGCATGCAGAAATGGTTTAACATACAGAAATCCATCAATGTAATCCACCATATAAACAAACTGAAAGAGAAAAAGCACATGATCATCTCTTTAGATGCAGAAAAAGCATTTGACAAAATCCAACACCCATTCATGTTTAAAGTTCTGGAGAGATTGGGAATACAAGGCACATACCTAAACATAATAAAGGCTATATACAGCAAACCAATAGCCACCATCAAATTAAATAGAGAGATACTCACAGAAATTCCTCTAAAATCGGGGACCAGACAAGGCTGCCCACTTTCTCCATATCTCTTCAATATAGTTCTTGAAGTTCTAGCCAGAGCAATAAGACATCAAAAGGAGGTCAAGGGACTCCAAATGGAAAAGGAAGAAGTCAAATTATCCCTATTTACAGATGATATGATAGTGTATATAGGTGACCCCAAAATTCCACCAGAGAACTCCTACAGCTGATAAACACCTTCAGCAAATTGGCTGGATACAAAATTAACTTTAAAAAGTCACTAGCTTTCCTATATACAAATGAAAAAAATGCAGAGGAAGAAATTAGGAAAACTATGCCCTTAACGATAGCTACAAGCAAAAAAAAAAAAAAAAAAAAAAAAAAAAAAAAAAAAAAAAAAAAAATCTAGGAGTAACTCTAACCAAGCAAATGAAGGACTTGTTTGAAAAAAACTTTAAATCTCTGAAGAAAGATATTGAAGATGACATCAGAAGATGGAAGGATCTCCCTTGTTCATGGATCGGAAGAATTAACATAGTAAAAATGGTCATCTTACCAAAAGCAATTCGCAGATTCAATGCAATCCCTATGAAAATATTTTGAAGACATTGAAAGATCAATTCTCAACTTCATATGGGGAAACAAGAAGCCCAGAATAGCATAAACAATCTTATACAATAAAAGATCCTCTGGAGGAATCTCCATACCTGATCTCAACCTGTACTATAGAGCAACAGTAATTAAAACAGCATGGTACTGGCACAGTAATAGGCTGGTGGATCAATGGAATCGAATGGAAGACCCAGAGATGAATCCACACATATTTGGTCACTTGATTTTTGACAAAGAAGCCAAATCTATTCAATGGAAAAAGGATAGCATCTTTAACAAATGGTGCTGGTCTAACTGGATGTCGACTTGTAGAGAAATGCAATTAGACCCATATTTGTCACCATGCACAAAAATCAAGTCCAAGTGAATCAAAGACCTCAACATAAAACCAGAGACATTAAATCGATTAAAAGATAAAGTGGGGAAGAGTCTGGAACACATAGGCACAGGAGGCAACTTCCTGAACAGAACACTAACAACCCAGGCTTTAAGGTAAACAATTAACAAATGGGAACTCATGAGGCTGAGAAGCTTCTGTAAGGCAGAGGACACTGTCAACAGAACAAAGTGACAGCCTACAGACTAGGAAAAGATCTTCACCAACTCTACATTGGACAAAGGTCTAATATCCAAAATATATAAAGAATTCAAGAATTAAACACCACCAAACCCAATAACCCAATTAAGAAATGGGACTCAGAACTAAACAGAGAATTCTCAGCAGAGGAATATCAAATGGCTGAAAAACACTTAAGAAATGCTCAGTGTCTTAGTCATTAAAGAAATGCAAATCAAAATGACACTGAGATTCCATCTTACATCCATCAGAATGGCTAAGATCAAAAATTCAAGTGACACCACATGCTGGCAAGGATGTGGAGAAAGAGGAACACTCCTTCATTGCTGGTGGGAATGCAAACTGGTACAACCACTTTGGAAATCTATCTGGTGCTATCTCAGAAAACTGGGAATAGGGCTTCCTCAAGACCCAGCTATTCCACTCCTTGGAATATACCCAGAAGATGCACCAGCATACAACAAGAAAATTTGCGCAACCATGTTCATAGCGGCCTTATTCATAATAGCCAGATTGTGGAAACAGCCTAAATGTCCCTCAGTAGAAGAATGGATAAAGAAACTGTGGTACATATACACTATGGAATACTACTCAGCTATTAAAAACAAGGAATTCCAGAACTTTGTGGACAAATGGATTGAACTAGAAGTGATCCTAATGAGTGAGTTCACCCAGAAGCAGAGTCAAATGGTATATACTCACTTATATCGAGACACTAGCCCAAGGGGCATGTCCCATGAAAGTCTTCATGTACCAGGAAAGTGAGTCAGAGGGGAGGACATCCTATTGGGATTTTAGGTGAGATAAGCATGGGAGAATGGGGAAATAGAAGGATCCAGAGGGTCCTAGAAACCTACAAGAAGAACATTATGATGGGCAGATCTCGGCCCAGGGGTCCTGCTCAAACTATGACACCAGCCAAGGAAAAAATGTACAGTAAACTTCAAACGCCTACCCAGATCTAGCCGATGGACAGGACATTCTTCACAGTTGAGTGGAGAGTGAAGACTGACTTTCACACAAACTCTGGTGCCCCATATTTGACCATTTCCCCTTGATGGGGAGACTTGGTGGCACTCAGAGGAAGAATAGCAGCCTACCAAGAAGAGACTTGATACCCTATGAGCATATACAGGGGAGGAGGACCCCTCAGTCACAGTCATAGGGGAGGGGAGTAGGAGGAAAGTGGGCGGTAGGGAGGAATGGGAGGATACAAGGGATGAGCTAATAATTGAGATGTAATATGAATAAATTAATAAAATATGAAAAAATTATTTTTATGCTCATACAAGTGGCATCTCTTACATGAAGCAAATGAAAAAAGTATAAGATGCACATGCAATTGCCATTTACCATGAAAGGAAACCACCACTTCCTGATGTTTTTCAACTATTAAGTAAATCAAGTCTGAAAACTCAAATAGTCTAGGCACAGTATATGTAAAAGTTAAAACCAAACAACCTAAAACTCGCTTTAGATTGGGCTTTTATGAAAATACTAATTGCATGCCCCCTTTTAAAAATTATTTTATTATGTTTCTTTTTTGGCATATACATTCATATTTTACACATGAATAAAATAAACAACAGACAGCAGAACTATGAGACAATCGTGAGTTATATAAATGTTACATTCATAGTGATTTCGTTATTTTTATTTGTCAAACTTGAAGTAAACATTTTTCCTATCTTGTTGGGTCTAAATTTCTGAATAAAAATCAATTTCATATCTCATCTCTATTAACTTAAATCATCTATCTTGATCTAAAAAGATCTTATCCCCTAACCAACTAAAGTTTATTGTAAGACTAAACTATCTGGTCTTCAGTCCTCATCAAAAACTCGGGAAGTAATAAAACTTAAATGACTGAGTGAGCTGGAAGTATAGGTTAGCAGCTTCCAAAATGAAAAAATAACTGAGACAGTTTACCTCTGCCTAAATATAGGCAAGCTCTAGATGCAGGCAGAGTTGACTGCCGCACTCTGCCAAGACAGGGTAAGCAAGTCCTCAATAGTTTCTGCTTCACAAATATGTCTGGCAGAGATATTAGGCTAGAAGGCCAAAAATGATGCTCCAATGTTATAGAGACTGTTGGATGACTGTTGAGGCATTCCCCCCTTCAAGAAGGTTACATCATCTGTAAGGGGAAGCCAACTCCTAGAGAAAGCTGCTACCACTTGATTCTTCTCTTCAACAGAGGAAGCTCAGGAATTCTCATAAACATCTGAATTCCAGTCAGAACTTGAACAGGCTGCAAGAGTTTTCTGAGGGTTCTCAGGGAAAGGCAGTATTTTGTGAAGACCAAAAATGTCAGAGAACAGCGAATCATTGAGCCTGATGAAATTAAAGAAGCATTAGTGGGTTATGAGGTGTGGTTATTTTTGCTTGATCAACTAACAATTGCTTCACTATTCAGGACCCAAGAGAATGCTTAGCGCAACCAAAGCACCTGAGACATAGTGGACAACACATTCTTTCTTCAGATAAAAAAAAAAATTAAGTATTTGTAGTTTTAATTTTCTCTAATCCTATATATTTGTGTTAGAACAAAAGTAATATGTATTTATAAGTAAATTTTATTTTGCTAAATATTGATGTCCACAGTGTAAAGAATTTAGAAACATATATTTTAAACATATGGATGATGAGTACGATTTCAGTGAAAGTTTGAAAAAATATAGTACCAAAAGATTTAAATTACAGGAACCTATTTTGACAGCCCCACTAAATGCCAAGAAACAGCTTTTATAGCAAGCTTATGGAAGTGTTCAGATAAAATATTCATGAATTCTCTGCTAAAAGAAAAGCCTCTTGTGGTCTTGTTTGACAGAGGATGACCTTTGCTACAGTAAGTTCCCATTTTTGCTGTAACTTGGTGTTTAGCCACTCTGCTTTAGATGAATAAACCATAGCATTTTGTTCTTTGTGACTTTTTTAGTATATGTGATAATTAATAGAAAGAAAGACTTTGAAGTTTGAAAATGAAGTAAATGGGATTTTTTTAAGGCATTAAGGACTCTTAGGAGATCAATTTCCCAGCAGGTTATTGGTCAAAGCTCTTAGGACCTGCCCTGGCTTGGGTATATCCAGGGGTGCTCACCTGATACTCTGACTTTAAGATAACTCAAAATGTTTAGCTTTACTGTTTATGAAGTCTTCCATCTAAAGCTTTGCACAAAGATTGTCAACAAGCTAGTTATGTATTAGAAAATACCTTATGAGGGCACTGTATAGATGCAGTATAGATTCCATTTATTATTTTTAGTGTGAGCTTTAGTTCTTGTATTTGTTTAGAAGAAAAAGTAGTGAATCCTTGGACATATTTAGAAAATAGCAATTAAGGTAAACAGTAAGTTACCTACTCCTTTCTTGAAAGTTTTAAAGTTTACCAAGGCAACATTATACTTAATTGTATCCTTCCAGCAGGGATTGTGTCAAGAATCTGAAGCTTTTGGGGCCAGAGAACTCTTCTAAGACATTTAATAGTATTTAATGGCCTGGCATCGAGCTAAGAGTATATTCCATAACATGCAAAGATTAATAAACATGTGCTTAATATGTTGATTTGGAATGAATTATTGGTTCATTAATGAATTTTCTAAAGTCATGTAAATGTTCATTTTTAAAGCAGACATGGGACTTTTTCCCTCAGATACTCTTTTATTTTTTTCCTTTTTTTATATTTTATTAGTTTATTCATATTATATCTCAATGGTTATCCCATCCCTTGTATCCTCCCATTCCTCCCCCCTCCCATTTTCCCCTTATTCCCCTCCCCTATGACTGTTCCTTAGAGGGATTACCTCCTCCTGTATATGCTCATAGGGTATCAAGTCTCTTCTTGGTAGCCTTCTATCCTTCCTCTGAGTGCCACCAGGTTTCCCCATCTAGGGGACATGGTCAAATATGGGGCACCAGAGTTCCTGTGAAAGTCAGACCCCATGGGACTTTTACTGTGGGATTTATTGCTATTTATACAAAACATTCAAAATATAGGCACAATTTTAATATATATTATAGAAATATTAGCATTCATATTTGACTCTTAATTATTTACAGAATTAAAACACGTACAATTGCAGATGTGTCTTAGTGATATAATTTCTTTATAACATGTGTTCTCCAAGTTAAAGCTATTATTGGCCTGATTTCTGGCAGTATTAATTGTCAGGTGTCAATGGATGACATCAATTAGTAATGGTCATTGATGCAAAATTAGCATGATACAGAGAATTCCAACACTGTGCAGTAATTTAAATAGTATACAAGTGTCTTCAACTTGTCTTCCGTAGTAGCATTCTTTAGACTGATTCTGTAAAGAGTTCATTCCATTCTTGCTTTTAAAAACAGCACTCTTTGGGACTATGTTATGGAAATAAGCATGAGAGCATTTTTCAGACATTCAAGTTTGAAAACTACTTTTGGGGAGGTATTGGACTAGACATTCTCATGCATGAATCAACATGTTATTTGCTACATGTGTTTTTAGTGTGTTATTTTTTCTAAGATTTGTGGTACTGACTATTTAACCCCAAGTAACCTGGGTCCACAGCCTTATGAGGAATGGCAACAAAGGGTACCACAGACAGAACTAACATGAGCTTAGCCCTCTAACTCTCTGTATCCATTGGTAGCTTTGGCCTCCCAATGGTCACTTATGTGTCACAGTGACAGGAAATCTAGTCTGTTTCAAACATTTTGAAACACTAGAAACTCCACTAAGTACAATGTAGCAATAATGGAAACAAATTCTTGAGTGAGCCCATGCTTAGTCCTGTCCTAGCTATGGCTGTTTGCCCATCCAAAATAGTATTTTTGGCATTCTGAAAATCCATTAATTGGACACCAGTAAAACTATATTTAATTTTAGCAATATTAAAATAAAAAACCTATTTGAAGACTAATCTGCATTCATCATATCTCATCTCTCTACATCTTAAAGAAGTTATTAAAAGTGTGCACTCTAAACTGACTAAATACCAATTAATAAGAATATATATAATGGTTATTTAGAAAGTAAATTTCCCTGGGGGGAAAAATAAATAATTTTGCAAAGGCCTAGTTTTCAGCACTCATCAATATTGTAGTATCAATATTGCCATCAGGGCTTATTTCTGTAAACCAAACTAAACTATGAAAGAGAGTGAGGAAGGTTTGATACAACAGTTTCCAGTAAGCTTAGAGAGCGAACTCCATTGACCATGCTTCAATTCTCAAAGCCTAGCATTGCATCCCGGAAAATCATAGAAATTGGCATCTCTTGATGATGAGGCCATTTACGGTTGAGAGGATTTTTTAAAGGTATGTATGACTTCCATGGGTGGCTACACTTGAAATAAGCATTTGTACATTTCAACTAAGTTGATCCAGATATAGTTGTGATTCTGTAGACATTCTAATATGAAGAAATACAGTACAAATCATGATTATCTAGGGACAGTTGTTGCAGTTCATGCCTGTAATCACAATACGTGGTGGGCAGCAGATATAGAAGTTTTAAATGGTAAAGGCTTCCCTGGGATACAAAGAAAATTCTGGGCCAGCTATGGGTTATATAGTGAGAATCTGAGCCAGAAAACCTGTGAGTTCCCCTCTCTCTCTCTCTCTCTCTCTCTCTCTCTCTGTGTGTGTGTGTGTGTGTGTGTGTGTACACGCACACACAAATTGTTTCTAAGGCACTAAACTCTTTCCTATGTTTGGTGGCCAAATCTTTTTAGTAATTACATATATATATATATATATATATATATATATATACATGTATATATATGTAATTACTAAAAAGATACATGTATATATATACATGTATATATGTATATATATGTAACACATATATTTCTATATTGTATTAATTTCCAGTAATTTGATCTATAATTATTTGAATGCCCTCTTTTTACATAAAAATATGTAATAAATATATCCAGAAAATAACAAATCAGTATGACTAACAATAAAGAAATAAAGTTGAGAAATCAAGCTAGATCTGTCTCAAAGATCTATAAACATTTTGTAACTTAAGTTCCATGTTCTAACAGCATGTTTTATCCCTCCAAATCACCTCAATCTAACTTCCTCTGTATATTACCTAATAAAAGATGAAGATATTAACCAAGCTCTACTATAAAGCTAAAGAGCCAATTATAATTATAACATGGTCAGTTGTATCATTATGACTAAAGCTATATCCATTGACTTGGAACTGTTGGGAGACTGCACAGATGGTTCCATTTTAAGAGTGCCCTATGAGCATATACAGGGGGAGGTAATCCCCCTCAAGAACAGTCATAGGGGAGGGGAATAAGGGGAAAATGGGAGGGAGGGAAGAATGGGAGGATACAAGGGTTGGGATAACCATTGAGATGTAACAAGAATAAATTAATAAAAAAAAAAAAGTGTACTCAACTGTCAGCACCCACATGAGGCCACTCACAGTGGCTTATAACTCTAGTGCCATGGGGACCCTTTAATCTCTGACCTCCATGATCATATCCACTTACATGCATGCACATATGTGCACACAAATATATATATATATACACACACACACATATATATATATATAATTTTAAAGTTAAAAAAATAAAATGTTTTAGAGGAAGGCTTTTCTTATCCTTTTGGCTCAGTGTTTTAATGAAAATTAAACTAGTAAGAGACAGATTAGCAAGAATAAAGACAGATTAGTATATACACAGGGAGACAGAAATTCACAGAAAAGTGTGATTCAGGCTCGGGGGTGGCTAGAACTTGGAAATTGTATGCTGTCTTCACAAGGAAAGGCGAAGAAAGAACAAATTTCCTGGGGGAAACAATTGATTTTATTAATTTATTCAGATTACATCTCAGTTGTTATCCCTTCACTTGTACCCTCCTGTTCCTCCCTCCCTCCCTCTTTCACCCTATTACCCTCCCCTAGGCCTGTGACAGAAGGGGACATCCTCCCCCACCATATGGTTCACAGCCTATCAGATGTCATCTTGGTAGCCTGCTTATCTTTTCTCTGAGTGCCACCAGGCCTCCCCACCAAGGGGAAGTCGTCAAATATGGGGCACCAGAGTTAATGTCAGAGTCAGGCCCTGCTCTCCACTCAACTGTGAGGGATGTCCTCTCCATTGGCTAGATCCGAGGCGGGGTTCAATGCTTACTGAATGTATTGTCCTTGGTTGGTGCAGTAGTTTAAATAGATGCCCCCTGCGTCCAGATCCGCCTGTCATGATGTTCTTCTTGTAGGTTGCTAGGACCATTTGGGTCGTTCTATTTCCCCATTCTCCCATAATTCTCTCACCTAGATTCCTAATAGGAGGTTCTTGCATCTATCCCAATCTCGTGGTAAGTGAAGACTTTCATGGGCCATCCCTTTGGGTTAGTGTCCTATTATAAGGGAATATATACCATGTGATTCTTTCTGGGTCTGGATTAACACACTCAGTATGATCATTTCTAGTTCCATCCATTTGTATGCAAATTTCAGGATTTTTTGTTTTTAATAGCTGAGTAGTATTCCATAGTGTAAATGTACCACAGTTTCTTTATCCATTCTTCTTTTGAGGGACATTTAGGTTGTTTCCATGTTCTGGCTATTATGAATAAGGCTGCTATGAACATGGTTGAGCATATGTCCTTGTTGCATGGTGAAGCTTCTTCTGGGTATATTCCAAGGAGTGGAATACCTGCATCTTGAGGAAGCCTTATTTCCAGTTTTCTGAGAAAGCACCAGAGAGAGTTCCAAAGTGGTTGTATAAGTTTCCATTCCCACCAGCAGTGAAGGAGTGTTCCCCTTTCTCCACATCCTCACCAGCATGTACTGTCATTTGAGTTTTTGATCTTAGGCATCTGGATGGGTGCAAGGTGTAATCTCAGAGTTGTTCTGATTTGCATTTCTCTGATGACTAATGACGCTGAACATTTCTTTAAGTGTTTCTCATCCATTCGATGTTTCTCTGTTGAGAATTTTCTGTTTAATTCTGAGCCCTATTTCTTTCTTTCTTTCTTTCTTTTGCTTTTTTTTTTTTTTTTTGGTTTTTGTTTTTGTTTTTGTTTTTTGATAGGGTTTCCCTGTGTGGCCTTGTCTGTCCTGGACTCTCTTTGTAGACCAGGCTAGCCTCAAACTCACATCGATCTGCATGCCTCTGCCTCCCAAGTGCTGGGATTAAAGGCATGTGCCACCACACCCAGCTTCTGAGCCCCATTTCTGAATTGGGGTATTTGGTTTTGTGGTGTTTAATTTCTTGAGATCTTTATATATTTTGGATATTAGATCTTTGTCAGATGTAGGGTTGGTGAAGATCTTTTCCCTAGCCTGTAGACTGTCGCTTTGTTCTGTTGGACAGTGTCTTCTGCCTTACAGAAGTTTCTCATCCTCATGAGGTCCCATTTATGAATTGTTGACCTTTGAGCCTGGCCTGTTGCAGTTCTGTTCAGGAAGTTGTCTCCTGTGCCAATGAGTTTCAGGCTCTTCCCCACTTTTTCTTCTAACAGATTTAGTGTATCTGGTTTTATGTTGAGGTCTTTAGTCCACTTGGACTTGAGTTTTGTGCATGGTGATAAATATGGATCTACTTGCATCTTTCTCCATGTAGACATACAGTTAGACAAGCACCATTTGTTGAAGATGTAATCCTTTTTCCATTGAATAGATTTAACTTCTTTGTCAAAAACCAAGTGTCCAAACTACACCCTTCATGATAGCCACAAGCAATATAAGGTATCTAGGAATAACTCTAACCAAGCAAGTGAAATACTTGTTTGAAAAAAACTTCAAGTCTCTGAAGAAGGAGATTGAAGAAGATATCACAAAATGGAAAGGTTTTCCTTGTTCATGGATAGGGAGAATTTACATAGTATAAATGGCCATCTTACCAAAGGCAGTGTACAGATTCAATGCAATCCCTATGAAAATATCTACACAATTTTTTTAACACATTGAAAATTCAATTCTCAATTTCATATGGAAAAACAAAATCCCAGAATAGCTAAAGCAATCCTATACAATAAAAGATCCTCCAGAGGAACCTCCATTCGAGATCTCAGTTTGTACTTTAGAGCAACAGTAATTAAAACAGCATAGTACTGGCATAGCAACAAGCTGGTTGACCAATGGAATCAAATTGAAGACCCAGAAATAAACCCACACACATTTGGACACTTGATTTTTTAACAATTGACATTTAAGAGAGACAAATGTTTTCTTTGCAGTATGGATGGGAGACAGGAGAGCTTGTGACATGATGATTTCCTGTCCTGGTGCTGACTTTCTCTGGTCATGGTTGTCAATCTTCCCAATCATGGTAGTTATGATAGTTGAACTATTTGGAAAGTCTCTGCTTTGGGGCAGATAAGGAAAGTTTGGATGTGGAGGGAGGGAGGGGAGGGGGAAGCAAATTCTTCATAGTAGGATATTCCAAATCCCTTAACAACTCAGCTCGGGGGAAGGGCTGAGCAGTTGGTAAGACGTTTGAGGGACAAGCATAAGGCCATAAGTTCAGATGCACCTCATCTGTATGAATGAACTGGGCACAGTGATATGTGCCTACAATCCTGTAGCTGTGCCAGTGAGGACAGGCCCTGCTGCTGCCCAGCCTGCCAGGCTAGGCGATCAGTGAGAACCAGCTTCATTGGGAACAGTAGGAGAACTGTCTCACAATATAAGACAGAGAGTAATTAGGAAGATACCCAGTGATACACACACACACACACACACACACACACACACACACACACACACACA
>OU015745.1:110185160-110237620 GCA_907169655.1 Acomys percivali | reverse complement strand
CACACACACACACACACACACACACACACACACACACACACACACACCTACTTGGTCAAGCACAGCTGCATATACTGATGGCTCAGCTTCTTTAAAGGCAAAGTAGGAGGCCTCTTGAGCACAAGAAATAAAAGACAAAGTTGATCATATTACTGAGAGCCTGTCTATTAAAACAAACAACAAAACGGAATTGGATACATGAGTAAGAATACAGACAGATAGGGACTAAGGTTCAAACTTATCTGAGCAAACTATTCTTTGTTTTTTCTTTCTTTTTTTCTGAAGCACAAATTCAAACCAGGGATCATCATATGGCTATCTGGGGAACAGAATGCACAGCAAGCAGTAGCTATAGAGTGTAGGCCAGTTTAGCGTCAGATAGCCACTTAAATATTTGTCTTTCCTAAACAGTAAAAACATAAGGTCAGTATTTTGGGGATACAAATAAAGGAGTCACATCTGCCCAGTATCAGTTGTAGAGGCCCAATGAAGTTCCAAGAGTTTTTGGGACCTTAAGTCAGGCCAGACAAGTATTTGTGGTTTTCACGTTGAAAACTATTTCAGGACTAGTCAATCTATGAAGGAAGAATTGGAGATAAGCTGATTTGTCTTAACCATGAGGATTAGAAGGAAAGCAGATACATCCCTAAGTGTGAGTACTGGCTTCTCAAGAGAGAAGCCTAGGTCATTGTTTTCATACTGATAACATATAGAATTATCCTGGGTTTGTATTGTCTTATCACTGGATGGATTACAGCCCACAAAGATCTAATCCATGGGGATAGGTACAGAGGTATCACTACTATAAACAGTTTTGTTTGAGATTTTCTGTCAGTTTTGATAAAAGGTGTGAGACTCTTCTCAAGGTTTTTATACAGCTGGGCCTTGAGGCTGGGTCACTCTAACTTTTATGTAAGATGCCTAGTTATAGAACTCTATGTGGTCAGCCTTTATAGAAAATGTTGATTACACTGCAGGTCTCTTCAGCTGGTGAGAGGCTTGCATCCTGGAAGATGGATTCTTTCCCCCTCAGACCACAATCATCTCCCTCTCTTCCCTGCTCACTGCATCTAAGGACAACAGATAAAATCAGAGGCAAATGAGCTGGGAGATGGCTCAGCTTAAGAGCTTGCAACAGAGCCTGCACAGGTCTAAGGCAGATTGAATTCCAGAACAGAGAGGAGAAGTGAACACAATCCCCCAGCTCTAACCCAGGAGCTATCCCTAACCACTCACAAAGAATAATTTAGTTTGCACCAACAGAGTCTCACTGGGTACACAAACCACACTTAGTCCTGTGCCCCTCAGAGGATGGCCAACACAAAATGAACTCAAATGTGGCTTTGGAGGACATTTATTTCATATTGCTTTGTTTGGTAATTATTTTTTACCTTATAGGTTTTTTTTTCTTATATATTATGGCTTACAATTTTCTACTTTTATGTGATTTCTCTGTGTGAACATGAGTGTCTCAGTGTCATTATGTGTTTCTTTATGCTTTTCTCTCTCTCTCCTTTTCTGTTTGTATGCTTTATCTATTGGCTTGTTTGTTTTTATTTTTCTTTATTTTCTTAGATGCCAGTTTGTCTTCCTAATAAGAGAAAATAAAAGGAGTGGATTTGTGTGAATAGGGAGGTGGGGAGGATATGGAAGAAGTTGAGGCCTGGGAAACTGAAGAGAATATATTGTATTTTTAAATATATTTTTAATTTAAAACGAAGAAGAACACATATTTAACTTGCAGTTTCGATTTCCAGCACTCAGGTCGGGCACTTCACAACAGAGCCCATCACCTCTGGCCTCTACAGGAGCCTGTACTTACATGCACATACTCATAGAGACACACATACACACAATGAAAAATAAAGCAAATCTTATTTTAAAAATGCAAAGACAAATATGTAAAGAATAGTGTAAAATCGTTTTTAAAAAATTCATCATTGATTAAAGTTGATCCCCTATATCAAAACCGACCATAGAAAGAAACGCAGTAAATGCCATGGTTGTAAGTTATTAAGGAAAATAGCACATACATTCAGGATACTTTAAAATTTTATGCCATAGGTGTTAGTTGTATTGAACAGTTTTGGATGCAATCCATTGATTGGCAGGTATGGCTTGGCTAACTATCAGCATTTCACATGTCAGGTGTTTCTGTTTCCCTGTCATCCAATCACTTCTTACCTAACCTCTTATATTATAATTTGAATATTTAGAGTCTTTATTTTCAATTACAATGTGTTAGAAATTAATATTATGTTTTATAATTTCATGCATATATACAAGTGATATATTAATTCTAAAATAGCAAATTTCATGGTCAAATAAACTCACCCTGTGATAGACTTTCAAAAAATTAAACTGATTTTAAGCCACATGATCATTTTCTACCTAGAAGTGTAATTCAGATTGTACAGTACACACAGCATGTTGCATTTTAAATGAGGCATCATAAAATCTTGGAAAGAGTTCTGATACTGTACATTGTTGATAATAGTCTGAATATCCTTATTTTTAAAAATTCTGATATCCTTTAACTTCTGTAATAAATAAAAAGCAGTGTCATTTGGTCTATTAGCAAAGCTGTCAGAGAAATCATGGGAAGAAAGCATAGCATATGTACTGTACGCACTGGCAGCCAATGTGAGAAAGCAGCCTCTCTGCAGGAGCCAGTGCTTTTTACACCACAATTACTAACTGGAGAAAAAGAAGGGGAAAAGCAGGGCTAAGACAGGTGTTGCTCTGAGTCAGTCATTTACTCTGCTATCTCATCAGTGGGGAGAACAAAACCATCCTGTCCTCAGGAAGCCGTGACTGTTTCCAGGCAGCGATGGAAGCACCTGGATGCTTGTGTTACCCAAAGACTACAGTTTCTTCCCTCAGCACTCAAGCCACAAGCAATGCTGGCAAACTTATGCTATCTCTTAAGGGAAAGAATAAAAGCAAGTGTACAGCTCCATCTCTAATGATTTGTCAGGAATCCTTCCACCTTCCTAGACTACTCAACATCCACTCCAGTGGGCAGCAGCGAGAATACATCTTCCCTCTTTAAACCTCTGTAACTCCTGGAATTATATTCACTTCACACTGTGTTATACATGTAGCTTCCACTTGCCCCAAATAATAGCGATAAAAACACAACAATGTCGGCCTGTTTGTTTGTTGGGTTTTACAGCTGGATAGTTTGGAAAACAGGATATGGGATCTTAGAGAAAGCTCTCATGTCCTGCACTGTCTGTTAAATAGAACGGAATTCTGATCTTTCAATTTTCACTGATCATGGGGCACCTAAAGGAAATGAGATTAGTTTGTGGATGTGAAGGGAATAGGACTGGGTGAGTAGTTCTAGAATTAGGAAAAAGTTGATCCTAGGAGGCATTTCTCCATTTTCCTTATATTTTGCTAAATTTTGAGTTGGCATCCATGATGATGTTGCTCATTATGACATTTTTCCTACATATGTAATATTGTGTCTTGATCATAATAAGTAGCAGCACTTCCACCCTCTCCCATACTTCCTCCCACCCTCTCACTGAAAATTGCAATACGATTTTTGCAGTAATTAACTGAGAATTATGTTTGCTCTTGCTGTTTGAAACAACTATTTCCTTTCAATTGGTATCATTAAATAATAGTCAAACAGATGGAAACTAGCCTAAATCGATTTGAATAAAATACAATTGAATTATAATGTAATGCACTTCATATTTTCACGACACTGACTTCAAATGTCAACATTTGAAAAAAAAGCCTTTTTAATCTTCTATCTTTGCCACTGTTATATTAATCCTACTTCCATAAAATGACCATACACATGAAATATATGAATTATTTGAACAGTTCTCATGTGGTGTCCCAGAGGATTTATAGGAAAAACTTTAGCGACAGGATTTAGGATTTAGGAGCAGGATTTAGAAGAAAAGAAACACTTAAGTAAAGGCAACTGAGTCTGTTTGTGTAGCAGCATAGCAGATCCCATGGAAATCTCACGGCTTTAAAAATACAGGAAAGGCACAAGTGGAATCTGCAACTGGTCACCTAAGAGTGTAGTCCACTTCTCACATGGTGTGTGTGACTGTGGGTCCGTTGTTTCCAGACCAATTCTTCACCCTTAGAGGGCATAAGTAACTAGGATGGCAAGGCTCTGGTGTACAGACAGGGGCATTCGGTGTAGAAGAAGGAGCAGAGGAAGCTGGAAGCACAGTCCGATATACTTTTGTACATTATGTAAAGGAGGATGTGCAGCCACTTCAGAAGATGGCAGTCAATTTCAAGATGTCAGAGGAACAGGGAGCAAATGCTTTCGGAGCTCAGACATACAAGATCAATTCCATCTGATGTGATCAAAGAAGTCTTAAGCTGGTCTGGTCCTCTATCTTAAGGGGGAAAATGGTAATTGCTGCTATTTTATTTCCTAGTGTGAATGGGAGTCTTTTAAATGCGAACTGTAAAAAGCCCAAGGACACATCCATGGGTTGTTTTCTAGTGCCAAAAGATGACTCTAATTTTCTTGTCTGTTTGTGCACCTTAGGGGTGCAGCAGGAAAGGTTTTTTTTATTTCTTGATATACCCAGGAAGTAAATCCATAGCACTTACGAGTCTAATTTTCATAAAGCTTCTTCACTTAAAATAATTTCAAAGTCCATGTTTTTTTTAAGCTATAGTTTTTGCTGCAATTTTGTATTATTGTAGAAATTGAAGAATGTCAGTACTGAGCCAGCCTAGCAGCTGATGACTCCTGCATGAGCCATATGTATTAATTTATGGATACCATTTAGAAATGCATTTGTTTTTTAGAAATAACAGCGAAAATTATGATACAAGACAACACTTAGTTAAGTTCTTGGAATAAGACACTATTTATTTTAAAATATATTAATCTAATTTAAAAACAAATATTTCCCAAGTAGAAGACCAATTTTTTGTTTTGTCTTAGGCTTTATTGCATCTGGTTTTACTGGCCTGAGATACAGAGTCACTATAAGCAGTTGGTGTTAACTCGTCCTGTGTATATAAATACCACCACAGCCAACTGGGAGGCATCTAATATTTTTTTAATTGATCGTTCATGCTGTTTTATAACTGTTTTATCACTTTACATATCACTTGCCCCCAAATGTGTAGACTTACTACAGATGTCTAAAGTTTAAAAAGTGCACTATGTGAGTTTCTCTTAAGGCTTTATACACTCATTATACTAGAGTGCTTTGAGGTTTCAATTTCTTTTGAAAAATTGTTTAGCTGCCATCCCCCATTCAATCATTCTAGCTAAGGCGATTTTTAATTCTGCTAACAGAACTTCTCCTACTTGATAACATTTAAATTAGCTCATCATTTCTTATATGTGGAACATGATGCAAAATTTTGTTGAAGAATAACTTGAGGTCGAGAAGTAATAAAATGTGTTCCAAGACAGTTAAGGTGCTAACAAATTTAATATTCATTACAATTTCATATATAATACATAATTGTATAACATAAAGTAGTACTATCACCTAAAAAAATACTAGGGTTGAGTAAATGGCTCAGCACTAACCAGTATTGTCTATTCCTCCAGAGGACCCAAGTTTGATTCCCATGACTCAAACATTAGGTCACAGCTGTCAATACCTCCAGTGCCATGATACGTTGGCATCTGAGAGTACTAGAGACACATGCGGAGTTCAGATATACATGCAGGCAAAATACCCATATACATAAATTTTAATTTTCTTTTAGCATTCAAAAAATGAAAAATCAGTGGATTTGATTTTACTGTAATGAAATATTATTTATAAAGTACCTTTTTTTAAGCTGGAAAGATTCAATTTCTTGATTTTTTTTCTCTTTTGCTCATCTAGTTTCTCAGCTTTAGAAAGCTAGCTATTCTAAATTTCTAAAAAGTATTAGGGTAATACATATTCTTCCATTGAAACATGACAAGTAAAAAGAAAGTTAACGGAGTCCCTGTCTGACATAATATGAAGATATATTTCAAAGAAACTGCTTTTATTTTTAATAGTATCTGTCATATAAACAGTTTCTCAAATACTCCTGGATCTACAGAATAACCCGTAGGTATGTATGTATGTACGTATGTATGTTACTATATATAATGTTATATATATGTATATATAAAAAATTACTAAAAAGAGCAATGTAAAAATAAGCCATACTAAATCATCCAATTCCAGAACCAATGAAAAAGAAATTAAATGCCTTATTCTGTAGGTCTCTGAGGTTTTAGAAGACTTATCTAACTATTAAGCCTTATCTATCTATACAATTGTATCTATCTGTTAAACCTAAGGTATGTATTCATATGATAAAATATATTAGTAATTGACATGACCATAATTTTGTCAACTAACAATTAAATTGTATTGCTTAATTATCCTAAGCAGCCTACAATAGCACTTTCAACATATTGGAAGTAAACCTTGTATTATAGTTGAGTTGTATGGGTACAATGTTTTTATTATTTTAAAGATTCTTTGAGAATAAGACAGGTTAACTCCTGGCAACACCCAGCCTATCTCAAAGAAGATAATGAGCATCAATGAACCTCCTTATGGAGATGGCTTCAAATGTGGCAAACAAGCCACTGGGCAAAATGTCCTCATTTCTGCCACAGACAGAATTCTGCCTAAAAATGGGCAAGTTTGTATGCAGGAAGAGTCAACAGCCAAACTCTGCTATGACAGGGTAAGCATGTTCTTATTAGTTCCTGCCTCACACATATGTCTGTCAGATATTCTGGGCCAGAAAGCTGAAGAAGGTGCTGCAATGTTATAGAGAGTTTTGGGTGGCTGTTCAGGCAACAAACTTTCTCAGTCATTTTCTCATTTGGGAAATGACCTGTCTACTCATGACCTGCTAACCTGTCTACTCAAATAACTATTTTTATTCCTTCTCAAGTCTCTGGTAGGGTTGAAGACCAGATAGTTTAGTTTTACATTTAAGCTTACTTGTTTAGGGGTTAAGATGTTTTTAGGTCTAGATAGATGTTTTAAGTTGATAATGACAATATGTGATGGAGATTGAGATGGACATTCAGAATTTTAGACTCACCAAGATAGGAAAGATGTTTTCTTCAAGGTTGCCAAATATAAATAGCCAAAATACTATGAATGTAACATTTAAATAATTCCTGATTGTTTAGTGGTTCATCTTGCTGTAGGTAGTTTATTGTGTGTGTGTATATATATATATATACATAGGTAAAAAATAAGAGAAACAAACGAAAACCCCAGGTTCAGTCCTCAGCATCACATAAATCTAGGTGTGGTGGTGCACACTTGTAATTCTTGCACTTGGGAAATGGAGGCAGGAAGATGAGACTTAAAGTCATTCTTGGACACCTAGTGGATTGGAGGCCAGCCGGGGCTACATTGACCTGTCTGGAAAAAAAACACAATAAATAAATGTCTGTTCCTTTTCTAAAAAATTTAAAAAAGATTAAAAACACAGAATGTGATGAAAAGAACTTTAAAAGAAAGCTAATGGCTTACAGAATTAAGTGCTGCTATTATAATTTACTGATGATAAAATGGTATTTTTTCATGTTCATTTCTGTGTGCAAGTATCTCCATACATTTATAACTGATGCCAAACCACCGCCCAGTGTCACCACAATGCTGAAAGACACAATAGAAATTGTCAACAAGCTTGCTGTTAGATGTTCATATTTTTGTGGGATCTATTCTAGAAAAGAAAAGATAAAAAGCTTTAAAAATGCTAAAAAATTACCTTAAGAAAAAAATTAAAAATAACTTATGGAGATATGAAGAAAATATCCCTGTGGTACAAAAAGCAGAGAAGAGAATAATATAAATCTATACAAAATATCCCATTTTAAAAAATAGAACCAGATTGAGAACACTTTAGAAATGATAAAGGGACAGATATATTGTTTCACTCCTGTTCTGGATAACTCTTCTTTTAAAACTTACCTAATTTTCATAATGGAATCACAAATTCATATAAAATAGATCTTTAAAGTTATATTTATCATTGAGTTGTAAAATGTATTGTGTTCCCCTATATTGCTGTGTTGACATGTGTTTCCTGTTTTTACAAATTTTCACAACTTACTGTCTTAAAATAGCACATATTCATTGTACCTCAGTTTTGGATGTGAGGGAAAAAAAGTCCTATGGGCCTAAAATCCAGATGTCAGGTATTCTGGGCCTTCTGGCACGTCCTGGGGGAAATCCCCTGCTTGTTTTAGTCTTGACAGTCATCTCGCCTTGACCTGTGACCCTCATGTTTCTCTCTTATGAAGTGCTTTGTGCTTTGTGTTGGGCACATCTGGAGTACCTTGTTAACTCCTCTTCCATCTCAAAACCCTGGTCTTAATAAAGAACTTGAAAGCCTCATTTTTTCCCAGATCATTTCCAGGCTCTAGGGACTGTAATGTGTTATTTGGGAGCCATTATCCTGTTTAGTGCATCCACCATTTGGTTTTGCATACTCCAATGTTATTCTTGAACATAAAAAATAGAAATAAATGAGGAAGAACATAAAATAAAGTGCCAACTCTCCTCTAAGTGTGTCTCATGTGTATATTTCAAACACATAAACAGATTTCAACCACACGGGGAAAGGATATAACAATATATATTATCATTAAAGTCTGATTACAAAGGGAAGTACATCAAAGCAAAATCACACAAGGCAAATATTGTAAGGATTGTTGGATTCATTACTTTTAAAGCACAAAACATTGAATAAATATTTTCCAAACAAGACACAGACTTTCTAGAATAATATCTCAGATTTATAATATTATGGATATAGATTATATAGATATATAGATATAAATGGCTGTGTGTGCATCAATTTGTCATCATAAAGCTGTGTCATATCAGCACATTTCCATTGTTAAGATGATAGTACTGATTACAAAGTCTTGGCTAAGCACACACTGGAAGAAACATCACATTTGTGCTTTGCAGTGATGTACATTGGTTTCCCAGCAATGAGAAAAAAAGGATCACACAGCTGCAAATAAAATTCTGTTCTGATGAGTTTATCCTGGTCTATGCTGTTTACTAACATTTCATTGTGTTATTGATTATGCTTTTCTAACTCAACTTCTTTACATTTTTCCTGAAAGTGTTGAAAAAGAAGAGTAGATAAAAAGAAATAAAAAGTACACAAATAAACGAAGAAAGGCACAGGCATAGAAGCTGAGGAATACAAATAAGAGAGGAGGAGTGAAAGAGGGCAGGATATCTAGTTAGAAAAGGTGATGAAAATCTTTTCCCAACCTGTAGGCTACTATTTTGTTCTGTTGACAGCCTTACAGAAGATTTTACATTTCATGGGGTCCCATTTATTGTTGATCTTAGAGCCTAAGCTGTTGGTGTTCTGCTCAGGAAGTTGTCTCTTGTGCCAAAGAGCTCAAGGCTCTTCCTCACTTTCTCTTCTAATAGATTTAGTATTTCTGGTTTTATGTTGAGGTCTTTGATCCATTTGGACATTAGTTTTGTGCAGGGTGATAAATATGGATCTATTTGCATTTTCTACAGTAGACATCCAGTTAGACCAGTACCATTTGTCGAAGATGCTATCTTTCTTGCATTGTTTAGTTTTCCTTTCAATGTCAAAAATCAAATATCCACAGGTGTGGGCGTTTATTTCTGCATATTTGATTCATTCTATTGACTGACCAGTCTGTGTCTATGCCAGTATCATGCAACCTTTATTACTATTGGATATCTCCTGAAGTTCTTTTATTGTATAGGATTGTTTTAGCTATTCTGTGTTTTATCCAAATGAAGTTGAGAGACTCCTAGTAACAGGGGTCATGGAGACTGAAAAGGCCATCCACTAACTAGACATGACTCCTATTGGAAAGAGGGAAACACTCAACCCACCCACAAAAACAGTGACCCAAAACTTACCCTGTCCAGAAGATGTGCAGGGATAAAAATATAGCAGAGATTGAGGAAATATCCAACCAATACCTGGCCCAACCTGAGATCTATCCCATGGGAGACAGCCAACCCTGGACACTATAATACTACTACTCTGCTGTGCTTCCGGATTGGACCCTTGCATAGCTGTCCTCTGAGTGGCTCTACCCAGCCCCTGATGGAAACAGATGCAGAGACCCACAGTTAACCATTGGGTGAGGTGCAGGGAATCTTGTGGAAGAATGGGAAGGATAAAAAGACTCAGATTGGATAGAAGCTCCAAAAGAAGAGCAACAGAGCTAATTAACCAGGGCCTGGCGGGGGGGGGGGGGCTGTGAAGACTGAAGCTCTGACGCATGAGCTGGATCTAGGTCCCCTACATAGATGTAAGTGATGGGCAGCTCGGTTTTCATATGAGTCCCCTACTAAGAGGAGTGAAGGCTGACTCTGACATGGACTCTGTTGCCTGCTTTCCAATCACTTTCCCCTGGCAGGGCTGCCTCACCAGGCCACAGGGGAAGAGGATGGACTCTATCCTTATGAAACTTGATATGCTGGGGTGGGTAAGTGGGGAAGGGGGCTCCCATTTCTGAGGAGAAAGGGAGGGGAATGGGGGGAAAAGAGAGGATAGGACTGGGAGGAGAGGAGGGATGGAGCTATGACCTGGATGTAAGGTGAATAATTAATTAGAAAAGAAAAGAAAAAGTGATGAGTAATTGTAAGGTCACAATGGGAACCAAAGGAAAGTCTCTCAGAAAAACACCAACTGCATACGAAAATTTTCTTACAATTAATACTTCCTAAAATAAATGGAGAAACTAATGAAGTTGTCTGATTGTTAATGCAGCTGCCATAACAAGAAGTATATAACTATTCACTTTCTACATTAATAAATACAAATTTTAAGTAGCATATAAAAACTGTTCCGATATTTAGAATTCAGATTGTAACAAGCATGTATGTGTCCTGGTCCTCTTTCTTACCTAAATGTTCACATATTATACATATACAAATCCCATATATATGTATATATAGTCATACACTCAAACACACAAACAACATACTTGCATATTCACATATAAACCCATATATACATATACATACACACAAACAACACATCCAAGCAAGCACATGTGTACACATTCAAATGAATAAAAATTGGTATTAGAAGCAGGATCAGTAGATGAATGGGAATAAATATTAGTCAACATAATTTTTAAATATGCCATCATAACTTCAAATACAATATAATTTACATTTAATACATATATTATATATAATGTGATGTTTATATATATATGTTATCACAGGACATATATCATAAGTCTTGATAAAATTCTAAGTGTTGCAACATATTTTGTAATTTTCCACAGTGTGGTTTTGAATGGCAGTATATGTAAAATAGCAATTTGTGATACTGTTTCACTCTTTGTTTGTGGTTTTGAACATAGATTTTAATTTTGAACATCTTACACTACACTGGAGTGAACATTAAGAGGAACTCTCAGCAACAATGCTAAGTTTTGACTTTGTACTTGACATTTTATTTAATGTTGAAGTTTACCTTCAAGCATCTTTACACAATCACAGAGGTGCTCTGGGCTTCGGTTGCTGTTCATCTTAGAAGATGGAAGTATCCTGGAAACTGCACATTAGTGAGATCTGACCATCTGAGCAAAACAATTTACAGGGTCACTAGTAACTTTTTTGCGGGGGAAAAGTGATTAATTCACAATTAGGAGCAAACATATGAACTAAAATATTTTTCAACTGACTCTGCATTAAGAAGCAAATAATACTCATGTATTTGTGTGAACAAGAGCTCCCTTGATAGCCAATTCTGCCATATAATTTTCTTCAAAATTGTTATTTGATAAACTATTTTATATTCAGTAAATGTAGTAATCAAAGGGTCTTGTATTAAAAACACTTTCAAGAACACAGTAATCTCTTGGAACACAGTCCAAGGGTAGAGTCATGTGAGGAGCATTCTGAGTGCTTCTGAAAAAAAAATTCCAAGATATCAAGACAAGAGCCTTGTGACCACAGTTTCTTCATAACACAGAATTGTTCTTGGGATGTGTTCCACGCTTGTCCCTGCTGAAGTGGATAGACATGTGTTTACTTCAGCTGTTGTTATTTATATACCTCTATAGAAAAGCATCAATAAAAGGTTTTACCATGTGTGGTTAGTCCCTGTGGTTGAACACCTTAACTCTTGCGATTCTTCTTAACCCTCAGAGTATAAATTGTCTGATGCTCTGAATAAAGTTGGCTACTGCATGGGATTTAGTACACCTCATTTTTAGGCTCCACTCTCCCAGGTTCACACCACCAACTAGAACAGCAACAGCAATCCATTCAACAACCATTTTTTTGAAGGTCAAAGCTAACAGTTTGAAGTTTTAAGCAAGAAGGTTTACCAGAAATACAGTTCTACCGAAAGCTGTCTTGAATACAATGTTCTAACTAAAAAAGCACCACTTAAGTCTTCAAGTTGCTCTGTGAGTTTCTACTGTGACAAGGTATAGGAGAGGTTTCTCCACCTTCATGCCAAGCAGACTTTTTAAATCAGAAATAAGGAAGTTGTCCTTCTGTATCCTAAAATCAGTTTTATTGATGAGTACACGTATTTATGGTATATTTTCTGCTTACTATTCTAGTACAATTATTATGCTGTTATCACAGTGTGCTAATTACAGATGTTGTATAACTTGGGACATTAAATAATAAACTCATTAAGTATATTCAAAACAAATGCTTGAAGCTTTTAATATTGAAAGTATGTTTTGCTATGGAATTCCATACAATGCTGACTTTTGTGATAACAGAAAAAAAAAAACAGCATTACGGGTGTAGTAAGCTGCAAATAGCTTCTCATGTCCTTTGCTTCAATTCATTAACTGTTTATAATGGGTGCCTGAGGTATACAGACACAGCTATTTTCAAAACCAGTATGCTAATGCTCAACATGGTTCAGAAGGTTCAAATTATGTGAAGCAATTTTTCTCAATGAAAATAAAATTAACAAGCAGGACCTTGTGGGATGCACCTGCAGTCACAGCTGTGAGGAGGCTGTGGTACGATCACTTGATAACACACATCCAAGCCAGTGAGCAAAATAAGTAAGAACCCAACACAATGGAAGGTTTAATGATGTCAAAATGATTTTCATAAATAAGTATTCTGAGAGCACAGTATTAGAAATTTGCATATCCAACATTGAAAAGTTATCAATAAGCATTAACACAATCAAATATTTAGTAATTATTGCAGACTTGGTAATGGGTAATTAAGGTTAGCAAATATATTGAAAACTAAATAGAATTGCTTCCAGTTTGGCATAGAAAACTATGTTACATTTAGATGTTTACGTATAAAAGGTTGTACACAAATGAAGAGGATTTACAGGTTAGCACAGTTCTAAGTCTCTACAGTCTCTTTTTACGTATTCATGCTCATGAATGTGTGCATCTTTAGGTATATGTGATTATATGTGGAGGGTACATGCAGATGTATGTATGTATGTATGTATGTATGTATGTATGTATGTATGTGTATGCACACAAATGCAGAGGCCAAAAGACAACCTTGGGTGTCATGATCAGGATGACTTCTTCAAGCTCCTGTGTCTGCTCTCCCAGGAGTGGGATTAAATGTTACAGCAGTTTACCTGGCTTTCTTAAAACAATATGGTTCAAGGATTCAAATTCAGGTCCTTGACCTTGCAATGCAAGTATTTTATCAGCTGAACTGCCCTTCAGTTCCTAAAGAGGACATTAAAAGTTTATGTAATTAAGGAATTTTGATCTATAGAAGTATAACTTAAGACAATGTACCATTAATTGAAGACTGGAAAGCTAGACTAGAAAAAAGATACCTATATTTTACTCAGTAATCATTCTACAATATTATTACCACAATTGATAATTTATGTTTTCCAACCATTATATGGTTGGCCTTAAGAGCAAAATGTGATACAGTATAGTAGTATCTGTATTATAAAATTATATTAAGCTGAAATTTATACATAGATTAATTCATGTATACATGAAAAGCATGTTCAAAAATATACTGCTGATCATCTTCTAGCTTTCATGATTTGCTTTGAATTTATAATCTATCCATACATCATCATCTAATACATTATACATTATAATACATTATAAACTATAATGTAAGAACAGTGGTACAGTTTCCCATGGGGATCAATTTAAAGTACCTCAGTTTAAATAATGAATAATTATTGAGTTCCTTTTCTTGTTTTCTACAGTATCTATTACTATATTTATAATAGAAAAATAATAATTTATGTAATTACATGTTATTTTTGCCAAAATATCCTAGTCTAATCTTAATTTTCTTCTAACTACAGGAGTTTTAAACATACTTTCTATTTTTTTCTTTTTTATTTCCTCTGGGCCAAAACTGTCTTTTTCTGATGATGCAAAGATAACCTTTAGAAGTAAAATATTAAAACGAGTTTTCCTAAGAAGTTTAAAATATCATAATGAGTCGGTTTTTAAATCTTACTTCACCCACTATTAACACATTTAAATAGATATCTGCAATAGAAGTGAGAGAATATCACAGTTTCCTAAGGATCCTCTGATTTGTATTCTCATTTACCTTCATTGCTCTCACACCTCCTTTCTCCCATGGAGGCTGTGGTGTCCTACTTCTCAGTATTAGCAAGGGGATTAGTAACTCACACTATACTTCCAAATGTACGACTATTTCTGAACAGAACACCATCCTCTAGCCAACAAGGTCATTAGTAAAAGCAGTGTAGTAACTATGAGTCTTTCCTTAATCTTCTTAAATTAAACTGTTGCCTTTTAAAGTCACTTTAAATAGCTCCTCTGGGAACTTGTGCCATAAAATCAGCATTCAGTATTTTTCTTCTGTATTTCTTTTACTCAGAACTCCCAATGAGAAAGAAACACTTCCACGCACTCTTGTAATCACACAGTTTGTTTCCTAAGGTAGATAATAGATTATATGAAACACAGGAGACAAGCATACTGTATTTCCTGTTAATCCCATAACCAAACCTATTTTGAAGAAAATCATCCTTCTTTACAGAGCCACAGGCAATGAGCTCTGGCTTTCATCTTGGAATATTTGAATGTTTCCCATGTCCCTTAATGGATATAAAAGTTTGAATCTTTTATTTGGCTTGAGTGGAATGTACTCTAAGCCCATTTTTGCTAGTTTAGCATTGGCAGCTGGTATATTCTACTCAAAATAATACATTTTCTTTGGAAGAGACACAATATATATTAGATGATGGGAAATTATCTCTACTAATCAGTTATTCTTTCCTTTCCTTACAGCACCTTCTCTGATAGGTACAGTGAGGAAGGATTGGGCATCACAGAACAGCCTTGCCCTATCGTGGCAAGCACCTGCTTTTTCCAATGGAGCCATTCTGGACTATGAGATCAAATACTATGAGAAGGTAGGTTAGCACTTCCTAAAACTTTGCATTTACATGCATCTATGTATATGTGTTTACATTATATATTGTTAAGAGCAGTTTGGATTTTTTAAAAATTTGTTTTTCTTTGGCCTGACTCCATAATCACTGTATCTTTCACTCCTCTCTATCATCCCATTGTGCTCGTAACTTCTTCAGTAGTTTATCTTGTTTTATGCCACATTAAAGTAGAGGGTACCAGATGCTCATGTTTTTCAGGGCCTACTCTACAGAGGTTTATAATATAGCGATAATTGATAATTTCTTCAACTTACAGTTTCATTTTTCTAAAATTGTTTAAAATGCTGTTGAGAAGGAACAGCAAGACTGAATTGCTATAACATAAGTGAGAAGGCAGCACAGATCTTTGCCCAGTAGTTTTAACATCATAGTCCAACATAGTTTGGAAAGAGTGATTTAAAAGATAAATGGACTAAATATTGTCTTCATATTCAGGTCAACTTTCACTTTGTAAAAAGTTAGTGAGGCCAACTTCACTTAAAAATCAATCTATTTTCATTTTCTTCTTTTGAATTATCCTTAATTATTATAGTTTCCCAAATCATACATATCCTTTATTAAACTCTTCATTGTGCTGTTCCCTGCCCCCCTGCTATTTACCATTATGATATTTTTGGCATACCTATTGCCTAGTCATTGCTGATATGTTCATTGTACTAAGCATTATAATACTTTGAAAATATTAATGAAGACAGATCATTATTTTAATTAGGATAAAATAGTTTACTATAGGAAAAATATGACTTACACATCTAGAACTTGTTATAAACAAAGAAATATTTAAACTTTCCCACTCAAGATTTGCATTTTTATCTGCTGAAATACCTGACCATAAGTTTGCAGGCAAAAAGGCATATAGATTTATTAGTATGCTTGTTTCTATAGGAGACACAGGATGTATGAGACTGAATGACTGCCCCAATGGTTGGAATTTAATCTCTGTATTCATGACAGGAAGGGAAACAGTAGATATAGATAATTCCAGAATGGATTCCAGAAGAAATGAATGTATTCAAACTGGAGATAGTGGATTGTGTCAAGGTTCCTCAGAACTCTACGTGTTCACCACTCAGTCTCATCTTCTGTGCTAAGCAGTTTGTCTTCTGTGGTTAAAGACAGTTCAGTATAAGAATCAGAGCTCTGGCCTTGGGAAGATAAAGGGCTTCCTTTCATTTGGTGTTCCACCAGTGTTGTTCACTGGAATGCCAAAGCAGCCTATAGTGGGTTGTCATTCTCTAAGTCTGAGGGGGGGCGGCAAATCATAAGCAGGTTAAATCTTCCCTGAAGAAATCCAGGGGAGGAATAGAAATGGAAGCTACTTTACAGCTGAGCTAACATAGCTTGAATCAAGAGAAAAGGACTTAATATTCATAGGCTAGCCACACGTTGTCAAATAAAGTGTGTGTGTGTGTGTGTGTGTGTGTGTGTGTGTGTGTTCCAGAAGCTGAAACAGATCTCCATGTTCCCACAATGTCTATTTATCCAAGAAACAACATGCACACATATATACAATAGGATTTTCAAAATAAAAATATTTGTCTTTTAGAAATGTATTCTGTGTTTTATTTCACACACAGGAAAATACTACTAGATCTGTTTATGGTCATTTGCACTTTAGAGAATTGAATTTGGATATAACCTGCAATGTTCCCAAATAAAAATAGGACATAATCAGGAAAAAAAGAGTCACGTTCATCTTATTGAAATCTGAAGATCACTAAATTGTACTAATTAACATGACCTCTATATTGACTTCTAGTGTGCCTTAAGTTTTACTTTGAAGTTGGAAAAAACTCCTTTAAAATGTATTTGTTTTATAAAATATGCTAATAACCCAGAGATAATAAATTAAATATATAGTTGGAGTCAAATATTTCTAAGTCATATTCTGACTATATCTCTTATGCTTCCAGCTAGGAAAAAAGTCAATACATCTCTTTTATTTAAAAGTCACATTTACCAGAATGGAAATGAATATACCAACTTTCTAGTGCTCTAAAGATTAATTATAAACAGACCCAAAGGTAAAAACACCACATCAGTATTCTAAAAAGCCAATTAGGTAAGCCGTAGGAAAATATTCCTAGTCTGTAGTACAATGTGGCACAACAGAACAAGAGAATGCGAGAATGACACAAACAAGTAAAGTGCCTTTCTCTTCATAAATATGAGTATTCAGACAAAGAAACAAAGATGTTAAAATATCACAATCTTGCAAATAAAGCACAAAATGACTGACTATTACATTTTCACTATTATAGTGTCAAATTCTAAAATTGCACTTTATATATCTACATCTATAATACAGTTTTTCCTCTTGAGAAAGTAATTTTATAAATATTCACTGGGAAAGCTTACAGTAGAATACATTAAAATTATATTCTTCATTAATGGTAGCTCAAATAATATTTAGTTAAAAAATACAAACATAAGTATTGCTCACAGTTAGAATGCAAGTATTATCCAATATGTGTGCATTTGTGTGCAAATGTACATGTTAATGAGATATATAGGAAGAATAGACACCTATATCTGTTTCAAATGTTGGTTTTTGGTAAAATGACAAGGAAACTTGGACAGGTTGTACAGGAGGAGAAAAAGACAGGGATCTATAGTAAATAAAAATTGGTATGAATAAACAAATATATGCATGGGCTATAGAGGAATTTTATTCCAACAACATGGCTGCTCTGGCAAGGGATCACATTCAACCACCTTCTAGACTTATGTGATCTATCTGGAATGCAGACATACTCTAGATTACAGTATGATCTGCCTGGAATACAGGCATGTCCGTAGTACACTCCTTTAATCCCAAACAATGAAGGTAAGGTTCAATTATAGAAGAAACCAGCCATGTTTGAAAGTGTCATCTAATGAAGAGGCAGACAAAGTGATGAATCAGAGAAATTTTTGACAGAATGAGTCAAAGGTAGGATACTCCCAACTCTCATGAAACAAGGCAGGAAAAGGAGGCTACTTAAAAGTAACAGAGGGAGAGAAAGGGGGGACTTTTACCTAATGTTTCTTACCAGGACAGTTTTACAGAAACAGGTTGCAGAGAAAACAAGCTAGACACAGGTGAAGACAGAATGAGCTAGAGAATGAAAAGGAAGCATATTGACAGAATTAGTTTGAGGCTTAGGAGTGTAATTTATTCAGAAGCCAAGAGAAGCCGGTTTGAATCAATCAGCTTGGAGAGGAGTTTAGGCAAGAACAACTGAGCTAAACCAGTCAGCAAGAGTTCAGAAAGAGCTAGAAAGGCCTTGGGAACTCATTTCATCCTCTTTTCTGAGGAAATAAAATAAACTTTTACACATAGCCCATACATAGTTTTAATATTTATTAGTAATTATTTGACCAAAAGATGCACTTGAAGCATGTGTGCATGTGAGTGTGTGTGGGTGCACGCACGGGTGAAAATGATTAAAAATTGTTTCTAGGAGAACTGAGAATGAGAACAGGAGCCTGTGGAGGGAGACGTTGATCAAACTCATGGTGATGAGGACAATTTCTGGAATCTTAATAACTTCTCAGAGAGCATTTTCTGTAGACAAAGAAGGCAGGCTTCTGTAGTTGATTCAAGTTGACCTGTAGTTACAGAGTTTAGTGGAAGCATATGAGTGACTCAAAAAAAAAAAAAAAAAAAAATTAGAAACTTCTCTGTTTCTCTCCTAGGGATTACAGTTGTGTAGTAAGCTTAGATTCATAAAGAAAATTTCTGATTTAAGTCTTTAAAACAAAAGGGATGTGAAGAGCTTATTTAGGTGATCTGTTGGAATATAAACTGTTGAGTAAGGTACCAAAATGCTGAAAGAGATATTGGAAAACAGTTAACATGAAGGTTCTTTTCAGGTTTTTGTGCCAGTACCATGACATTTAGACTATACATTATCTTTCACTCAAAGTTGCTCTGACATGATGCCTGTAATTAATCCACAGAGCAGCAATATTTCCACAATTTTCTGAGGGACTTGGGCTGTTCTGTTAAGTTCTGGTTGTTTACCACACATTCATTGTAAGTCAAGAAAAATTAATCTAATTATTAATTAGTATTATTAATTATTATTATTAATCTACAAATACCTGAACTCAAGCAACACATGGCTGTTCTCAGCATCCTTTCTTATAGAACATGATTTATTAGAAGGAATCATTAGACACTGGGTACAACGATTTTAGTGAATCTCAGAACTTAAAATTTATTTTATAAACAATCTTTTGTTACATTAATGGGTGTCAAAAGCAGATCCTCATTTATATGGTAGCACTATACCTCCTGCCTTAGGCTATGAAATAAGGATTAGTTAAGGTAATCTCTTATAATTTGAGATATTTTTAAATTCTAAAATAAAAACTGAGAGTTAGCTATCACTTTTCTCTCTAGCTAGATAAAAAATTGATAGATAGGTTGATAGAAAGAAAAAATGGTAGATAGATAGATACATAGATAAGTAATTGTAGATATAAGTATCACTATCTCTTCCTTTCTCTGTGTGTCTGTGAATGCACACATGTGCATGTATCCTTATTTACATGCTGAGAATATAATATAGAAAAGTAAAGATATTACTTTGTTGATTATAACTAGTGAGTTAATTATACGCCCCAAGTCTTACTTTTATAGTTTATAATAAAAAAGATCTCATTTTCATTAAAGTCAAGTGAACACTACCTTTATACAAAATGAAAATTATGAAGATTATAAAGTTAACTTTTACAATTTTTTATTTTTACTTGTCTTTCATCTAGAGTCAGAGTCTACTGTGAGGGCCTAGATATATTATCTTGATACTGTCCCATTACCTCAGCCCTCACATGAAAAGGATGCAAAATTTCAAGTCACAAAAGTTCACACTCTCTGTTATATACCAAACCTACAAATCTTTATGCTGCTATAACAGATATCTTAGGACAGGCAGTTTATAGAGGCTAAAAACTTCTACTGCTAGAAATGAGGAAGTTTGAAATCTGGTTCTCAGAGTGTATCAGAGACAGACAGAGACACAGAGACACACAAAGAGAGAGACAGCGACAGAGACAGAGAGGTAGAAAAAGAGAGAGAGTCCTGGGCATCTAGCTGATCCACAGTATCCTAAGGATGCTTGATACCTCTTCCTTGACATGCTTTCCTTCTAAAGACCTACTCCCTACTACTGAGACAGAAGTGAAACACTGGTGTCATCCACCTGCTGTTGGGGTTGGGGCCATTCTTCCATTGTCCCACATGTAGGTTCTGCCATCGTTCACTCCATTAGAAGGTCACCTGCTGGCCTAATCCATTAGCTTGATCTGTTGAAATACTATTCATTCTTTACTACATGGCCAGGACAAAAACCTTCAAGTCCTTAAATTCTGTTTCTCCTTTGATTGCAACTTCTACTTTTATATCATTTTTTATGAATTTAAAATATGTAGCTAAAAGAAGCCACAAAGCACCCTAAGGCTTTTTAGCTCGTATATTTCTTGCTGCAAATATTCACGTTCATCTGTTCTTAAATTCTACTTTCTATATGCCGTGGGCACGAACACAATTCAGCCGAGGTTTTTTGCTAGTTTATAATAAGAATGGCCTTTTCTTCAGTTTCTTCCTCTTTTTTCTTCTGTTACTTTATCAGAATGGCCTATCTGTCCACATTCAGAGCACAACTACCTCATAAAGAATTTGGAACCATCAAACTTTCCCTATCTTATGCATTTGCAAGTCCACTCAGTCTCCCTTAATGTTCTACTTACAGCAACCTATGTCTTCTCCTTGACTATCAAATTTCCTTCCATCCTCTAGCCATTCTTACTTGTATTTCCTTTTTTGAAATCCTGGAGATATATCCTGAAGATATATATATATATATATATCGCTATATCAGCACTCTAAGGGTCTAACCAATACTTCTAAGATGCTACCCGAATGCTGCATCTTCCATGGGGAGGATATGCCCTGGTATTAGAATGGAAAGGTAAATTGAGAAGAAGGCATTGCACACACCACCTTGACACAGCATTAAAACTTTGAGTAGTTTGTCACGTTAAGTCGCTACCCACACCAGCAGTAGAATCTACTCCACTGACCATGAGGAAGTATCTTTCCTTTATTGGGCCTCTAATGCTACTGTAAAGCAAACATTAAAACCACAGCATTCTTCTATTGCTTTGTCTTCTCATTTTACCTGTTTTGCTCACATAAGCCCCTATTTAAAAACTTCCATCCATAACCACACACACACCAGTTTCACCTCCCCAATCCTCTTCTCTCTTTTTCTTGCTATTCTGCCCAAGATACTTCTTTCTTATATGCGTGTTCTTGCTTTTCTTAGTGAGTTTTTTTCTTTTCATTCATATCATAAATAGCTGAATTGGGGAAATGGTTTTGTTGTTGTTGTTGTTGTTGTTGTTGTTGTTGTTTAGAACTCCTGTATTGGAAATTGAGAAACATTTACTCACAGTAAAATTGCATCTAACAATTAAAGATGAAAGAGAATGTGTGTGAGTGTTTCAAGAGCTTTCTGCTTTTGTGTGTTCATAAGCAAGACCCCCACACAAGTATCCATAAGCTGAGAGAAGGTCCTGTTGTCAAGAGAATAAAAGCACATGAAGGAAGAGATTTATTTTCTTTATTATTATATCCCCATCACAGAAACAGACATGTAACCAATAATTAATAGACAATAATTGCTGATCCGTTATATACCAGGTACTTTGAAATGTTTATGTATGCTTAGTAATTAAACTTATCAGCAGCCATTTAAAGTAAATATTGTTACATATATCATTTAACAAAGGAAGAACAAAGGCACAAGAAGACTGAATGACTCCATCATACCCAGCAGGTGGCTGCTGTGACATGCCAGGACCTCCTGCATCACTGTAGACACTCAGAAAATTCAAGATTCTGCTGATGCTGATTGTGTAGCTCCCTGATGCCAAAGGCTGATTACTCTCTGTTGCCTTTTTGTATCCACAAAAATGGCAGCAATAAAAGATGCCTGTGTCACCAGGGTGTTATACAGCGTCACTAATTGCCAACTGGTAGCTCATCCTGCAAACATGAATCACCTACAATTGTCCATTATTCTTACGTTCAGTATTTAAATACACTGACTGGGAAATTATTTTCATAAGTACTCTTGTTTGTTTTGACCAGTCAGCAGGTTTTTAACTCTGTTTAGGAAAACCCATTGTGAGAAAGGAAACATTTCTCACACCCAGATGATCAATAACCATCTTATATTGTAAGAAAATAACTGTTTTCTCTCATCCAATCACAGAAACAGCTTTTTAGGAGCATTAATTAAAAATATATAACTTGATGACACTGAAAATAGTTTTATGAAGAGGTGAAAAGATTTGCAGAAAGATGTTCATTATGGAAGCTATTTTTAGGACCAGTGAGGAGTAGCTTGACATAGCTTCTTCTGGAGGGGAAGCAGACCACATCATTTTCTTCTTTTTTTAAATTAAGTTATTTATTTACTTTACATCATGATTGCAGCTTCCCCTCCCTCCTATCCTTATCTCTGCTTGCCTCCCACATCTACCCTTTCTCCTCCTCTCCTCAGAAAAGGGGAGGCCTCCCATGGATATCAACCGGCCTTGGCATTTCAAGTCGCAAAGCACATCATCTCCTGTTGAATCTAGATAAGGCAGCCCAGTTAGGGGAAAGGGACCCCAAGGCAGCAGAGTCAGAGACAGCCTGTTTTTAGGTGTCCCATGTGATAACTGAGCTGCACAGCTATTACATAAGTGTAGGGGGCCTACTTCCATCCCATGCATATTCTCTGGTTGTAGTTCAGTCTCCGGTAGCCCCTATATCCCCAGGTTAGTTGATTCTGTAGGTTTTCTTGACCCATCTGGCTCCTTCAATCCTTCCTCCCCATATTCCACAGGATTTTCCCAAGCTGAGCTTAATGTTTGGCTATGGGTCTATGCATCTATTTTCATCAGTGGCTGGGTGAAGCCTCATTGGTGACTGTAATTCTAGGCTCCTGTCTGGTTATCTTTGGTGCGAGCAAGCCTCCAGGAAAGCAGGTGCAGTTGTCTTTTCTAATGATATATAATCAATCAATATACATCATCACTTTTGTAAAAATTAAATGAAACAGTTCTTATACTAATAATCAACATTAAATTCCCCTTTAAATTAATTGATAGATTTTCTTTCTAGGCAGCCTACTGTTTCCTTCATCCATTACTTAAGTACAGAAATACAGATCTTTTTTCTCTACATCATCCTTCTTCTCTGGCTACCCAACTCATTACTTTGTGAGCCTTAATGCAAGCTTGCATTTAAACTTGTGTGATTATTTTACAAAATTTAAGACAGCCACACTGCATAAAGATTACATAGAAGCCCTTATTCATCTGGGGTTTTTGTTGAAATGCAGATTATGATTCGTCTTATTGGACAGATAAGCATAGGATAATAGGATAAGATGGCATTTCTAAAGCTTTAAGTGGATGACAGCAATACTGGTCCATGAGCCATTCTTAAAGTTGTATATCTCTAGAGAACCTGCCTATTACCTCATTTCATTAAATATGAATAAAAGGAAAACAGTCACAATGCTTTGGGCATACACATTAACTTATATGGCTATATTAAGTGACTGGGACCACTATAGACATTATACATTTAGTATGATATCAGAACCTAAAGTGACATGGGATAAATGGGGTACCATATCAGTTTCAGATTCAACCTGTGGTTTCTAATAAAATCTTAATTATTGAGCTGATAAACAAAATCTTTATGTTCTTTTTTCTCTCACATCTTATTTGTTGCAATGTCCACTGCAGAGAAATTGGATATGAGCATTTGGTACTAATTAAAATAACATTACCTGAAAGAAAATGAACACCAAGGGATTGTACTGATACAAATACTCATTACATCCGTTCCATATCTAATTTCCATGTTGTGTAGAAAACATCACACTCTCCATGGAGCCCTTTCTGACTTAGTGGGCCAAGGAGTTCCTGCTGTGCCTAGAGCAGAGACTCTCATGAAAACAAGACTGTGGCTGATGCTAAAGATTGTAAACATAATGAGTACCAAAATTGTTTTCTTTTGATGGGATTTTTTTAAAATTCTAATTGTGAAATTCTATTCTTGAATAATTTATTACTGTTTTGCTACATAAGGGGATAGGAAACAAGAATAAGGAAAAATAAAATAATCAATGATATTAATGAAAACATTAAAAACAGTTTTGTCTATAGATAGATATTAGTCTGTTTAGATCTATGCTACATCAAAACAAACATTTGGGGCCTGGCTTCCTTTTTTTTTATTAGAGAAGCAACTGTACAAGACTATTACTAGGAAGTAAACATAATTCATTTCTCCAAAAACATATTTTAAATATTTTCTGAGTATGGTATTATTATATGGTGTAAGTTTTCTGTGTATTTGATTTACTATTTGATGTTCCTTTCATTGATTCACATTGGTATTTACAAAATGAAGCACTTGACACATGTAAAGAAAAAAAATGTGTGATTTCGAATTACAAACCAGTTGAAAAATTGACTGGATATTTCAATGACCTCTTACAGACACTAGATATGCCCTTAAACTGCTTTGCTTCAATTTCTGGCAACAAGAATGAAAATGGATGTATTACATTATTTTTAAATATCTTTTTAACTCGCTGAGAATTGAAAACAATTATTCTTTAAACCACACCGACTTGCCTGAAATTCTGATTTTAAGGTTGATTTGACAAGTGAGAACAATTTTTGTTTCTCAAACCTTAAAGTCCTCCTCTGTTAGGAAAATACATTATAGTAACTCTATAAGCTATTTGTGTAAAATTTATTAAATGAAAGTTTTAAGTATGAATTTTTTTATTAATTGCCTATTATGTTCCAATATAGTATGAACAGTGTTCATAATTGTACAATATAGGTATTAGTATAAATATAAACACCTGCTTGATTATAGTCTCCCCAGGGTCACTATAAAATTTTATTACTCATAGAATGTTGCTTACATAAGCTAAAAGCAGATCATCAAGATATTTATCGCTGTTATTAGATGATGTAGAATCAAACCTTATGAGTTTAAAGAGATTCTTTAGTCCATAAACTTTAGGATAGCCACATGAACATTAAATAACTAATTCAGCCGATAGCATGATATTATTTTCCATAAAGAACTTGTAAACATATATATGTTATGGCATTCTAATTTTAACTCAGCAATCACTTCATTAAAATATGAATTGATAATTTTAAGATATGTAAAACAGTTGACATTTAGATCAGACAAAAATATTCTCACAAATTGTATATAAGCAGATGTATAACACTTTATACACAAACATGAAAAATAATTTTATTAGTGGTAAACTTTACGCCTGTAGATAAATAGCCTATCAACAACATAAACTGTATTTTTACTCAGGATCCTCAATATTCCTTTTCAGTTTTTGGGTTTGTTGTTGTTGTTGGGGGGGTGGTAGTTTTTTTGTGTGTGTTTTTATTTTTGAGACAGGGTTCTCTCTCTGGATATCCTAGAATTTACTTTTTAGACAAGGCCAGCCTCAAGCTTGGAAATTCATCTGCCTCTGCCTTCCAGATGCTGGATTAAAGGTGTGCACCACTACCAACCAGCCCCTTTTACATTTTGAACCTAGAATAACAGTTTACAAAATATGAAGTTAGCATTGAAAGTTTTTATTGCAATTACTGCTCAGTGATTTCTTTCTTCCTCTTTGTCTATGTTCTGCAAATGGAAGTATGCGGAACATGTATGACAGGAAAATCCCCCCTCCTCTATCCATCACTGTAATCTGCTTTGCTCTCCAATTAACAATCCGTGAACGTACAGACATCTTAAAAATGGTCAGTATTTTAGAAAATGATCAAGCATTTCCTTTACAAAAGAGATAGTTAAATAGAGAACATGAAAACATTCTCAGCATTATAAAAAAAAATACAACTAACATGCATGTGCATGCATACATATGTGTGCTTCTGTGCACTTCTGTGTGCCTTCAGGAATAGTAAAATAAACACAGCATAGTGGGAAAAATGTATAGTACAAATACCTTGGACACCAAGGCAGTGTTCTTCAAACTTTCCACTGATAATTGAATAGTATGATTTCATAAGCTACACTTATGAGAAAATATGATAAATCTTAATCTTGTTTGCAAACCTACAATATTAGTTTCCTGATGCTGCACAGGAAAAGCTTGCCTGTTTAGGACCACATTGCCTACCGAACAAAATATATGATGACCAGGGACGCACAGGTAGCTGGACTAGGTGACTCTCACTGAAGGTCCCATGGGCTGCTTAAAGGCTCAGGGATGAGGGATCTCTCATCAGACTCACTTACATGGCTATCAGTAGGAGTCATCATCAGTTCACCAAGTAGCTCTGACCATATTTGAGGGAATGAATTCAAGAGACAGTGACTGTAGTGCCCTTATACTTGGCCATATAGTCTAATTGTGTTATAATATGAAAGATGATTGCATAAAAAATGTGAATACCAGAGTTCAGGATCTTGGAGTCCAGTCTGGGATGCCTTTTACTACATCAGCCTATGGTGGTAATGTATGATACTTCAGTTTGGCTTCCAAATTTAAAAAATGGGTAGGTACATCCCATTTCCTGTAAATGCTACTTAAAGGATTTCAGTGATAGAACCACCTTTATTTTTCAGAATTTCCCTGCTAACTTACCTTAATATTACCTATAAGAGAGATCTTTTTTTCCTTCTAAATACTGAGTGATGCCATTTTAAAAAACACATGTAGGGTGATTTCAGTATCCAAAATAATAAGGGAAAGAAGCAATACAAATAAAATTTCAAACTAACAAATCCATACATACTATTTTTTTTATAAAATTTAAACAGAAAGTTGTGTACTTTGTGTCAAATTTTCAGCTCTAATGATTTATTTGCCCTGCAAAACCTTAATATGTTTTAATAAAGTACACTGCATTCCATGAAAGCAGTATACCATATTTTTTATATAGAATTCAAGCCAATTTTGTAATAGGAGTCTTTTCTCCATCTCCAGTTATTCACATATAATAAACTGCATAGAAGAATAGTGAATGTTATATAAACAATAAAGTAAATACATCTCTAAAGGTGATTATATAGACCAAAATATATGTCTTCTCACACTCATTTAAAAATAATGCATTCGCTATTTTAGCAGATCCATACCAGCCATATAAAAATAAATAAGTACTTTTTTATTTGTATCAAAGACAAATAAGTGCTTTGCCACACACTTGTGAATGGAGACATTGGTAGGTGAATGTGTCAGATTATAGTCAAAAGATCAGAACGTGAATCTGTAAATGTATGTCTATGAGAGAGAGGAAGAGAGAGGTGGAGAGATAGGAAACAGAAAAAAGAGAAAGAGACGGTTAGGTATTTAAATTCTCATTCTTTCTCTGTCCGCATGTGTCTGTCTGATTCTCTCTCTCTTTCTCCACATATATATGCATATGTGTTTTAAAAGGAAATTTTTAAAAGCTCATTTCCTCCAAATTTATTATTTGTATCTGTTTTCCCTGATATACTTAAATATATTTTAATGGTTTAATTGAAATACAATTAACAATTCATCACTTTGCCCTTTCCTTTTCTACCCACCAGCCTCTCCCAGCTATAGCTATCCTATCTTAACCTCCTGACTCCCAAACTGATAGCATCATTTTTTGATTATCATTATTGTATACATATATTTATATGTATATTTATGCACTAATATATATTCAACCTACAGAGCAACTTGCAAGCCTTGACACAATGTGCACAATGAATATATTTTAATAAAAACTTCTGAACACTAAGACCCGTGCTGCTTCTGTAACCAGTTTTCTGAACCCTGTGATATTATTTGCTTCATCTCTTCCAGTTGTTAATCAGACTTTATAAGAAGAAGTTTCCTTCAGAAAGCGCCTTGCTTTCCTAATTTAGAGAGGTACTTAACATCTTCAAAAGATGCACCAGACCTTCAAAATCTAGGGAAAAAAACAATTACAAGGAAATGCTCTGGGAATTAAATTATTAAAGCAAAACTCTGTCCGACTTTCCTGCATAGCGAGCAGTGTATAGTAAGTTCTTCATTTCCCGACTCTGCTGTTATTATCCTCATTCCTCAGAGGGGAGACTTAAGTGTCTTAGATTCTCAATTGAGGAGGGAAAAAACTAAATCTGTATTTTATTTCAAGAAAGTAGAGATGATTATGAAGCTTCTTTGGCCAAATATAATTTTTGCATTGAAGAGTAAAGCTAAGTCCCTTGGAGCAGTCATTATTAATGATGATCATATAATTACTATTTGAAAAAAAAAGAGAGATCTGCCCAGAAAAATCAATTATAAACCACCAAATGTTCCTTGAACGTCTCATAGAAGTTCTATGCCTAGTGTCCCTCATGACCTCTCCATTAAGAGACAGATTGGCTATGCTCCTAATGGGTGCCTTCAATTATTTAGAGGGGTTTTCTAAGCTTTTGTATTTCATATTAAAATGGCCCAGAGAACATTTTCTGATTATCTGCATTGCAGAACTGAGGGGTCATTATGGAGAAAACAGTCATCTGCTTGGCTTTCTTTTTAAAAGGGGTGGTGAGGGGGTGGTAGTTATGAAGTCCTCTGTAGTTAATATTACTTGTCATAGAAACATTGTATTATGACTTTTCCACCACTGAAAAATTAAAAGGAAAATAATAATTTTAAAAGTCATTAGTAGCTCTATGTCTAATGGAAACCAACCAATCTGAGCAGCTGCATTTGTCAAGACCTATTTTTGTCTCATCACACTCTACTTTTCTTAATGTTATTCCCTTAATTTCAGTTGATGAACATCCTATTATAATCATCTAATATTAATTAGTCTCCAGATGTGGAGTGATATTTAATCATTCTGTCTTATCCTTCAACACCTACACACTAGCAGTTAAGTTGGAGGCAAATGTAAACTGCAGAAAGACTTCATGAAATGGCAAAAAATATCCCAAACCTATTCGTGGCTAGGACAGGATATGAATTTGTGAAAGGGACAGACTCTAGCCTGAACAGATACTGTAGGGTGGCTGCCAACTTCTCCGTGTACATCCTTTGCTGGAGAAATACCAAGTTTTGAAATTCATAAACTGGAGTATTTTCCTTGCTTCTTTTAGAACTTGCTAAGGAATTTTCTTCTGAACCAAATAAAATCTGAGGCTTATAGGGAATATTTAAGTCATTTGTTTATATCACAAAATGAGTGTCTTGAATCACATCCATGTCAGCAGTGTGATTTCTGTCCCTTTTTACGTTAGATTATCAGACACAAAGTACCTGTGATACATTATCTAAGACCCTTGAGAAAAATTGCTTCGAAGGATTGAAACTCAAGTATATACCTATATTCATCATTCATAGAAGTACAATGGTGTTATTTTTTATGATTTATTCAATAGTCATGATGTTAAAGCATTTCAATTTTCCAACTCAAGTTTTGAATAGAGAAAAATCTAATTTTATAATACTTGTGTTATAAAACTCATTGTCAAAAAATAAAACTATGTTTCTCATTTTTTTCCTAATAGTCTTGAGTTTCTGAGGCCATATTTTTGTCCAACATTGCCATCAATATAAGATGCAGAACTCTGAGAAATACTTTTATTATTATTAATAAACACTATAGTGCATTGATATTTTATTTAGTGAGAGGAAGAGTCAAAAAACAAATATAAGACTGGAAAAAGAAAGAAGATAAAAGGTACTATATGTACCAGTTTAGGAGCTGCACATCTTTACTCTTTATAGCAGACCCAGTATTCTTTCCTTAATGCATGTTGTCCCTTGAAAATTAAAGTGAGGACGCTTTTGCAATCTAAAGTTATCTTCGAATTTAAAGTGAAATGAGTTTCTATAATAAAAATCTTCTGTGGATGAAACTTTAAATAATTAAAGAGATTAGACATTTTCATTTTGGCTTAGATACCAACCAAAGATGGTGAGGTATTTAATATTAACAACTGAAGAAAAACACAAGAAGGGCATTTCAGGTAAAGAGAAAGCAAGTGTGAAAGCTCAAGGCCAGGAGGAAGCTGATAACTTCAAAAGATGGAGAGTATAGTGGTTCGATAATAGAAGGAAAAAAGGATGGAGCTAACACATGAGATAAGAAAAGCCAAAATACCATTCCTTCCTTCCTTTGTCCTCTTATTTAAAATATATATGTCCATGTAAATGCACAGTAATTTTTCCAGTATGGGTTAATATTAAGATTTATATTAAAACTTTAAAATATTGTTCAGGAAGTCTAATTTAAAATTGATTCATTAAACATTCCTTGACTTTTGTGATTATAAAACACCATGTTTTTATTAACACCATTTGATATTTATTCTTTTAATACCAAGAAAACTCTATTTAAATTTACCAGGTATATCACCTTATCATTAATTAGCTATATTCTCTTGTTCACTTGTTTAGTTGTTCTGAATCTTTAAATTGAGGTATGGTTTTATAAATCTTTCCTTTAAAACTCTGATAATCCAATAATACATTTCTTTCATAAATATTTTCTCAAAAGTATGTAGTTCAGAATGAATCAAACAAATTACATTATTCCAAGTGATAAAAGTTTCTAGGGAATGCATGTTTATAGTCATCTCTGCATCTTACACAAGCATAGCCTTCATGCTTCTTTTGTTGAAATACCTAAAATTTTAATCCTTAAACATATATATCCTTGGTTTAGTAACAATTTTTCAGGCACAAAAGGCAATTTTCCCTTATTATAGTCTTTTGTCTCTGATTCTTTTTCAGCTCTTGATGCTAGATTGTGAATCCTTTGGTCATATTTTCAGGCCAGCGACTAGCACCTTGCCTGACACATCTAGAATGAAATCTGAGGAGTTTATTCATAAGTCTCTTCTTTCTTTTATGTTCTTATTTATGGAAAAAGCTGCACCAAATATGGTTAGTGCTATGTAGTCTTTTGGTTTATAGAATGACTGTAAGCTATTTATTCTGAAAAATCTCATCACTTAACAAATTACTAGGCATGGATATAGTCACTCTTGAAGGAAACTTTAGTCTCACAAAATAAAGAGCATAAATTTAAAAATTCGGTCTTTTCTCCCTTAAAAGGGTTCACAGATACAAAGACACACACCCACACATGCAGCTTGCTTAGAGGGAACTAAAGCTGTCAGTTTAGTAGACTAGGCTCTCTTAAAGAAAATTTCTTATTGCTAGAAGAGCACTATTGTTGGAACAAGAGAAGAGTTATGGGCCGTGGGCGAGGAATGGCTGAAGTGAATTCCACATCCTACCAATATGGAAACAAACCCTCTTTGAAGGAAAGCTTTCAAAATTAAGAACTCAATGACACTGCAGATTATGTTCTGAAAAGAGAATCACACTTAATAGCTGAAAGTATGAGGGAGAAAATGATTGAATAATCACTAATAAACTGCAACAAATTTATGTTGAACTATCAAACACAGAACAACTATGTGTGGGATGTTTAAGAGAAGAAATGTGATCATGAAGGGAAAAGAGACAATAATAGGAAAATTTGGCAAAATGTACCTTCTGAAATTGAATGGTCCTTTTGCAAAAGTGTATATACGCACATGTTCATGTATCCATTGATCAGACATACATTATAATAAAATGATACTGGGATGTGTTGATAAGAGAAACTACAAATTATGTAAACTTAGATATGCATCTGAAAATCAAGCCCAGAGTTTATCATATAAAGAGTCATGTAAAATAACATTGAAAATAGGAATAAAGATGTGTAGAGTACTGGACAATACAATTGTACAATTAAGACACTGTATTTCCTCTGAAGAAGAAGAAATAGAAAGAGTGGACATACTACAATACCTATATGAATAATGGCGGCAAATTTTCAGTAAGCAATGAATCCATAAGTATAACATCCAAAATGGGCTCATACATGTAACGTTTATATTAGATTCGCTGAGTATAAAGTAAATAGAGAAAAGATGATAGTTATATAATTAGTGAGACAATAAGAAGAGAACATTGACAAAGAAATGGCAGACTTACAACAGAATTTTTTATCAAAATGGAAAACAGGCAATTGAAAAATGTCACCTTCAGTGTTTTTGATAGAAAACATTTATCAAACTAGCAAGATCTATGCCACAGTATTTTTTTTTAGAACAGGGGTAGAATAAAGATGTGTAGATCTAAACTAAAAGAGAGAACCTGTCACTAAAAGGCCTCTCATAAAAGACCAGGCTTCAATAAAATAAAAATAACTATAAAAGCACAATATAGGAAATAAGAAACTAGATCTGAATAGGGTGTCTAGGTTTAGCTAATGGACAGCTCTTTCTTCATGGTTGTGGGGAGAGTGGGAACTGCCTCTGACATGAACTCTGGTGACCCCCTTTCCAGAATTTGACCACTTCCCCTTGGTGGGGAGACCTGGCAGCACACAGAGGAAGGGGAAGCAGGCTACCCAGATGAGCCCTGATAGGCTGTGTTCATGTAGTAAGGGGGGGCATCCCCTTCTCTCAGAGGTCTAGGCAAAGGGAATAAGGGGAAAGAGGGAGGGAGGATGGTAACAGGAAGATACAAGTGAAGGAATAGCAATCTGGATGTAAGATAGATAAATTATGAAAAAAAGAAAGAAAAAAAGAAAGAAAGAAAGAAAGAAAGAAAGAAAGAAAGAAAGAAAGAAAGCAAGCCAGGTGTGGTTGTGCACACCTTTAATCCCAGCTCTACAGAATGTGTTCCAGAATAGCCAGGGATACACAGAACAACCCTATCTAAAAAACAAAAACAAAAACAAAACAAAACAAAAAACAGAAAGCAAATAAAAAGAGAGAGAAAGAGGGGAGGAAAGGTGGGGGGAGAAGATAAATAAGAAGCAAATAAAGAACATTGTAGGATGTGTAGAACTCTGAAAAATTTGCTTTTGCAATATTTAGTTTTTAAAAATCGTAAATACCAGATTAAAATAACATTCACCATACTATATTGTGAAAGGGTAAGTCCAAAGGTCCACATGTAAAGCCTTGGTCCTAACTACTGGTATTGGGAGGTGCTATGGATCTATAGGTGGTGGGAACCAGTGCAAGGTTCTTAGGAGCTTGTTAGTTTTATTAGGTCCCATTTGTCAGTTGTTGACTGTAATTCCTACGTAAATAGACTCCAAATCAGCAAGTTGTTTCCCGCTTCTATATCTTGTAGGGTACTGCCTATGTTTTCTTCTAGCAATTTCAGTATTTCAGGCTTCATCCTACGGTCTTTGCTCTACTTGAAGTTAGTTTTTGTTCAGTGGGATAGATATAGATATAATTTCACTCTTCTCCAAGTAGAAAGGCAATTTTCCAAGACTATTTATTGAAGGTGCTTACTTTATTCTGTGTATATTTTTGTCATATTCATAAAACATCAAATGGCTATAGTTGTATGGCCTTGTGTCTAAGTCTTCTATCTTGTTTCCTTCATACACATGTACCTTTCTGTACTAGTACCATTTAATCTGGTATGGCCCTCAACTACTGGTCTTTTTGTTTTGTTTTTATTTTTTATTTTTATTTTGGCGGGGATAGGGGTTGGAAGGTTGTTGCTTGTTTGTTCCTTTTTTTTTTTTTTTTTTCAGGGTTGCTTTGGCTCTCTGGCATCTTCTGTGATTCCATTTGAATTTTGAGGGTTTTTTTCTATTTATGTAAAGTACATGGGATTTTATATTGGGATTTATCAAATTTTAAATGCCTTTAGTAAGATGGTCAGCTACACAAGAGGAATTCTTCCAATCAATGTGCATGTAAAGTCATTCCATCTACTAGTGTCTTCCTCAGTCACCCCAGAGATTTAAATGGAAGATATACCTGTAAAATCTCAACAATATAATCCTTTAAACAAGATCCGCATGCAGACAATACCAGTTGGCATGCCAATGTGGGTGACATAAATCTCTTAAGGCCTTACCCCTGTAGGCAGGTTTTTCCAGTATACAATCTGGGGATTCACAGTGTGATTAACATCCTGCAAATCAAACAAACAAACAAACACACACACAACTAAATAAAATTTAACCTTAAAGGAAATTAATTATGAAAATTAATTTAATAAAATTTAGTATTCATGGCAAAAAATATCATTTACTTACATGCATTAGTAGGACAGCTTTTGACTGCTAAGTAGTTTGGTTCAACAGATAATTTTTTAATTAAAGATTTTTTTTCAGTTTAGAGAGTTTCTACAATCAATTTCAAAACTCCCAAGGACACAGTCAATTGAAACACCTGCAAACACTCCCAGAGAACAGAGAAATAGGGATTTGTCTGAAATGCCATCTATAGAGCAAGAATAACTTCGCAGCTGGTAAAAGATGAGAGGAAAAGTGATTAGCAGCAACTAGCACTCAGCCCCGCACACACACCAAATCCTACAGAAAACGTTAGCCACCTCACCTAGCAAACACAGAAAAGGGACTAATTTGAGAATGAATAAATTTTTTGCTCTTTGGGTTTTTTTTTTAAATAAATTTTTAGCAGAATATAATTCATAATCTAACTGAACCATACTAAGAGACTAGTGAATAAAATGAAACTATTTCAATAGTGTATTAGTTACTTTCCTGTTGCTATCAGGAAACCCAATTAGGGAGAAAAGATTTTGGCTCATAGTTCCAGCAAGTTGAAGTCAGCCATGATGAGTAACACACAGCAGCAGGCTGGAGTAGGAGTCTGGGTGTTCACATTGCAGGTACACTCGGGAAGCAGAGGTGACTCGGAGGTAGAAAGGCTATAAAACCTCAAGGCCTCCCTCTAATATTCTGCTTCACCCAGGAAGGCTTCACATTGAAGGACCCTACAAACTTACCCAACAGCAGTGCCAGGGAGGTGGCAATGGCTCAAATACTGCAGTGTAATAGGGCTTGTCATACTCAGACACCAACAAATTGAACACCCAGAAAGGTTCTATTTTACTTCATGTATACCAGTCAGTCCTAAGCATTATTTTTGAACATGGAGAGCATAAAATAACTTCACAGAGCAACTAAAATAAAATAGTGAAATAAGTACCCTAAAAATGGGAATTATAAAAAAAATCCATAATCACTTTTATAAATATAAGGGGATCAAACCATTTCAGTGAGCTAGAACAAAATAAAAACTGAATTCTGTGAGACAACTGACATTACTGCAGATGTTGCTTCTACATAGAAATTACACTAAATTCATTACAAGTTGTTTAGCTAGTTGTAACAAAGTAACTAGCCACAAAAATTTAAATGCATTTCCATACAGAATTGACAAACAAAAAACATAGTTTTCAAAGCAATTTAATTTCCAAAGTAAGACATATATAGTTCCTGATAATGAATCCACAATATTTTAAAATTTAAAGAATTACTTAAAATGTATAAAAAACATTAAAAGTTCTCTAATAGAGTTAAAATTCATAGGTAAAAGCGTAAGTTACCTTAGAAAGGTCAGATTTCCCCCAGTATATAATCTTAATGAAACTCTAATAAAAAATTCTAGTAGACAAGTTTTGTGGAAAGTGACATTACTACAGAAAGAGACAATGTGATCAGTTTATTGTATTGTAGCAAGTAATCCAGAGACAGGCCAACTCAGATATAGATATAAAGATAGAGTGAGTGGGAGTGGGATTATAGAGGAAGAGGAGTTTACCACCTTTCCTGGTCAATTTACTCTGGGAGGGAAAGAAAAAAAAATGAAACTACGTGCTGACTTTCTGTAGTTGACAGAAATTAAACTTAATGATACAAGGGCAGAAACATCATAGAGAACCTTTATTTTAAAGAATAGACGACTTCAAAAGGGGGGGGGAGCTTTAGAATGATCTTTTATTTTGCCAAAGATAATCATTCAAATACTTACTGAAAAAGGGAGACGAGGGTGTTAAGTTCAGTCTAAGAATACTTTCTTCCAAAAGACCTGTTAAGATTGTAAAATGGAGCTGGGCATGGTGGCACATGCCTGTAATCCCAGCACTTGAGAGGCAGAGGCAGACGGATCGCTCTGAGTTCAAGGCCAGCCTGATCTACAAAGTGAGTCCAGGACAGCCAAGGTTACACAGAGAAACCCTGTCTTGAAAAACCAAAAAAGATTGTAAAACAGTAAGATACCATCCCAGAATACCAGCATGTTCAACAACATGCTGCTTAGTGGAAAGAAAAGTCCAAATTTACATAATCAGAAAAGTGAGCAAATAAATTGTCGTATATTAAAATGTAAATAATGTGTATTGGTGAAATTAAAGAACAATAGAGATTGACACACAATGGCAAAACTTAGAAAGATAACAAAGTATCAGAAGGCTATGAATACTAGAACATTACCTCTCAAAAGCTTAAATAGATATATTTATTTGTGGGCTGTTTATATGGGGTAGCACTTATTTACTTAAGCAAAAACAATATAAATATAAACTTCAATGTAGTGAAATCTCTATGAACGGAACAGCAGAGGCATAGGGGGGGACAGAGAAATTACCCAGGATAATGGCACCACTGAGCGGCAGAGTGTTAGTATTCATCACTGCTAGTTTTCAGAAGTTATATTTATTTACCATATCTTAAATTAATGTCCCCCAAAGTGTGTACTGCAGAGTGAGTCCTGGTCGTAGATACTGCCACTCACCACCGGGTTATGCGCCCAAATCAATGTGGTCAAAAAAAATGCAGTACGACGTAGCCTTCCATCTCTAATTCTGAAAAATCATATGGACACCTCGGAGGCTCAGGTTGAAAACCTGCAGCAAGAAGCCTACTTAACTTTATTTGACCTTGTGTTTCTCGAGCCTACGTGACTACTATGTCCCCTGGCGGGGGAGAGCTAGTGGCACTCAGAGGAAGGACAGCAGGTCACTGAGAAGAGACTTGATACCCTATGAGCATATACAGAGGAAGGTAATCCCTCTAAGAAACAGTCATAGGGGAGGGGAATAAGGGGAAAATGGGAGGGAGGGGAGAATGGGAGGATACAAGGGATGGGATAACCATAGAGATGTAACAAGAATAAATTAATTTTTAAAAATGAGAATATTCTCTATTCTAAAAAGAACTTTCTGGAAATGGAGCTGGAAAGGGAGGCCGTGGATGCTGCAGCTTTAGAATTCATAATTAATATTCACCTGAGGGACTTATCCTCCCGGAGCCCCCAAGGGCCAGGGCCAGGACCAGGACACTCCTCTATAATGTCGTTTCTGCTCACCCCACCCCCCACCTCCTTGCCCCCAAATTCTAGGAAAAAACTTTCAGAATCACCCCATCAGAGGCCTTCCTCCCAGCCCAGCATCATTAACTCTCTCTTCCCAGGCATCAGAAGGATACTTGAGGCTGCAAGCTGCTGGTCCACTCTCCGTCTGCAATTCTTTGGCTTGCTCGGGTGTCTCCCTCACAAATTCTCCACTTTCAACACAGCTTCTTATCCCATACCCCTCCCGCAACTCCCAACTTGCATGACCATAAAATATTTGTTACAGAGCCCCTGCAAAAACTGCTCTACTTAAAACTCAATAAGTGTTATTTTAACGTAGATTTTTTTTGCTGGAGAATGAAGAAATTAATATATATATATATTTGACTTCTTTATGCTTTTTAAAAAATTTTTATTAATTTATTCATATTACTTCTTAATGGTTATCCCCTCCCTTGTATCCTCCCATTCCTCCCTCCCTCCCATTTTCCCCTTACTCCCCTCCCCTATGACCTTTATGCTTTTATCAACAGAGACATATTTAAAATTATGCAAGTCTTTTTTTTTTCTCTGACTCCTTTGATTTTACTTTCACAATGAATATTATGGAGAAATAATGTTTGGCAGGAAAGTAAATCACTCTACATTGTTTTTTGCTAAATAACTTTGGTATTCAAATATATTCCTTTAATTAATTGAAGTACAGATTTAAATCAATAGGCCTATTGAATAAAAACATAAAAACATAATTGAGTTCTGGCTTTATTAATTTTAAGATATTATATATGAATATCTAACTCAAAACTAAAAAGCTAAATGCAGGATTCTTATGCAAACTGATAAAAATGATAAAATGAGTACGTTAATTGGTTTGGCATTACTATAGTACAACACTTGAGGCATATTAAATTGTAAATGAAAAGAGTTTCCTAGATTATAGTTGTGGAAGATACTATCTAAAATGAAGCTGTTCCAAAGGTTTGGGTTTCTGGTGAGGGGCATGTGGCAGAGAAAACTGCTCAAATCAAGAGTAAGGAATAAGGAGAATGAGAGGCAGAGAAACACACAAACACATGCACACACACACACACAGAGAGAGAGAGGGACAGACAGACAGAGAAAGGGACAGAGAGACAAAGAGACAGAAAGACAAAGAGAGAGACAGAGACAGACAGAGACAGAGAGACAGAGAGAGGGAGGAGAAGGAGGAAGAAACAGATACAGAAACACACACAGAGAAACACACATACAAACACAAAGCGACAAAGAGACAGAGACTACCATTTTAATGGCAGATCTTAATGACCTAAAAACATCTCAAAATAACTAGCTACTTGGAGAACCATCACATATTCTATTACTGCTATCGGGAGTTTCAATATGTGGCTCTTTATACAAAATCTGTGAGGATGCTTATATTAACCATAGCAGTACATTGATATATTAACCATAGCAGTAGATTCATCTCACAATATGTACACAATAATGCTCTTATCCCTCACAAACAACCCATAACCAGAAACACTTTATACACCCTTACTTCTTAAAACCAAAAGAAATTTTAAATAAATGTATGAGAGCTAGAGAAATAGCTTTATTGTTATAATCAGGAGAAGTGAGTTAAATCCCCAGACCTCACATGTAAGAACAGCCAGCCATTTGTGGTGGTGAACACTTGTAATCCCAGTGCTCAGGAGTTAGGAACAGAAAGGCAGTTGAATCTTGATTGATGACCTGCCTAGCCAATTGACAAACTCTATGTTCCAGGACAGAAGCTATTCTCAAAACTTAAGATTTAAAAATGGCTATCTTAGTTACGGTTTTATTACTGTGAAGAGACACCATGACCACAGCAGCTCATATAAAGGAAAACATTTAAGAAGGCTAGCTTACAGTTTAGAGGTTTAGTCCATTATCATCATGGTGAGATGCAGGCTAACATGCCGTCAGGCATAATGCTGGAGAAGAAGCTGAGAGTTCTGCATCTTGATCTGCAGGCAGCAGAAGGAGACTGTGTGCTACACTGGGTGTAGCTTGAACATATATAACCTCAAAGCCCACATCTACAACAATACACTTCCTGCAACAAGGCCACACCTACTCCAACAATGCCACGCCCTATGAGCCAAGGATGCAAACACATGGGTCCGTGCGGGCCATTGCTATTCAAAACAGGACGATGGCTGAGTAAAAAAACATGCAGTCCCACCCTCAGACTTACACACACAGACAGGCACACACACACAAACACACAGACACATAAACACACAAACACATTTTTTAACTTAATGAGTGTTCCAAATATGGGGAAAAAAACCACTCCATAAAACCAATTAAATAATTTTTAAACATATTAATAACATGTCTAGAGGTAATATAAAGAAAATAAGTCACACATATTTTCTCCAAAGTGAGCAACTAGTATTTAACATAATACAGAATATCCTGAACATTCATTCACTTGTTGGTAGAAGTAGGCTTAGTAGGCTTTATTCTTGTTTTTCTTTCTCCTAAATATTCAGGTGTAAAACATAAGTGCTAGTTAATCCAGCTTTGCTGTGATCACCCTTAAACAATGGAATTTTCAATATATTAATCAAATAAAAGTAATAATTTATTTCCAAGTACTTATTAGAACATATTTAGCCTCAAAATTATGGTCTGAATTTTATTCAGAAGAGTTAAATAATTCTTTTGTATGAGCATAATCATATTAAGAAAACCAAATTCATTACTTTAATGATATAAAGTTTAAATGAACCTCTATTCATAAAGCACCCATATCTTGGTACTTTTAAAATCTAGTTTTCTTAATGGTTTCCAAAGTGTCCTTCCTTAGTACTCCTGCAAGGGAGGCTGAGTTAACAGCCAATTATGCACTCCTTACTGAGCTGTTAATAGCTTTACAGCCTTGCAAAGAATACACCTGCTGCTCATAAAAACATTTATGTTGCTAAAGAATTTGGCTGTGTGTTGATATCATATATTTGCAGTGACCTTGTAGAATGCATGCTGATCTGAATTTTTAGGAGAAATAAAAACAGGAATAAAAGACAGCTATCCATTTATACGAACATATAAGTGGGAAATTAGAAAATTTCATGGTTATCGTAAGGATCCTAATACTTCAAAAGTTATTTTTAATCAATAGCTTTAAGCATCTTGGTAGTCACTTTACACTATTTGAATTCATTTATATTTTCATTCTTCAATTTTTATTGTCCTAATTTACCTATTTTAAAAATTCATTTTCATATAGATTTACTTTGGAAAGAAAGTGGTGACATAAATACTATTGGAAGTGCCAGTGTTTCCTCAGAGGGGAAAAATAATAATTGTAATTAATCTGGATGTGTCTTATTTAATTCAGAATAGCTCACGGGTATATAATCAGAGAAATATACAATTTTAGCTAAAGAAGAATTCTGCAGTTTTTCCTAGTTGGATGCCGTCTAAATTGGTTTTGACTAAGTTTCAGTTTGCAAAGGCAAGAGTTCCCAGAACCTGTACTTGATCCTCTTCACAAAAGGACATTTAGATAAGGCAGTCAAAGCAATCACATATCCCTTGATTCTTCTAATTTTGTGGATAAATACCACAGGTGAACGAGAATTACTTATTTCTCTCCTGTCTAACTTACCTCTGCCTAAGTGTTCAGAACTGTGGCGACTGCTGCTGCACATAATACCCAGATGACTTTCTGCTTAGTGAACTATACATGATGGTAGGTTTTATTTTAGGTGATTCAATAATTTCATATTTTTAATGACCATTATAAATCTAAACTGTCAGTAGATGCTTGTAATGTCAGGGCTTACAGGCCTGAGTTTTGGGATTATGATTTTAAGGTCAGCTTCAGCTCCGAAGAGCACAGTGTCTAAAATAAAATAACAAATTCACAACACACGATTTATACCTTCTATAAACATAGTTCAATCCTTTATTAGCACAGAATAAAAGGCCATTTTCCCCACTCCTGTTCAATGTGGCAGATATAGGCAACTGTCGGACATGCAGTCCCTGGATCCTAAAATATAGACTATCCAAGGCTTATTCTGTTGTACTAATGAGGGCTGCATTCATAACTGTCAAGTGTTCATGCCCATGGGTAAAGGTTAGTGACCTAAAACTCAAATAACTGACTTTTAACGATAGTCTACCACCTGAAGCAATCTCTTAACATTGAAATTCTACAGGTAGAGATCATTGCTGAGCTCTCCTAAATTTCTACATTTCTGGACAGGGAGTTGCGAGAGTCAAGTTTCTATGCTTTTCAGAGAACAATTTAATAAATGACCAATTCAGTGCCATCAACGCACTCAAAATACAGTCCATTATTAAAATTTGCCTTGCTCTATACAACAAATGTTCCCATTATCACCATGGACATCTGTTTGATTGCATTAATAATAGAAATGATAATCAGTCCTGCGTTTTGCACATGGCCTCATTTAGGATCACGTTAGATGCATTATCATTTGATAAAGCATTGTGAGACAGTTGAAAACAAGGATTTACACCAATTCCTTCTCAGGATGTGGATTTATTCAATCATAAGACAGCACGCTCAAATCACAGAAAGGGAGCTTGTTTCCCAAAACCCCATTACAAGCTTTAGCTATAAACGCCACTTCATCTGTAGGCAAACATAGAAGGTTCTGTTAAAAAACTGTCACAAAATTAGACATATCAGTTTAAGACACTGGGAAGCCCACCTTCTTTTCATTGGTGGCACCGGGAATCTTCCTGCACTACAGACAAGAAAAAACTGAAACAAAAATCATAATGAAAGATTTGATTTTGTCTCGTTCCATCCAGTTTGTCTTCAAGGATGAGCATGAACATAAGCAATGAACTGAAAATGTAATTGTATAGAAGACATAACAGTTAACTGTTTGGCTCTTCCTCATGAGTTCTTTTCTTCCTATGGTTAAAAACAAGACAAAGTGGTATGCAGTGTCAGCTAGAAGTCATTAATGATACATGTAAATTATATGGGATAGTAACAAAACGTAATCTACTTAAACTCTTCTAGGGCCATGTGCTTCCAAGTTCAAAGGTCCATATACCATACCTTGGGGTATGACTTCTATATAGGAGTTTTCTTGCATCTTTGTGTTCACCAACATATTAAGAAAAGGATAATATGAAATCAGTCATATTTCATACATAAAGTTTCCTAGTGACATTTGGCTTTCATATTATTTAATGTCAGAAACTACATAGGATAATAAATGGTAGTATAGAATCTGAAGTTCAGGTGATATTGGCATTCCCAGCTCAGCCAGCAGGAAATACCAAGTGGCCTTGACAGTTTCTTTGAGCACTCTGTACATCAGTTGTGTTGTCTATATGAGCCAAATCATGGAGTAGTTATGAGGATTCCCTATTGGGAGTGTACCATGTCTTCAGCACAGACAGAAAGCAGTACAGAATTGTTAAAACTAAAAGCTATGCTCTGTTTAGGCTTTTAATTGATTTGTTTTGCCTAATCTGACCTGTCATTTCAGGCTAAAATGTCATCAATTTTTACAAACAACTCCTATTCTTAAACTGATTAAGCATTTTATCTTTATTTTATTTTATGTTATTTATTCAAAATAAATAAAGTTATTTATATATTTTGATTTTTCAGGGTTTCTCTGTGTAATAGCCCTGGCTGTCCTGGAACTCATCTGTAGACGAGGCTGGCCTTGAACTCAGACAATCACTCTGCCTCTGCCTCCCAAGTGCTGATATTGAAGGCTTGTGCCATGAACAGTCTAGCTGATTAACCTTTTCTAGTATTCAGACTAAATGCCATGAATAAATGTAGCAATTAAAAAATGTATATGATCTCTGAGATATACCATATTACAGTTGGGGACTATGAACTATATATTATAGTTATCTACTACTGCACAGTAAGCCCAAATCTGTATCCCCCAAACATTGGCTTAAAGTTACAATTTATAAATGTTTCTTGAAACGGTGAGTTAGTGATTTGACTAGAAAATAGCAGGAAAAGCTGGTCCCTGCTCTAAAACCTGGGATTTCAACCTAGATGCTGGAAAATTGTCTAGGATAAGGCAAAATTGTGTAGGATGCGGCAAACTGGGTCAGCTTCTTCAATCTCAACTGTGGCACTGTGGCACCTACAATCAGGCAACATATTTCATTAATTATCTCCCCTCCTCTCTGTCTCTGTCTCTCTGTCTGTCTCTCTGTGTGTCTGTCTCTCCCTCCCTCCCTCCCTCCCTCCCTCCCTCTTTCCCTCCCTCCCTTTTCTCTCTCTCTCTCTCCTTCACCCCCTCTCTCTCTCCCTCCCTCCCTTCTTCTTCTTTCTCTGACTCTCTCAGGCTTCCACCTGATATTTATGCACCATAGACACACGCAAAAGTAAATAAATAATGCTAAGAATTCTCATGCTTGCATCTCTATTTGAATTAATTTCTGCTTCATTTTTTTAATGTAATAAGTATGTCATGTGGCAATGTATTTTGTAGTTGACTTAGAAAAATGTGATGGCCCATATTCACAAATCACACTATCATTCAGGAGAGCCTCTTCTTTGAAATAGTCATCAAATTCACTGCTACTCTCTCCCATGCTGGCACAAGTTTGCCTCACTTTAATTCTTCCAGAAATAGCAACCTAGACGTGCTTAAAAGCAGTCTGCTGCTACTGTGTTTATTTAATTTTCAAAGTTGTTTTCTGTTATCTTGTATTGTTTATTTCTATCCTATCAGCACTGTTTCCACAAACAGAGCTGCTTTTATAAAAAGACAAATTCTTTCCTCTAATGTTACGTTCTTTAAAAAAAAAAAATTGCACCGCATGATTTCGTAGAATTAATGAAAGGACTACCCCATTCTGCCACATGGTTACAATGATTTAGCTTTGGAAATGTTCACTTTGACATTTGCTGTGACATTTATACTTGAGAAAATCCAGATATACACGTTAATGTTTCTAAACGCTGAGTATATTTTTCTTTCTTTGACACTTATTGCTAACTTATGCTAATTTTTATAATAAAATTCTTTTATCTAGCTTTTATGTAGCGATTTTACCATCTGACCTCAACTACTACTGTCTTTAGGAATCCCTAAACTTCCAACATATTTAGTTAAAATTCAGTGCGATCCCCCAATATTCTTACAACAAATAATTTTGTTTTGGACTTTCTACTCCCACATAAAATCATCATTTATTCTCAGTAGTCTAATATATGTGAATCACTTATATGCTTTGTTCTCTGATCTTTCTATCCCTGATTTGTCTATGAGCACATTTATTCTTATCACCTACCTTTTTATTTTGAAATGTTAGTAAATAATTTAAATCTTCAAGAAAGAATGACATCAACCCTCCACAAAGAATGGAGAAATGCTCCCAACCCTCTACCCTATGAGCAAACTGGGAGAGGGAGAGATGGTCTGAAGGAGACCAGTTGGTCATCCAATACAAAACAGTCAACCCTGGAAACATATACAAGTAACATTATCCAGACCAAACAGGCTATATTTAGAAATATATATATGTATATATATAATAACAATTAGCCAAAAAAGAGGCAATGAATCTGAAGGAGAGCAGAACTAGGCCTAAAAACTCAGAAATACATAGAGTTGGGAGGAAAGACATAGGAGATATGTTATAAGTGTATAATAATCTCCAAAAAATAAACAAAAAGAATAAATAAATTTGAGCTTATTTTTGTCTATAGTATAAGAAATTGTAGTAAAGTATTTTGCACTGAAGGAACTCTTCTTTGTAGACAAATAAATATGCAGAATTAAACATTTCATTTTACTTAGATATCTTCATAAATATGTATGCTACAAGAGAGAAGAAAAATCAATATCCCATCAATATGAAAATAAGGTAACATCGAAGCCAATGGAAAAGTTTAAGTGAATATTTTGGTTTTGTTTATTTGTTTGATTGTTGGAGACAGGGTCCCTCTGTGTAGCACTACCTATCTTGGAACTCGCTATACAGCCCAGGCTAGTCTTTAACCCATAGAGATCTACCTGACCCTATTCCCAAATGCTGGAATTAAAAGTGCACATCAATATGTGTGGCATAAATATTAAATTTTAGGTTTGGCAAATAAAATCCTTAGCTGTTGTTCACAATATTCCTAGGAAAACAAGTTGGATACATGATACCATATCATACTATTGAATGTTTTAGTGGAGGTGTTTATTTTTGAGATTGTATTTAATTATAACATTTATGCTTTCCCTTTCCTCCCTCCAAACCCCACTATATATAACTCCCTACTTCCCTTTAATTCATAGCTACTTTTGTCATCTATTGTTACTTTATGTATGTATGTATTTGTATGTAACCTGTTAAATTTCTATAATGTTACTTGTATATATGTTTTCAGGACTGCCCATTTGATTCAGGAAATTCAGTTGGTGTGCTCCTCCCTGGGGAGTAAAGAAAAATTATTTCCTCATCACTCACTTGAATTATCATTAGTTGATGACACCTAACTTTAGATCACTATAAGAATAATTTAATTAAACTTGGAAAGTTAATAAAATGCAAGCATTTAAGGGTAAATTATAAGTGATAAAATTATTTCTTCATTCATACTTGAAGAAACTATGACAGCTGGCTCTATTCTATGCCTAATCATACAGTGTTAAGCAGTGCAAATATAAGTGCTTTTATAATAATTTGATTTTGACTCACTATTGATGATTACTCTTAAATCAAGAAAGATATGATAGATATTTTCTGGATTCTAAAATAACCTTTATACTTTTACATTTTACTTTATTATTACAATAGTCTTGGACCCTTGAGATTGGTATATACATCCAAACTTCATGGATGGACTGACTGTATTGGTCTATTCCTAGTACAAGTATTTTGTAAGGCTGTGCTATAATAATTTAACCATATTCCCAGCAGAAAAATTTACCATTAATTTTACTTAATTATTTACATATATCTGATGAACTAGTTTTTAATATCTGATTAAGATTAATAGCCATTTCCTTTGCTGAACATTTAGTGTACTAGGAATGCATCAGATTTCATTTTATATGAATCACGATACAAGTTGGAAGAAATACATGAAAAAAGGACATGAATGTGTTTCACAGTAATTTGTGATCTTCTAGTTTGGATTACTAGCAGTAATCATGGGTTGATTGTAGTAAATTACAGCTTCAGTATATTAAATGACACTTCTCAAGTATAGCCAAAAAGTGCCTATATATTTAAAATAACTACTTCTACAATTTTCTTACTTGTGCATAATTTTAAAATTTTGTCATAGCACAAAAACATTTAAGAGCACTCTACCCACTGCCCAGGTATACTTAACAGAGCCCCCCACCCTTTCTCTTCAAGTCAGGAACTTCTTCTTACACAGTTTAAAAAATGAGAGAAAGGAAAGCAGAGCGTTGTTGTTGTTGTTGTTGTTGTTGTTGTAGTTGTTGTTTGATACCTACAAAATCCAATTGTAAATGTTCTTGATATAGTGATCAGCATGCAGAATGCAGAGTTGCATCTCTCAAGCTAAGGAAGGGAAGAACCAGAAAGTGGAATTGTTTTTTTTCTCTGGGTCTTGACTATAGAATCAATCACCCAGGAGAGCAAAGCTACAGCCCTTTTAGCTCACTCTTATCTCTTTAGCAGTAAGCCTTCTCTAGCCCCTTCTGCTGCTGGGGGAGGTAGCGAGCACATGGAACTGCTCAAATATCTACCACCAGAATTGTCAATTTCAGTGACATTACCAAAAAATATATGGTTCTCGTGATAATGTCATTCTAGAACATTCCAAAGAAAAAGTTTTACAATAGAACATGTATCACTAAAACCAGAGGCCTATAATAGGAAAAAGTTTTAAATGTCACTTATAAAAAGGTTGGATTAAAATTTTAGTTAAAGTATCATTATATCCAAATTTTTCATTTAAAAGTGTAATGCTGTATCCCTAACAAGTCAATTTTACTGTAGGAATAAAATGATAGTTCACTAAAAATGTATAGTACATTAAAATGAAAAGCATACAGTCAAGTTGACAGGAGATAAATTTTTTTTATAAACATAGCTGAGTGTAAGCACATAAGAACAAAAGCTAAGTTCCTGGCAAACAACTAAATTAGACACAATTGCAATAACAACACAATTTAATGTTATTCCAATAAATGTAATACTGAAGCTATGCTTCTGTTTTAATAACTACTGTATATATATTTTATTCAAGATCTTAGTAATGTGGCATAAAAGGAAAATAAATATTTTTTTTCTTTTTTGACATCTATAGTAAAATATTAAAGATTTCAGAATATAAGTCTTGTTATTTTTGCCATATAGTTAAATATTTGGAATCATGTGTGATAAGTGGAATTTTTAATTTGCTACTGCATATGTAAACTAAAAGTTGTACTTTAGATAAACTACGTTAAAGTCTGTTAATTGATTCTAAAGTTTTCCTAAGTGGCTCTTTAGAAATTTCTCAGTATACAGTCCTAACAAGAATGCAATGGTGGTACCCTGTAGTTCAATATTAGCAGAAATGTAGCCTGTATTCTACACAAACTATTGGGCTTATTCTAGCAAATAACTAGGTTATGATTTAGAAGGACATTTTCTATCTACTATATTGATTATTTTCACTGGAATAAATTTCTTTTCTCCAGAGAACTTTAAAGGATACATAGATTAATGCTTAGGTCCAATCAAAGCAACCTAACACAAGAATAGAACATATTCCCTTTTGCGATTTCTATTGACAGAGATGCTACACCTTCAGATATGGCACTCACTCTACTCATTTGGTACAGTGTTATAAAAGTCCTAGAGATGGAGTACCCTTGGAGTCATTTCTTGAGTTTTGACATTCTAATTAAATCCAAGAAAAGACTGAAAAGCCAACCAGGATGCTATGTCATAATATGTTTAGTTATGACTCTATGCCTCTTGAAAAGCTCTGCTAACTAAAAGAAGGCTGGTATCAAAGGACAGATAGAAAAAAAATTAAACCACCTCTCAATATTATCAATTCTTTTTGTTTCAGAAAATTATTATGAGTTCTAATGAATGTGTGTAAAACATCTTGGCAGTTTTAAAACACTATATAAGTTTTGTTCCTATAAATACTGATACCTTGATTTCTGTATGTTTATAAAAGAAACAAAGTAGTCAATAGTATTATTAAGTATACATCTAGTGAATCTAGCTAATTTAAAACTTAAAATGTACATTACAATTTAAAATTAAAGACATGATATCTCCTAGAAACATGACTAGATCCACATACTTTAGGAAAAGCAAACTAGCTAAAGGAAGACTGTCACGCTGGCCTTTTGGCTCAGAGTGCCCCAGAGCCCTGCAAAGAGTGAGTGGCAACTTAGTGCATGTTGTAGAATGGATTCATTCATGGAAGTCTTGCTAAGGAATGCTACAGAAGCAGTGTCAACATCAGATGCAAAATGGGAGCAGTCTGACCCAGAACTCTATATCTTGTGGTCCGCTGAGCCTCCGTATACTACATTTGACTAGAGAGAAATACAGAGAGAGCAACTGAGCTTGCAGTTTAAGTTTCAGTTTAAGTCATATGCTACTTCCGGCCCTAGTAAGAGTGGATTTTTAGTTATAGTAAAAAGTTGCCTCCTTCAGAGATAAAGGAATATTCAGTTTTTTAAGAGGATAGAAGGTCCAGTGTAACTTTAAGACTACATTCTCAATAAAGCCTTTGTTCTCAACACCTGGGAAGGAACAATTTAAACTCTAGAATCTTCTTATCAGAAGAATTTGTAAATCGATGCTGAGAGCTCTGGAGAACTATAAATTAATGTACTATTTAAGAGTGTCCTGTTTTATGTACTGAATGACAACGTTTTTACACTATTTTATTTTGAACTTCTAGTTTTTGCTAATAGTAGACACCATATATTGATTTTATTCTGTGAAATGATACTTATAACACAATATTAACATTCATTGTTATTAAGTGTGTTTTCCCCAGAACTGGTGCTATTTTCTGTGTCCATCCAAGGAGATGTTGTAAAAGTGCCTCTTCCCTTGTAACCAGCATGCATCACAGGATGACTGTCAGTGCCCTGGGCAGTGAACACCTTGTGTACTGACCAGAGTTCAGTGTTCAATGCTACTACCACAAATGGAGATGAGTCTATGGGGATAGATTGTATAAATTCTATACGTAGAAGACTTTACAAGTAAGAATCCTGGATCTGCCACAAAGCATATCTAAAATCCTCTTGGGAAATTAGGAACATCGTATTTTGGGTATAGCTAATATGGTACTTAATATGAAACTGGGAAAAGAGAGAGAGTGTGTGTGTGTGTACATATATGCTTGAAGTATGAGCTCATAGGTAAGCTTGAAACAAGTTAGAACACAGCACAATCAACACAAACAAAATTGGCAGAGGGAAGATAATGCTTTACAGTATAAGCAGGTATTAAATGATATAGGCAAGAATGCAAAATTTAGAGGAAACAAATCTATATGTTACTTCCAAGCTTTGGAAATTACAAAAGAAATTAACATTAAGAATTATCTGGCCATGGCTACAGAGACAAACCATGTCTCAAAACAAAACAAAACAAAACAAAACAAAAAATCTGGAATGGTGGCACATAGGTTGTGGGAGTAACCAACCAATCTCTGAATGGTACCCATGCCCAACACTTCTTGGGTGACCAAGAATCTGAAACTAGATAATGCAAGGACCTAGCAAAAATCAAATACTACTGTACTAAAATTTATGAAACGTAAAATAGAAACACACACACACACATACACACCCAAATGACATTCTGGATACTCATAGATCAATGCCTTGCTCAACCATCATCAGAGAAGCTTCCTCCTACAGCAGAAGAGAATAAATACAGAGAGCCACAGCCAGACATTATGCAGAGAATGAAAGACCTTCAATCACTGATCTCTAAATGGGGTGTTTCAATCAAATCTCTCCCTTCAGGGGACAGGGAACCTGGAGGAAGAGAAAGTGGAAAGAAAATAAGAGCCAGAAGGGATGGAGGACACACAAGAAAACAAAAAAAGCAGGCCCTCTAAATCAACATGAGAGATGCATATATGTATCCACAGAGACTGAGGCAGCATGCACAGGTTATGTACGGGTCTGTGTCAGATGGGGCTCTAGAGCTGAAAGTACACATGGATGGGCGCATGCCCTATCCCTAACCCAGAAGCTATCTCCAATTGATAATCATTTGCAAACAAAAATTTAGGTTCCTCCATGGGAGTCTAATAGGAGAGAATTACTCTTAGGGACAGGTTACCAGCAGTAGATGGCAAACAGAAAATAGACTCGAAAGCATTTTGTGGGTTTCTTATCATACAGTATCATGACAGGGCTTGTCTTTTTTCCCTCCAGGTCACTTGCATACATATTGTGACTTCTGGTTTAGTGTTTTCATGGGATTATTGAGCGTAGAGCAAGTGGGCTTCTGCATCTATACTCATTTCTTATGTCTTCTCCTGAGATCTTTTCCTTCTCTTTGTTTTGTCCAATTCTAATGTGTTAGTGTTTGATTTATCTTATATTTTGTTTTATTATATTATGTTTGATTAGTATCCATTAGAAGCCCAATGCTTTCTAATGAGAGAAAGGAGGTAGACCCAGGTGGAAGAGATGTGGGCAAGGAACTAGGAAGAGCAGAGGGAAGGGGAGCGATGATGGGGATATATTTGATGAGAAGAAAGTCTGTTTTCAATAAAAAGGAGAAAAAGAGTAACAAATGATCAGACCTTTAAAAAAGAAAAGAAAAGAAAAAAGAATGGTCAGGGAGTTCTCCTACAGAGAAAAGATGAAAAAGTATACATTTAGAAACAGTGAAATAAATTTCTCAGCAAAGTCAACAACACTCCCGTCCTACAACTAGGAATTCTGAGTCACGGTGATGGCGCTCCTCGAGAAAAGCGTGTGCGACTGCTGTATTCAGTTCCTTCTGCTGGGATAAGCAAGGGGTCGAGCTGTCTCTTGTAGATGTGGTCTCCACCTCAGGACAGCTGCTTAGACTTGGAATGTCTAAGTCAGAAAAAGAGCAGCTAGCCAGGGTTCTGAGATAATAATGGCCTGTGCTTGTAGTAGATGAAACCTAACTTTATTTCCCTAGAGTTTAAAGCTCCTGAGAGGAAAAAGTCCCCTTCACGGGCTGTCCTCTGCAAAAAGCTAGTGGCGAGGTGGAAGCTGGTGGTGAGTGGAATACATTTAACCACACTACCTGCCTGAAGATTGTTATTCCGAGCAATCTGTGCAAATAAGATACCAGAAAAAAAATCTAAAAGCTGCCTACAGTAGGCATCCTTGACTCTGTAACTTGCTAAATAGGAAATTACTGTTTAGCTTAAGTTTTAGTGAAGCAACAGAGACAGTGTATAATTGTTTAGCAGCACGTAAGAGTAAACTTTCCTTTCCACACCATCTGTCTCAGGGAATAAGACTAAATTACTTAGAATTGTTTTGCACTTCTTCCCATAACCACCATTTCATATGGTAAGGGAGCATTCAAGGTACAATATAACTTATCTACTACAGGAAATTTTTATCACAGGTGGAATGTTTTCCTCCTGCACATGAAATTGAAAACTTTTAATGAACTGGAAATTTCTACTTGAAACAATACGGTGAACAAGCATATTTCAATTTCTCTATGCTATGGTGTTTTTAAGCCCTTGACTACAAATGTCTTGACATCAGCTGACTCCTGCTTTCAAGTCTTAGCAGATGATTATAGTCATCAATATTTTATAGACATGGTCTTGTCTCCTTGGCTCTTGTGCTAGATGCATAGATTTCTATTTACTTTCTAATCTCAAAATTACACACACACACACACACACACACACACACACACACACACACACACA
>OU015745.1:110151780-110185150 GCA_907169655.1 Acomys percivali | reverse complement strand
CACTTTGGAACCTGTTGACTTAGGTTGACCTGTGTATTAAGAAAAGTTCTTTGTACAAATATAGATTGGCTCTCCCTTCCCTAATATTCTTGAGCATTCCAGATCTGGATTTTTTTTTCAATTTTTGGATATTTACATAAACATGAGCTATCTTGAGAATGGTATCCTGTCTTAACTCAAAATCCATTTAAATTTCTTATGTGCATACCTGCAGGTAATTTTATATATTTTCAGTGCGTCGGCATCTTGACTGTTACATACCACATGAGTTCAGATGTGAAACTGTCAGCATGTGATGTCATGTCAGGACCTGAACAGTTCAGCTTGAGAAGCATTTCAGAGTGCAGAGTTTTAGAGTAGAGAAGCTTGTGTTTTACAGTTTATTGTAGATGTCTTATTAAAATATGGATTTTTTTAGATGAAAGCTTTATAATGCCAAAACAGTAAAAGTTTAGTTCATCCCCCACTACCATGGTCTTGTGAACAATCCCGTACAAAAGCAGGTAAAATGAGCAATTCTGTTCTGATGGAATGAGAGAGAAAGCCCACTTAAAAGAACATGAACTCACCAGGTCATTCAGATTGCCAAAGTAACCCCATGTCACCTTGGCTGGATAAAGTAGTTAGGCATAAAAGCAGAAGACAGAACCATGCCTCTGTCGAGGTCTGTCTATGATTTCACTGGGGTTGTAACTATTCCCTACCTGTTGTCATTGCTACTCTATGGGCACAGCTCAAAGCCTATCTCACAATCACTATGTACCTTGCACATGTCTAGAAGTGGATTCTAGCATCTCAGTGGGAAAATCTCATCATTTCATTTATTAAAATCCACATAGTAGTGAAAACTTCTAAGGAACTAGAATTATAAACAGAAGAAATTGATAACTACATAAAGACTTCAAACTGTAAAAACCTATTTCTTTTTTATTTCACCCACAGGTCTACCCAAAGGTCTATCCACAGATAGCCCTGGTATTTTGTCACTCACTACCTATGAGTAATATGTAATAGATTCACGATTCCTGACACTAATGCCTAATCTAGTGTGTCCATGGTGATGAAGAAGAAGCTGCTATTCTGTTGAAACATGCTCTCTGGCCATCACTAGTCCATAAGAGTCAAAGTCTAAATCACCAAAAGTCCAAATGTAGTTAAATTGTGGAGACCCATGCTTACATTTCTTTCAAATCAATATATTTTATATTCAGAGCATCAGTCCTCAGTCTCCCTGGGAACCATATCTAGGAAACGGTAGGGTCACACTGCCTTATTGCCTTTCTCCTTTTTTCTGTCCCTAGGAGCATGAGCAGCTCACCTATTCCTCCACGAGGTCCAAGGCCCCCAGTGTCATCATCACAGGCCTCAAGCCAGCCACCAAGTACATATTTCATATCCGAGTGAGGACTGCAACAGGATACAGTGGCTACAGTCAGAAGTTTGAATTTGAAACAGGAGATGAAAGTAAGTTTCACTCAAAGGTGTAAAGTAAGATGGTAATTTAGGACTATTCCAGTTGCCATGATATTATAAAACCAGGTGTCCCAATTTTTAACCACCCTTTCAAATGAGAAATAGTTCATAGAAGTACCCACACAGTCATTTGAGGTACTGTTGTGATGCTAATCAATAGATACCTCCTGAAATACCTTGCTCTAAAAAAAAAAAAGCCATAAGGTGTCACAAACTTGTCCCTTTATATAGAATTTATCACACACATTACTACATGGCATCATAATAGATGGTGTGGGTCAGATTGTTTACCAGTCCTGGCAACATGTTGCAATACTAATGAAAATTAGGAAGATAGAAAGCCAGGAACCAATGATTTCAGCAATCAATTCAAAGTATACACATTTGGCTTGTTGTCTCAGATCAATAAAAACAGTGGTCAAGAGACACATTCCACCAATGTGTACATTACTAGATTAAATATGGATGCACAGGCTTTATGATGGACTCACATTATTCCCACAGGCTCAGTATACCGAAAACCAGAACAGAAGATGAAGGCAGTGAAGTATATCATGCATTTAAATCTCTTAATAATTATAAACCCAGATATGTTAGTGAACACAGAAACCTATCATTCTTTCAGCTTTTTAGTGTGCTGGACAGAGGTCAGCATCAGCATCCTTGTCTAGTCACTGTAGGTACCCCAGAAATTTTGCCTGAGGTCTCACTGCCCAGTTCTCTTTTTCTTGGTTCAGAAGCAGTCCTACATCACCCTCCCTTCCCTGGAAGCCCTTCTGACCCCTCTGTTGGGAATCAGAGCCCTTTACACCATCTTGGCACATGCTACCAGTCCCGTATCTTTATTCAAATGTACCTGTTCATCCGAGACATCTCGATGGGAAGCCGTGACAGCATACATGGCCGTAACTCTTCAATTTGCTCTTGTATCCTGTGGAGCCTCCCATAAAGCCTGTAGGTTATGTGTTCTACACATTGCGAGCTGAATAAATAATACAATGATTTGTTACCAACTATGTGACCATTAGTTAATGAAGACTCTTTTATCTATATCTCAGAACATCCTGTTCTGAAATTAACGAGTGAAAATTTACAATTGCTATATTTTCCTTGGCTGGTGCCATAGTTTGAGGAGGACTAGAGGGCCCAGACCCGCCTGTATTTTTCCAGGACCCACTGGATCCTTCTATTTCCTCATTCTTCCAAGCTTCTCACCCCTAAAGTCTCAATAGGATTTTCTCCCCTCTGACCCACTTTCTTGGTAGGTAAAGTTTATCATGGGGGCGTACCCCTTGGACTAGTGTCTCGATATAAGTGAGGATATACCATTTGACTCTTTTTGCTTCTGGGTGAACTCACTCATTATGATAATTTCTAGTTCAATCCATTTGTCCACACATTTCGGGAATTCCTTGTTTTTAATAGCTGAGTAGTATTCCATAGTGTAAATATACCACAGTTTCTTTATCCATTCTTCTACTGAGGGACACGTAGGTTGTTTCCATGTTCTGGCTATTATGAATAAGGCAGCTATGAACATGGTTGAGCATATGTCCCTGCTGTGTGGTAGTGCATCTTCTGGGTATATTCCAAGGAGTGGAATAGCTGGGTCTTGAGGAAGCCCTATTCCCATTTTTCTGAGAAAGCGCCAGATAGATTTCCAAAGTGGTTGTACTAGTTTGCATTCCCACCAGCAATGAAGGAGTGTTCCTCTCTCTCCACATCCTCGCCAGCATGTGGTGTCAGTTGAATTATTGATCTTAGCCATTCTGATGGGTGTAAGATGGAATCTCAGTGTCGTTTTGATTTGCATTTCTTTGATGACTAAGGAGGTCGAGCATTTCTTTAAGTGTTTCTCCACCATTTGATATTCCTCTATTGAGAATTCTCTGTTTAGTTCTGAGCCCCATTTCTCTATTGGGTTATTTGGTTTGGTAGTGTTTAATTTCTTGAGTTCTTTATATATTTTGGATATTAGACCTTTGTCAGATGAAGGGTTGGTGAAGATCTTTTCCCAGTCTGTAGGCTGTCACTTTGTTCTCTTGACAGTGTCGAACCCCTACACAGTCCAGCCGAGGGACAGGACATTCTCCACCGTTAAGTGGAGAAGGGGATCTGACTTTCACACAAACTCTGGTGCCCCATATCGGACCATGTCCCTTGGATGGGGAGGCCTGGTGGCACTCAGAGGAAAGATAATAAGTCACCAAGAAGAGACTTGATACCCTAGGAGCATATACAGGGAGAGGAGGTCCCCCTCAGTCACAGACATAGGGGAAGGGAGTAGAGGGGGAAACGGGAGGGAGGAAAGAAAGGGAGGATACAAGGGATGGGCTAACAATTGAGATGTAATATGAATAAATTAATAAATAAATTAATTAATTAAAAAAAAAGAAAATTTACAATTGATTTCAAGTACAATTTTTACACCGTTTAATCCATTTTCTTATTTGACTAGATTTCCAGATAAATTTACCTTAGTGAGTTTTCCCGAGACTGCATTTATAACATAACAATTCCCTACTCAAGAGTGCCTTTGAAAACTAGATAAATTATTGCACTGATAAAATAAAGAGAGCTAAATAGTTGTTAACTTTTCTAAGCTGGGCAGTAAGCTTTTAATCAATACTAATACACAAACTACCCATTCAAAAAAAGATGGGCCTAGGACATGAACATAGAGCTCTCAAAAGAGGAAAAACAGGCTACAAAATATCTAAAAAATAAAAAAAAGTTATACTCCCTAGCAACTAGGGAAATGAAAATCTTAACAATGTCGAGATTTTATCCTACGCCAGTCAGACTGGCAAAGATCTGCAGCACAGCTGACGACAGATGCTGGACATGATGTAGTGGAAGGGGGCCTTATTCACTGTTGGCGGGATGGCACACCACCACAGTCATTATGGAAATTAATGGATAGAATTCTTGAAAGGCTAAAAATAAATGTACCATATGACCCACCTTGAAAAAAATGTAAATACAAAAAAGAATACAGCCCCCAAAAGATAGTGGCGTGATTTAGTGATGGCTTTGTCTTCGCTTTATACTTCGGCTATGCATGACAAGTGGTTAAGGAAAAATGGTCAACAGGATACGGCAAAGACACTTGCTTGAAAAATTATATATTGATTGCATGGTGCAAGTGTACTTGGTGATTGATAAAATATATTCTTAATGGCTTGAATAAGTATCTCAATATTAAACACCTACATCCTAAGTATTCTCTTTATTGATTAACTTGATCCTTCCCTTAAAAATCTTTCTTTTTGCTACCCTGGAATTTGTATTTGATCATGTAACAGAATCATGCATACTCTGAAGCCACTAAAGACAGAAGATTTGGTGCTGGCTTAACTCCAGGCATGTGCACAATTCTACCCTGAGCAATTTACACAAATCATTTCCTTTAATTCTAGCAGCACCACTCCACTCCTCCTTTCAGAAACATAATTAGCTGCATCCGTAACTGTATACTAAGGAGTGGAGGTAATAGATGAAAGCCCTAGAACTGGCTAACAGTAGCACCAGAAGACACTGTTCTGAGTATGAAAATGACTTTAATTAAACCCTTAAGAGACAAAGTATCTGAGAAGAATCAGAAAAATGTGTTTCTCTAAATCTGGAGTTTAGGTAATGTGAAATGGTTCCTAGTCAATTTACAGCAAAAGGAAAATACATTTAAAGGCTTATTCTTCATTGTACTAGCTTTGAAATGCATTTTAAGGCATGTTGTTTATGCTCAGAAGAGAATTCCAGTGAATAATGTCCTGGTAGAATGGGGGCAGGTTTGCCATAATTTAATAATATGATGATATGCACCCCAGTTGATAGCATCTGTCTTTCCCTCTTCGTGTTCTCCTAGCTCATGTGTAAATTTTTATAGCTTTTGTTTCTCAAGTAGTATATGAACTATTGTGGTGTCAACTTTATTACTAAGTTCTCCCTTGTGTCTTCCATTTAATTAACTAACTTTATAATACACTCACAGAGAAGGGTTAGGGACTGGGGGATTAGCCTCGCTCTCATTTGATAGCCGGTTTCAAATATTTTGAAGTAAGCAGAATAGTTTACTGTTCTGTCCTCTTTAGCTGTATCCATTTTATTTTGTTCAGGCTCTATTTTATTAACAAAAAATGATAAAATAAAAAATGAAAAATAAAACAACAAAATGGATTAATTCTTTTTCAAAATTATGATGCTCTTAACAATTAATAACTACTATACTCTAAGTGATAGTGATATCCAAAGAATGATCATAGTAATACCACTTAATTTTCAGGCAGTGCCTTCACTTATTTACTCATTCATTCATTCATTCATTCATTCATACTTGCATCATTAGAATAATAAAATAGAAAGTATTTAGCATATATAAAGACTATTATTTATGGTTGCTATATTATACAACTACCTCATTAGCCTTTGTTTCTAGTTTTTAGAACAACACCAATTCATATGTATACACAGAGAGATATATTGGTGATAAACTGATTAGTAATAGGTATTAATTGGTAAGTATCTGCTTAGTTGTATACATAGTAACACATTATTTCTTCTTATATTTTTATGCTAAGCGTATATTTACATTTTTTGCGACTGACAGCATTTATTTGTTGCCAGTTTTGTACTGGACTTGTTATATACCATGCTTGATTTCTTTCTACTTTTGTTAGGATAGAGTTTTAAAATTTTTTAAATTAGATAATATCACTAAGAAAACAAGAATATAACATGTTCTATGTGGATATTCTTGAAAGACATAGAGAAACAGAGTGTAGATGATAATAAGATTTTTCTCAAAATTAAAATAAAGTGATATAATGGCCCCAATCACTGACAAAACCAGTCAAGTGCAGTCACTCTGTAGAATGAATTAACCCTCAGAGAATATGAATCACCTCAAACTTTTTCATGTTTTAAAATAATAATTTTTTAATGAATTGTTTAAAGATTATGAAATGGAATATTTAAATCACTGTCTATATCTCAAAAAGCACTTTATTTTAGAATCATAGTATATAACTGTATAAGTGCATACTTAAATACAAATTAAAATATTGTCTGTTTATATCTATGCTGAATTTTTCTTTGCACTCTGGGAAATAATCTTCAGGCTATCCAATGGAAGCCGAGTCCATAGTTAAAGGTCCACACTATTGTTCTCCATCTATTGATCTGGCCATTTACTTCTTGCCTTGGCCTAATTGTTATCCAGGTGACTGGGAGAGCCAATACAATCCTTTTCCCTGAAAGCGTGAATTAGAGCTTGCATTTTTTCATTGTATAAATTTAGGTTTCACCTGTAGGCTACATAAACCAATTGTTGTAACAAAAAAGCCACATTTGTCAGCAATTTTAAAGGTATAGTAACTGAGTCTAAGTCACTGACTAGTTTTATATATTATAAAATAAACATGGAAATACCACTATGGCTAGATTAACAGAGATAGGAATTGCTGAATCACAACAATATTTAAAAGAACCATATCCTGGATTGAGCATGTACAGCAAAACTGGAATATAGATCTGAATGAACGGACCTAATCACTTAAGTATTTTGAAAACATCTGTAAAAATTAGGTAATTTATTGTGGTGTGGTTAGAAGCAATTGATTTACTTGAACAGGGTACTAATGAGAGTGCTCCTGAACACTAAAGTACAAGATTGCTTTTAGTTCCTTCTTTCTTAATGCATTCTTCACTTATCTAATAAGCTATTTTTTCCTAAGCTCCATTTTGTATATATTTAACCTCTAAATCACTGGTGATTAAATAGCTACATTTCATTGAATGAGATATGAACTATTCAAAAGTATTCATTTCTCTCCAAATCTAATCAAAACAGACATCACTTTTCTTCTTTTCTCCTCAAATAAATGTGGCTCTGTGAATGTAGGATTGTTTGCTACTTCAAACACAAAGGGTTTGTGATGTCATCATATCTCAGGTCCTGAAAATACTTCCAAATGTACACTGATGAAGTTCAGACTAGCTCACCTATTTCTTGACATAGTCTTGATGAGCAAGAAACCGTCTATCTTTAGGAGACTTTCTATAATAACTTATGCAACACCTAATCTCATTACTAGAGTAAGCTTCGCAATAAAGAGATATATCACTAGCTTCTTTTCTATTGACAGAACAAAACTAGAATGAGTCATGCATATGTATGATATATACAATTTTAGTTATAAATTACTTATGAAATTTGAGAACACTTTTGAGTGAAGGAGAAAATTTTTTTTATTAATCATGTATTTCCTTTGTAAATTTATTTTTAAAACCTCTATTCCATTTGACCCAGTCTGCTGGTTCAAACACACTCTGTACTGCTTCAGTTGCCTAGAAAGAAATTAGTTACATCATTATTAACAGCAGCTAGAAATTTTGGAATGATTATTAATGGCGGAGCATGAAGCAGAAAGAAGACCAACTGACCCTGGTGGAACAATAAAAAAGTTAATTAATCAAGTAGGGGGAATATTTCATATTTATGAGTCTACTCAGAGAAGGACAAATTCCAGGGCATAACACATTAATCTGGAATGATCTCCCAATCAATGGTGTACTTCCTGAGTTAGTGTCTCTATGTAAAGAGAAGAATCAGTGGAAAAGAAGACTTTCCTAGTTTCAGTTTTCAGAATACACAGTAGTCTATCTTACGAAGTAATGAAGTTTCTTCCTAATATAAATGTATGGTAAAGGTAGGACACTTATTTGCTAAGTAATAAAGGAACTTCCTGATTTACATAGGATGTTGAAACTGAGTCTAATATAACTTATGCCATTGAGACTCCACAATATGATATTTATTGAGTTGTAATTGTTTCTCAAACACTATAAAGAATGTTATTATTTTACCAGATGTATGACTCAAAATCTAAAGAATGTATAAAAGCAATATATTTATTTTCCATGGACAGTAAGTGACATAGTGAGCAAGTAGTAATAGCATTAGGCCTTTGTATGTCAATGCTTAACATCAAGACAGTCTTACCTTTTTCTCCTTCAGTATTTCTGGTTTTTTTTTTTCTCCATTCTACCATTCCTTTTCATTTTCTACATGATTGGTTTTTCTTTGCTCTCATTCTTTAAATCCCCTTAATTGATTATATTCCTCTCTAGGCAAGAATAACTATTAATGTAAAGGCTGATGTTTAGGACATATAATATTTATAAATCATCAAGCATAAAGTTTAAAGAGCTATGAGATGTTTTCATTCGGTTGTTTGTATTAGTGCACACATCATGAGCTAAACGCAATGCTTTAAAGGGGACAAAAAAGTTCAGTTAGTTTAGTTTACTAATTTATACAGGATGTAGAAGAAGAGTGGATGTCCAGAAAATGGAAGTCTCGCTTTAAGGAAAATTGTATTGCTAAAAAAAGAACATGTTGTAGTAATTTTATGCAGATCAAGTAAGGATTTTAAAGGATAGGAACTAGGCTTATGTACCATGAGACAGATTGAATTCTTAATATGAAAAATATTAATGATTATAACTTGCTAAATGGCCTGGAAAGAAAATCATTAACAATTAGTAGATACTTAGAAGTTGTAAAACGTGCATTTTAGAGTACAGTGTTAAAATTTGGTTCATCCATAAAAGCAAAGTAGCAAACAAGTGAATCTACTGATAAAGAAGATATAGGATGATAAGATTGAAAAACCATAATTCATATAGTAGCCATCACACATTGACTAAAAGTTGTTTTTCTGTCGTGTGGGAGCAGTCATTTCTTTTGCTTCTTTATTTTTTGGTGTGTGTGTGTGTGTGTGTGTGTGTGTGTGTGTGTGTGTGTGTGTATTAAGACAATTTCAACTAAACGACACAATATGATCTGAATTCTTTATTATATCCATTAGGTACTCAGAAATTGTTCATCTGGATCTGAACTATGAACTTTGACCAACATTTCTTTATTTTCTGTTTTTATTTTTATACCGCTTATGTTGCTTTACATGTAGCTGGCTTAAAAATGCATTCTGTGAGGAACAAAAGGACTAATGTCACTCAAGAACTCATTGTCAGTTATTTCCAATTGCTTCCATTTCATCATTCTCCGCACATGCTTCCATTATTCACTATTATTTGTCTCTTGTATACACACACTAACAAGAAGCCATATGGGGAGTGCTCAGGAGCTTCAGGAAGCTCACCGGGAAGCCACATTAGGGACTTACTCATAGAGTCCTTTATGTCATTCATGAACTCTGGTTCTAATTCTGCTTGGTTTGAGATGGATTTTCTTCTATCAGCCATCATATAAATTGTTTAAATTTTTCTGTCAAAGTCATTTGACTATAAGCCACTGGATTCTTCTAAGGAACAAAAAGTCCTTGGAAGACTTGTCAAGTTGCTCCAAATTTAGCAGGAAAAAAAATTTGCTCAAGGTAATAGTTGAAGATTTGGAAACATTCTTCATACTATAAAAATCTGCTTTATCGGCTGGTGGGTGTTTTAATGGCACAGTTTAATTGTTACAAAGGCATCAAGGGCAAAATGATTAAAACCTAATCTCTCATAATGACTACATAGAAGCCACCACAAAACTACAGCACACAGCTGAGCTCCACTGGTACCTCACCTCCACAGAAGCATGATCACAAGTGGAAAAAAGAAGGGAACAGGCGGGGAGTATTGACCGAAGCAGTTATGAGGCAGTATCCAAAGGCATGAGGAGACTTCCTTTACTGTTAAGTGATACATATTTGTGATACACAGCTATGGCTGTGTAGAAAAGTCTGGAAATACTTGGTGCCACAGCACAGCTGTCAGTGAGGAAGCAAGAGACTACAATGACAGACAATACAGCTTAGGTTTATTTTAGAGTTTTCCCCCTGTTGAACTTAACCCACATAATAGTCCATCATTTTTCCGAACTGATACATTTGACCTGAATGAAATTAGTGGTATTTTATGTGAATTATAAAAATGTTGACTACCATACATGGCACACTTAAAGCTTGAATACTCTAAATTTTCTTAGCGTTACTCAGAAGTAAACTCACTTAAAGTAATACATAGCATCCTTTTTTTTTTTTTTAATTTGTACTAACCCAAAGAAAATCATCTATTTTTACTTTTGTCTTTCTGGGAATGTATAATACTGAATGGGCATATTTTTAAAAATAAACCCAGGCAGAACTCTACAGAGGCATGTGTGAAGAATTAAGAAGCAAACGAAATATTTGCTACACTTCACTTTTCCAAGGTATTTCGCTGTATTTTATATATTTTATTTGGAAAAAAATCACAGAAGCCCTGTAAAAGATTTAGCTGTGTGTGCAAAACCCCCCAGTGTGTATCTGGGAGCACATTTTTACACTATAAGGAAAAGCCAGTAGCAGGGAATGTCCACCTTGCTTCCAGATAAGAAACAGCTGATATATAGTAAAATGTATTGCTTGCTCTTCTATGCTTTTTAGAAAACTGAGTACCTTAAAAATTGTATTGAACTATTGTTATTTTATGCCTTAGATTTGGTGAATACATAACAAGGAAACACTTTAAATAATTTTTCAACCATTTCAGCCTATTAAATAAATATGAAATGGTATAATATTACTTGCTAAGCTAGAATATATAGAATATATACATACTGTCTGCATTATACTCTCTATTTTCATGCCAATATTTTTAAATGACACGGAGGGCATTCTAAATATCACTGTGTAAATTACCATGGAAACTTTAAAAAGTGGAATTTGGTATATTTTATGCCTAAATTTAATAGAATAGCACCGGAAGTAAAGGACATTTGACAAAAAGCTATCATAGGCCATCTGATCCCATCTCTTTATCACACCTTATGAGTATCAAATGGCAGCATGAGCTTTAAAGGAAACAAACTTTGTCTAAACAGCAGTCACAAAACTCTGATTTGAGGGTCAGCACCCTCTTTTGATAAAGCCTCTTAAACTGACTCATAGGACTAACAAGTTTAGGAGTGAGTACAAGATCAAGGATCAGTAGTGACTCAGGTGATATATATGGGTACAAGAAATACAAGGTATTGTCAATGCTCTACTTTATCTTGCCACTGAGGCTAAAATTTCCAGGTTTCCAGTTTTTCTTCTACCCCTCTGTAGGTCTATGACGATAGACAAGCTATCCAGGGCAAGCTTCCCATAGGAACTTGTCTAGAACCAAAACTAAAACATATAATTATTTCTTCACCTTTATTTTATCCACACTAAAAATAAACCTTTCCAAAGATCTTTTTATTGTCATCCTATAAGCTGTCATCATTTTGCACTTCCCTGGAGACTATTTTAGCCTTCAGAATCCACATACTGAAAGTGCTGGAACCTTGGGAATTATCAATTTAAATTCTAAGTCATGCTTGCTTTCTGCCAGCATGCAAGCCTGCATATCTCTCCTTGACAGTTCATATTTGAGTCTTTGGAATTTCAAAACACACTGAATTATGACCCACTCACCAGAGCCTCCAGAGAAAAGCACAGCGAAGCCACCTCACATCAGGCCTGCAGTGAAATTGTGCAATGGCAGAAATGTTGGAAATTGAGTTATTTGGAAGACTTCATGAATCTAGGTGGAAGGGGAGTAGCGGAGATGTGTTAGCAAAGCAAAGGAAGACACGCACATCACACAGTGTCACCGGCTTCTCTTGAGCTAGGCTACTTTGGCTGTATAGTGTAACTGGGAAAGACAAAATGATAACTTTAAATTAGGCAGCGTAAGATGTAGTCTCTTTGCTCATAGAGCTGAATTCTATAGGCTTCAGTTAGTTTCTCCTTAATCAAATAAAAATGTGCTATAATATCTTCATTTGCTCTAAAACTGGGAAATTCTAGCAAAGCAATGTAAGACCTGCCTCAGACCCCTGTGGATAAGCACCTAAACCTTCCAGTTGTAGGGTTTGTGTTTTGTTTTGTTTTGTTTTGTTTGGGGGGGGGTGGGAGTTGTTTGGCTTTTGCTGTTGTTTTGGTTTGGTTTGCTTTGGTTTTCTGATCTTTTAATTTTTGGTTTTGGGTTTTCTGTTTTGTTTTGTTTTGCTTTTTCTGTTTGTTTTGGGGGCAGGTATTGGGACATAAAGAGTGACCTTTATCAGTTGAAGCTTTGGTCTCATTTATGGGCTGTAGAGTCAGTCACCCACTCGACTCAGGATTCCTTAGATCCCACTCTGTGTTCAAATGTTTTGTATGTGGTGGAGATATCACAGGAACAATCGAGAACCTTTGCTTCTTGTGTGGGGTATAGACACAATGAATAAACAATAAGAAAAATGCCTAATGTTTCAGCTGATGCAGCACTATGGAGAGCTATAGAGAGACTCCCTCAGGCCCCAGGTGCTTATTCCGTCTGCTCTGGGGAGCACTGGTGAGGGCTCATGGCTACAGATATTTTACCCTGGCCTGAAAAGGTTGTAGCTGCAGGATCATTCCAGCCCTCCAATCCTGGGAGCAGAGAAAAATTCAGGACTGCTCACTGTGCATTACAAAGAACCCATTGCTTTAGGGACGCTCAGCTCTGAAGAGACATTGGGGCTCCAGAATGCTCTGACATTTGCTGTGATCTTTGTTGCTTCCACATGGCAGATGCCGTGCTACATCGGATCCCTTCCTGCTTTCTACACCCCCCCCCCCCCCCCCTGGCATGTCCATGCCGAGACAGGCCCTCAAAATCCTAACAAATGTAAGGCTGCTGTGCCTGAGACCTGAGATAATTAGTGAAAAGTCCTCTGAGGAAGAGCAAGGCCGAGAAGCAATAAGAGAAGTGTTTACTTTCTACACACCAACAACACTCTGCAGTCCGACACGCATAATACCTGAGCATTCAAAGTTCACTGTCACTATAGATGTACCTTACTGTAAACGATACAGCCCGTGAAAACTTCATGGATAATAACCTTCTTCATCATGAAAAGACGTGAAGTACACGAATACCCAGAAAGAAATAAAAATAAATTTCATGTCGGAAGCAGTACCCACTCCCCACACTGTGGGGAATGAAATGTCCATTTGTTTTATCTGACAGGAGTCTAGGTTCTCTGTATGCTTTATCCTTGGTTGGTGCATCGATTTGTGCAGGCCCCCCTGGATCCAGATTCACCGCTCTTGATGGTCTGCTTGGGGGGCTCCTGAACCTTCTGGGTCCTTCCATACCCCCTATTCTACCATACCACTCTCAGTACTCCACCCAGAGTCCTGCTGGGAATCCTGGTAAGAGCTCTGATGCCCTTGCCAGCGATTTGATCACTTCCCCTTGGCAGGCACACAGAAGAAGGGGATGCAGGCTATCCAGATGAGAACTGACAGGCTGTAGTCAGATGGTAAGAGAAGAGGGCCCTTCTGTCAGAGGTCTAGGGGAGGGGAATAGGGCAGAAGAGGAAGGGAAGGTAGGAACGTGGGAACAGAAGATAGATGGAAAAGGATAACAATCGGGATGTAAGATGAATAAATTATAAAAATAAATAAATATACAATAAATTAATTTCATACTAGCAATAGATATATGCAATTCTATTTGGTAGCTATTTTACAGATGGACAGATCTGTAAATAGAATAACTGAAAAGGAAATATATATATGTATATGTATGTATATATACATATATATATTCACATTTTGTACTTGAATTTAAATTTTAAATTCCCATAATTTAAATTTTGATGCTAGATTTTTCTAAATGCCAGAGTTGGTTGTGTCACTGCGTTGTTCTATGCCTTAGCTTCCACATCTGGAGAATGGCAGTGAGAATTCCACTTGATTTTTAGTGTTCTTATGAGCATTGACTATTTAGCAGGATATGTAACACTCAACTGACAGCAATCAATAAACATTAATTAATTACTGTTTCCATCTCTAAAATCCCACTCTAATAGCAATATTGCATTTTAAAAATCAAAGCAATGTCCTGTATCTTCTTTCATGTAGACTCCAATAGAGCATCATTCAAGCCATTTTCATTTTTTTTTTCCTTTGACACTTCTTTTCCATGGACATCATGGCTTTAATTTTTATCAGTAAAATATAAAAATTAGTGGAATTCCCAAAGTGTATTGACCTCCTAGAACTTAAGCACTGTGAAACATAGCCAACAAATGAAGTTCCACACTTCAACTTATGAAAGTCCTGATTTTTGCCAGCATAGGATGAAAAATACAAGGGAGAATATCCCAGGCCTATGTCAATACTATCATTCAGTGACCCAGAGCCACTGTCCCTAGTACATCTGCCATATACTAGTGTTGCTGTCAGTATGAAAGGATGGAAAATCACCTGGGCAATAAGCCCATGGCTGTGTCCTTTGGCTATTATCTTGATTTAGGTTAATTGATGTGGGAGGAACCATATTAACTATGGGCCCACCATTCCCTAGGTAGGATTCCTGGACTGTATAATACAGGACAAAAGGAGTTGAGCTCTGCTTTGCATACATCATTGCTTTCTTCCTCTGCCTGACATTGCTTCAGGTCTTCCACCATGACCTGCCTGGCATGATTCACTATAACCTGGATCTGGGCAGAATGAACCCTTTATCCTTTATATTGGTTTGGTCTAAGCATTTTATCAGAACAGCAAGAAAAGAAACTAAGCCATATGGTAATTAGATAACTTAAGGTTTAGGCTATTTTTGTTTTCCATAGCACAATTTTAAAACCTCAAATACTAGAGCTAGACTATCTATCTATACATAAGATTTGTTTCACTTGTGTCTACTCATAACCATGGGCAGGTAAATAAAATCCTCTGTGCCCTGTCTGGTTTTGTACGTCCTCTGGAACTCACTATGTATTCCAAATGGGCCCTTAATCCCAGTCCTTCAGCCTCTGTGTATAGTACAACAACTTTCTCTTTTAATTGTTGTGAAGGCTCCATACATTGATATGTGTGGTATGTTTAGAAATATGGATGTTATTAATAGCCATACTAAAAGCACTTGTTATTATAATCATAAATATTGCCCCTCTTCTGAGAGAGACTCCTTCATTGAATGTATTGTAATTCTGAAGGACTATCCCAAGCCATGAATCACCTGATACTCACCTTCGTAAAAGAGGAAAGAAGAAAATTTAAAGTGAAGATGAATAAAATGTTGGCAAGAGAACGTCCTTGGTGCACTCACTATGAAATCCTCTTCAAGTTGAAATGAACATCAATATGTGTATATAATATACATATATTATATATATATATTTGTGTGTGTGTGTATTTTGCATTGCAGTAAAACAAAACAAAGAACTTGTAATTTATAAATAGCTCAAATTTCTAGAGACAGGAAAAGCTTATTATCTACATCTGTGCAACATCTGGTGAGGCCAGAATGCAACATATAGTGAAACAGGACAAGAATGATAACTCAACATGCCTCTTGTTTTCTGTATAAACTATTATGGTGATGTGGGGTCCACTCACACTAGTCTGGGACCTCACTCAAGCCTCATTACCTCAAAATGACCCTGACTGCAAATGCCATTACCACATGAATATAAAGGTTGGGTTTCCAATATTCAAACTTCCAGGGGGAAAGTCAAGTCTTGAAAGGAGCCAAAATGACTTACTGCAGTTGAAAAATTCAACAGCCATCCAGTTGATTTCTTTAGACAGGAATGAGCAAACCCCAGAATAGCAAAGGTAGCTGTATTTTGAAAATTGTATATTGATCAGAAGAAGTATTAGCTGTGTTGTTCCTTTTTGGACACAGTGGTTTGTTTGAAGGATTTTCCTTTTACAACTGTTAGACAGGCACTTTTGAGAATATTTGGACTTTCATGAAATCACATTTTTTAACATTACATAATGACTGAAAAGAACTTTGCTCCGTTCTTTACCAAATTATTCTAAGTCGCCTAGCAGACAAGCAGAACACCAAATGGAAATGTACCCAGGAGACTTGGGTTACCTAATTATCTTCAGCATATATTTCTCTTTACTGTCATGTTCTTTATTGCAACTCTCAGTGCATTTTGAATCCCTTTAAACTATTGACAGCTCAGTCCTCTCCATTAGGGACTCACTTCTCTATTTGTATTTATCCATCTCAGGAACTGCAGTTTTTATAACCACCTAGCTGTCCCTGTCATTTTTTTCCCTCAGTTCCCTGCTTAAATGCCAACAGGGATAGTAGATTCCTAACTGTATGAAACAAGCACATGCAGTAAAGAAACCTGATGTAGCACACATAGTGAATTTTTAAAGCTGTGCTCATGATCAGATTTTACCCCAACCTTGAAATAGGAGAAATAAGATCAACCCAGTGAGCTTTCTTAAAAAAAAAAGCAAACAGTGAAAACAAAGCTAACTACTCCTATATATTGACCTGTCAGTTCAATCATGGAATGGGTATATTCCATGCAGAAGAGCTTGATGCATTATTTCACCTTTGCACTCATGAGTGATTTCTAGAATTTCCATAGCCCAAAGACATTTATACCCAAATAGATAAGGAGCATTTCCAGATGATCAATAAACAGGGAGCTCCAACAGCAAGTTTCAGGCTTGTAAGTATGAAACTAAGGGGTCAGGGCATAAAAGATCAGCTTAGAAAAATCATGAAGCTTGAAGGTTAAAGAACTGAACTAGAAAAATCATCCTGAGTGAGGCATTCTCGACCCAGAAAGACAAATATGGTATGTATTTACTTTAATGTGGATATTTACTGTTAAGACAACAATAACCAAGTTATAATTCATAGAACCAGGAGGTTAGGAATAAACTAAGGGATGTGGAAGGGAACAGAGTTCATTAAGAAATGGGAATAGAATATTTATTTTGATGAATGAAGGGGCTGGGATGTGGGGATCAGGTGCACAGGGGAAGGAGAGAGGGACTGAAGGAGAAACACGGGGAGAGACAACTAAAATGAAGGCCATTTAAAGAGTAGTATGGAAATATAAACACAGTACAAGCTTCTTATAATACATACGTATATAAAGGCAGTCGAAATGAAGCCACCAAATAATGGGAAGAATAAAATTCACATTGGCCATCTCCTGTCACCAAATGAAGCTTCCAATACTTGAACTGGGTTGTATCTCAATATTCTGGCCAAAGGTGTTCCGTGGGAAGCCCCAAACAACCTATCTGTTGCCAAAACTACCGATTGCTCTCCACAAATGATGGCAAGCCCCCATTGCTGAAGACATGCCTACACAGTTCATTGAACGTGAATAAATCCTGCTGGTGCTGACATAATCTTTCACCTCTACATTTTAACATCTTTTCTATAGTAAGGTACTTTGTATGCTACCAAAAAAAGAAACATAAACCCAGCCACAAAATCTTTGATATAATCTACAGCTGTTTCCTTCTTGCAATATATTGCTAGGGCAATGGTAGCAGAAAGCTTAGAGGAGTGATGAACCAGTGTCTGATTTTATTTCAGGCCTACTCTACAAGATGGAGCCCGTACCGAACACTGCTTGCATGACCAAGAATCTGAGACTAGAAAGTCATATTAATGTTTAAAAAATAACAATTAGAAAGTCCCCTAATGACATTCTGCTATACTCATAGATCAGTGCCTTGTTAAGGAATCATCAGAGAAACTCCCTCCTGCATGAAAAGTGAACAACAACAACAAAAGCCACATCCAGGTATTGTGAAGAGAGTGAGAGACTTTGAAACACACACTCAGCCCTAAATGGGTTTACTCCATCAATGCTCGACTCCCAGTCAGGCCTCAGAGAACCCCAAGGAAGGGAGGGCAGAAAGAGTAGAATGGAGCAAAGGCATAGAGGACACCAGGAAAACAAGGCCCTCTAATTGTTAAGAGCAAAGCTCATATAAACTCACAGAAACTGAGGAGCACAACCAAGGCATGCACGGGTCTGCGCAGCCCTTTACAGATATATATATATGTATATATATATATGGTTTTCAGTTTAATGGGTGCATGGAATTCCTGAGTGTGCAAAAGAGTGGGTCTCCAACTCGTGTGTTTTCTTTGGCTCTTTTCCTTCTGTTTTGTCCAAATCCTGTGTTTTAGGTTTTGTTTTTATCTTATTATATTTCATTCATTGTATTATAAAAACATAGAAAAATAGGTTTTGCTAACCTTCAAAAGAAAACCAGTATAAAAACACCCCTTTGGAGCTTTGTTTCTGCACCTCCAAAATGGAAGGAAAAGAAAACGGAGTTCAGGAATTCTCATATACGTAAAGTGGGCTAGAAACGACCTCTACAATACTTTTCTTATTCACTGGGTTGTTCAATAAAAAAAAAAAAAAAAAAAAAAAAAAAAAAAGTGTTCAACTGAATAGTCTCAAGCCTGTATATATTACTGACTGAAGTCATTAGTAACAATCTATGGGGATAAAGGAAGTTATAAAGACAAGTAGATTTCATTTCCAGGGAAAGGCTGGACTTTCTCCCTGGGCTGACTTTCTTTACATACTATCTAAGATACCTAAATCATCTTTGAATTATACAGGGATGCTTGCTCTGAAAGCAGGGTAAAAGAGGGAAAAAAAACATTTGTGCATTTCTCCCCAAGAATATTTATTGTAGTTTAAAATACATACACTGAAAATAAATAAATTAGAAATAGGGGCTGAAGAGGTGGTTCATTGTTTAAAAGCACTTGTTGGTCTTCTGGATGACCTGAGTATGGTTTCTAGAACCTCTGTTGTGAAGTTAAAAATCTACTTATAACTACAGCTCCAGGACCTTCCCAGTAGCATTTGAGGCTCTTGGGCCAGGATTCCTCATGCCAGTATGTGGGACTCTGCTAGATAAGGTGGAAGCCTGACTTCTCTGGATAGTGCTCAGTCTATGTTGGTGGACTTCCTTTTCTCAGCTGAGTTCTCACTTCCCCGGATCTGGTAACCTCAGATCTTGTAAGGAACATCACATGGCCCTTAGGGAAAATTAGGAGATTATCAGGTAAAGGGCCTGACCCTTTCCTGATAAGAACCTTCTTCAACAAGCACAGGGAAATCCTAGAAGTATCCCACCCGATGCTCAGGAGATCCTAGCCTCCAGCGAATGACCTTTAATTGTACCAAAAGTCATCCTCTCACACACACAGAATAATTAAGTACTGTTTTCTCCTTCTTGTGATAGGCCCTCTATGTTACTGCATCACTGCATGTAGATTAAGTGATTAAGTATCCTGGTACCCTTAGCCCTAGCAAATCAGACACACTGACTCTCAAGACCCCTCCCCACTGCCCAAGGTTTATAAATAAAGGCTGGCTGGTGTGCTGGGAGCTCCCTCTCTTGTTCGTCGGTTCTTCCACAGTGACCATATGAGACTCCATTTATTGGGAGTGGGAGGAGACACTGGTGGATGCCTGGTAGTCAGGCAGCAAGCACAGAATTACTTTTTGCAGCAGCCACTGAGGCCTGTTCAATTATTGCTGACAGCTTGGTGTTGACCACTGGTCCCTTCATGCTTGTCCAGAGGCTAACAGTGACTGGACCTGACCTGTGGGACATGGGACTCAGGACACCTGCTGGACAGCAGCCAGAGACTAGCAGTGTCCCCTGCTCACATAGAGCACAGATGCTATAGGAAAGAGATAAACGGCACTCAGAATATGATTGCAGGCAGTTTGTCAAGAAATGAAGAGCTTATATTGATTTATTTCTGTCTATAGCCTTGAAGAGAGCCAAGGCAATATGTCAATAGTCAAGTGAGATTTTTTTCCATATTGAGAATGAAGGAAGAAAACAAAATTACTTAAATTTCATACATAAGGACTTCAAAAATTTTATACCAAAAAAGCTAGTAGAATCATATTTCATGTTGTTTCTAAATGGTCTATAATTCGCAGGAACTTAGAATAACCTTAAATTATTTGTATTTATACAAAATTATACAAAACCTTTGATTTGTTTAACAAGCATACCATGATTTAACCTACGACCTCTCCCTAAGGCCTCACAAAGTTGTAAAACAGAAACACCCTGGAAAATCCTCAGAAATAAAGTTACCAATGTTCTTCTTAATTCACACAGTCCTAGAGAAGGATGCTTGTGTTCTAAGAAAAGATGTTAATGCCCTAATAGGTCATGGTTGTCCACTCCAAAGCTGCCCAAACAACATGATCCAAGCTGAAGAAAATGAGGATGTGTTTGTTCCTCTTTGTGATCAGATGCCCACACCGAACCTAGATGCTATCACTGTGTAACAGAGACTCAACAGTGTCCAGAAGTTCTGCCTTGTAAGACCCAAGACTAATTAGCTGCCCTAGAGGATGCTAACAATGCTCAAGTAGGTGTATCCCAAGGTGGCCTCAAAGGCTCAGTCTTCCTCCCTCCATATCCCAGGGGCTGGAAGAACCCAAGTGTACCAGTAAGCCTAGAACAGAGGTTAGGATTTATGGAGAGTTTTAAATGTAATGCTTCTCATTGTTATTTCAATAAATAAAGTCAGTTTTTACAAGTAAGGTGAAAAGAAATTGAATTTCTTTTATTATAAATATCAAGTTCCCTAACAAATATTTGTACCAAAGTGAAAATAAAATCTCCCACATGTACTCTGAAATAGGCAGCAGGCTATTTTCCTTAGGACTCTGCCTTGAAACTGTTCCCACAATTAGATACACAATAGATTGAGAGCCCAAAGTCTCACACCATGGGATACCACGGGAAAAGATCTTAATGGCCTGGAAAATTTTCAAAGCAGGTGTTCTGAGTCATCGAAAAGAACCCAAAGAATATGCTCCCACAGACAAAATTCTGATGAGCTGTGTCACTATGGAGCAGGCTTCCGGGTATTAGCTGTGGGCACGTCCACATTACACAACAGAAATAGCTCCTCATGTTGCATAGAACTGTGAGCAATTGCTTTTTGTCTGCCAAAGAAAATGAATTTAGGTTTGATAAAGTTGATGATGCTCTTTTTTTTTCCTGGCAGCAATAGGGTAGCAGAGTTATTTGTGTCCTTAAATCAATTCTAGTTGTTGAAAAATTAAATTCATAGCAGAGTCTTTTTAAAGGCTATCTTTCTATTTCCCATGATGGCCAATACTGATTTTTTTCCCCTAACATCGCTGTTCTGTCAATGAGGATCTTAGTTTAAATCTGAATAAATAAGACAAATTACTGGTCTCTATTACATAACATCAAAGATGTTGAGGATGTTTTCTTCTTTAGTTCAGTTTTAAAGGGATATTTACTACCTCACAAAAGCCACCTCTTTTTTCTTTGTGTCTGTTGGCAGACAGCTGTTACACCACTGTTAGTTGCCTGGGATCTAAGTTACTTAAGGAATAGAAGGTCCACAGGCTAGGGGACACTGGGCCCAGGATGGTTAGTGATCTGTGCTTCTAGGGACACTTTTGCACAACTCATATAAACAAATGTGGTCAATTCAAACTAATATCAGACAGAGCAGCAGCCTTTCTCTGGCTTTTATTTATTTGATGCTAAGATTTGGATGATAACTTTATTCTTTGATGTTTTTTGATTTGGGCAGCTCAACCACATTATACTTTTAACTAGTAACATTGCTACACCCCAAAGTATTGTCTACTCATTTGGTTTTAGTTTGTCTTTGTCTTCTTGTCACATTTATAAATCAACATTACAGCTGTTAAATAGGCATCAAACACAGATTTCTGATCTGAAACTAAGAAAAAGTAAATTGGAGCCCATCCTGGCAGAACCATTTAATATTTTTGTCTTCTTTTACTTATTTATTTTTAAATTTCATTTCTTTATGTATAACTTTATGTATAACTGTATTTTTCATAGAATACATTCTAATTATGATCCCCCTCCATAGCACCTTCAGATCATTCCTGTCTCCCCACCTAACCAAATCTACACCCTTTGTTGGTATCTCTCATTAGAAAACCACCAGACATCTAAAAAAAATATCAAGAGAAGAAAAATAGTAGTATTATAAAATAAAATCAAACAAGCCTGAATTGGACAAAATAAGTAGAAAAAGAAAAAGGAGAAAAAGAGAGAGCCAAAGAAGAAACGATATAGATGTTGAGACACACATACTCACACAGAGAGAAAAACCCCATAAAGACACGAAATCAGAAATGATGATACATAAGCAAAAGACCTGAAGGGGAAAAAATGCCCAGACAGAGCATTATGCAACAAAACACCTCTAAAAATACCATCAAATTCATTTTGTATTGGCCATCTATTGCTGAGCATTGGACCTGCCACTAAGTGTAGCTTGTGTATCCAGTGAGCCATTCAAAATTTTTTAACAAAAGGCTGTTTTAGAAAGATAAATAATCATCATCATCATCTCATTTTACCTTGGCCTCCAGTTCTGTCCATCCAGTCATGAGAAAACATATGTGGACACTGTGTTTAGCATCAAAATACAAAGAAAATCATGACACTAAAGAACAGTATAATACACAATGAGAAGTTATTAATGTTAAGGCAGAAATAGGCCTCTTTATTTCCCATTCTATACCCTTTCCTGTGCATACAATTAGATTATTTTTCCCAAATTCATTACATTAAATATTATTCATGGTATTCTCAATCTCAAGTAACAGAAACACAACCCAGTCATGACAAGTGCGACTTGGCTCCCACATAGAAAATAAAGGAAGCACTGTGAGAATCAACACAGCCCAGGATAATCCCCCTGCGGATAATGTGCCCTGAGGGCATCCTATCTTAGGGAAACTTCATTAGAGATAGCCCAAACATACAAAAAGGAACAAAACCTTCAGGACTTGTTTGAAGTACTTTGATATGTCTGAAACATAGACCAAGATGAAGAAAAGAAGTTGGGTGATGGGCAAAGATGGATAAGGAAATGTAAACTGGCAGTTGTCAGCATCACATTGTTTTTGTTACTTCTAAGCACACAGCTGGGAAGATATGTCAGTTTACTCAAAATTGTAATTTTGATGGATGTATGAATTCTTGCAGATAGATCTAAATCCTCTGTTTAACCCTTCTTCCCTTACATCATCACAGATTTGAGCCAAGGTATCACCTCTTCCTTTGCTCTTAATCAACTAAGTCATCCTTCTCTCTTTCTTTGTGATCCTCATACATACCTATATTTAAATAACTTTATTAGATTTCTCTTAGGTTTACCTATCTATTTCTGCCACAAAAGAGAAACTTTTAGGAGGATGAGAAACTATGTTTTTAGTGTCTACCTTATAAACTTTTATCTTACCACAAAGCATAATATACTTTTTTTTTTTTTTTTTTTTTTTTTTTTTTTTTGAGACTGGCTCTCACAGAACCCAGGTTAGCTTAAACTTGCTGTGTTACCAAGAATGGCCTTGAGATCTCTTGTAACTTATGTTCTCCTAATTCCACCTCTCAAATACTTGGATTGCTAGCATACAAGATCATGCCAGTTTTATTTTTTAATAAAATATTTTTAATTGAATGAGAATTTTATACACATATATACTGTATTTTGATCATATTCACCCCCTAATTCTCTCCCTATGTCTTACTAGATCTACTCCACACCTCCTGACGTCCTTCAAGTTTGGTGTGCTTTTATTTTTAATTACTCACTCTGGTAGTTTGAATGAAAATGGGCCCCAGAGACTCATGGGGAGTAGTAGCATTATTGGATGTATGGCCTTGTTGGAGTAGGTGTGGCCTTGTTGGAATAGGTGTGTCCTTGTTGGAGTAGGTGTGTCCTTGTTGGAGTAGGTGTGGCCTTGTTGGAGTGGGTGTGGCCTTGTTGGAGGAAGTAGGTCACAGTCTCCTCCTGCTGCCTGCGAGTCAAGATGCAGAACTCTGGGCTCCTTTCCAACACCATGTCTACCTGGACACTGTCATGCCTCCCACCATGATGACAATGAACTAAACCTTTGAAACTGTAAGCCAGCCCCAATTAAATGTTGTCCTTTATAAGAGTTGCCATAGTCATGGTGTATCTTCATAGCAATGAAACCCTAAGGGACTCATCTAGTCCAGTGTGTTGTGCATAGATTTTAAGGGTTTGGAAGCATCCCCTAGAACATGGTCAATTTACCAGGAGCCACATTTTGAAAGAAAATACTTCCTCATGTATAAGTAGGGACTGTTGAGACCCTGCTCTTTATGCTGGAGCATTAATTGGCTTGATCTGGTAGAAGTCTTGTGAAGCTACCCTGAGTTTATCGATGCATCAGCCCCATCATCTCCATCATCTATAGAAGACACTGCCTTTCCCTACGCTTATCCTTTGGCTCTTACTCTCTTTCCACCTCCTCTTCCTAGATGGTCCCTGAACTTTGGGAGATGGAGACCCCACACACATTTAATGCTGTCCAGAGGATGGAACTCAGAGATTCAAGCATGCAAGGAAAGCATCCTAAAAATAAACTACATTCCTAGCCCCAGCACATTCCTTGTTTGTTTGCTTGTTTGTTATTTTTTGTTTTTGCTTTTGAGACAGAGTTTCCCTATATAGCCCTGGCCGTCCAGGACTCACTTTGTAGACTTGGATGGCCTTGAACTCATAGAGATATGCCTGTTTCTGGCTCCCTAGTGCTGGGATTACAGACATGTGCCACCACGCCTAACTCCAAGCACATTCTTAATGATGACAATTTTTATTATTTTTAATAGGTACTGAGTGAATGAGAATGTACTCCAGAAACTTGCTAATTTTTTAAAATTATTGTTAATAATAAAAAGTAGTAGTAGTAGTAGTAAGGGTAGAGGTATGATGGGTACAGTTGCACAAGTACTAGTGTGTGTGTGTGTGTGTGTGTGTGTGTGTGTGTGTGTGTGTGTGTATCTGTGTGTGTCTTTGGAGGTTAGGCAGCAGTTTGAAGAGTTGCTTTCTCCTCCCACCATTAGTTCCAGAGACACAACTCAGGTCAAGCTTGTGCAACAAGTCCTTTTATCCACTGAATCAACTTGCCAGCTCTCTGAACCTTTTTTAAAAAACTAAATGTGTGTATTTTGAATTGTAATTAAATATATTTACTAAAAGTAAATAAATTTTGTTGTAAATAAATCTTAGGACTTACAAGGCTCATGAAATCTGTAATTTCTATTAGTTCTATATTTATTTATAAAGCTTTTTACTCCAAACAGTGGTTACTGTTAATAGCAAATAAATAAATAAAGCCTCAAATACATAGATATGCTTATCAATATGCTACTGCGATTGAGGTCAGGACTGGGTGTTTCTAGGTTCTTGGCCTCTTAGTCAGGATTTGAAATACAAACCCACACAGATTATGTAGCTGCACAGAAATTTTCCTTAAGACAACAAAATAATAAACATCAGAAAACACAGCAACAGAACAACAATCCAAGTGGGTGAAAATACTTAAGGGCACCTTGGATTTCTTTTTATGATGTTCAAGAAAAGGAGAAGTTTGGTTTCTAAGGGTCACAGTGATGGCCTTTCTGTGTTTCAATTGATAAGTTAGTTCATATATAGTTTCTCTAGCATGTATGCCCCTTATAAAGAGTGCATAGGCATAAAGTGGGATAAAGGGAATTCTCTATACATTTTACTTGATACACAATTTTTTCTTACTATATGTGTACCAGTAACTAGTTAAGGCTTGATCACTCCCTGAATCATGATGACTTAAGAATGTTCAAAAGGAACTGTCCAAATGTAATTGTCATTAATATGAGATGAAATTTATCTCATCATTCGGAGAGGGGCGTGCTTGTAGCCCAGGGCCAGTGAGCATCTTAGGCTTGTAAATGTAACATTCAGAAGGGTTTTATGTGCATAGTTAAAGGTGCATCATTAAAAGTATGAGGAGTAAATAGCCCAAGCCAAATACAGACCCATATTAATAAACTATACCCTATAGTGTCATGCCTCAATGCTTACCAATATCCAAATATCCACAAATGATATAATTGGGCACAGTAAATAATATTTGAAATAGAAATTCCCAAGTCAGTAATCATGAGACATTGTGGCATATGTAAGGAAATGCTATTTAAACTGGACATTTCAAAAGGAGTAAAAGATGTACATATGAAGTCGTAGATATTTCAATTATAAAAACTTAATCTCAACGACTAGCCTACTACAAAGAACACTATGAAAGACAGGTGATTACATATTAAATTCAGAAATTTAAGTGTTGACAATAGTTCCAGTTGTTCAAAGGCAGTGATCATTAATTTTCATTTTGAAAATTCTCTGCATGTGGCAAGGCATCTGTGCAGTTCATTAATGAACACAGAATTCTCTTCCAAAGGGGAAAAAAAAGGGGAAAAAAAAGGTATTTCATTACTCTGTACACCTATTGCTGCCTTTTCCTCTCCATCAAGTTGTGCCAAGCTCACATTTTCCAATTATCCCTGTGTCATGTGGCATTTTATCTGACAGGTAAATTGGGCATCGAGAAGAGTGAGTCTTGAGATTGGTGGTGTTCCAGGGAAGCTGTGGTTTGATGTACTGACTCGCTTTGTTTCTGGAGAAGTGGCTGAGCAGTAGAAAAGGCTCCTCTGTGAAGCTGCTTTCGGGAGACTGTAATCCCACTAAAGCCTCAGCTTCAACAGAGATGATCTGTAAGGCTTGCTTCCACCAGCTGAGAATTCCATAATCAGCTCACCTGAGGGGAAGAGAGAATCTCTTGTCTTTCTGTCTTTGAGTTTTAATCTTAGAGATATTATATTTGTGGTGGAAGATGGCCTCAAGTATTGGATGATCATAAAGGAGAGGTGTTAATCCAACTCCATGTTGATATTGCTTTCTCTAAATATTCAGTGAAAGCTTAGGCACAAGTAACTGGGGGAAATTAATTCACATTATTTTCCTTTAATTTTTCACTAAATGATTCCAGATCAAAAATAAATCGATGAGTGATCATATATAAAACTAAGGCTTGCTTCGTAATTAACATTTTTTGGGAAATCAAACAAGTTTACTATTCTTTAACGTAGAATCTTTTATCATTGCACAGACTACTTCTTTAATTACCTTTATGGCTATACATTTGCTGGTACTTAACACATTTTAGAACATTAAGCTAATCCATTGTTATTTAGAAAGTTGAAAGATAACATGTTCTGCACCGAAGAATCTAAACTGTGGTTGATATTTGCCAAACTGACATCCTCAAAATTTATTAATAGTTGAAGTTTTCAACCAAAGATTTGGTTTTTTAAGTATTATTTTTTATAAGCTTTAAATAGTAGGTACAGAAATGCTTTTCTAACCTTGCATCCACACGTTCTTTCCTTTTTAAATGATATATCTTGGACTTGATGGTATTTATAGATAATGTTTTTTATATATTCTTTGAGAATTTCATATAATATTTTAATTATTCCTTTTATGTTTTGGGATTCTAATATAATATATCATTTATCCCTCCCACTTTCTTTTCCTAATCCCAACCTCCATATATCTGTCCTTCCTCTCCTTTAAAACAGTGGCCTCTTTTTTCGCTAGTTCTTGTTACATACATATATGTATGTGTACACATGTTATACATATGTAATTCCTAAATACATAGGTACAACCTGCTCAGTCTGTATAATATTACTTGCACGTATGTTTCCAAGTATGACCATTTTATGTTGCATAAACAGTTGGGGCATACTTCCTTAAGGAAGAATATGTATCCGGCCCTCAGCCTTTCTTAGTTGTCTTGGCTCCCCCACCATGGAACCCCATCCACATCAACATGTCGCATCATAGATCCCTGAACCCTAAGAAAAGGGAAGTGATATAGACCTTCCGCTTAGAACTGAGAATTCCAAAGTCTCTTATTTTCTGATCATTGACCTGTTGTGGGTCTATGCTAATTGCCATCTACTGAAAGAAGAAGCTTCTCTGATGAGGGTTGAAGGATGCACTGCTCTATGGGTATAGCAATATGTTATTAGGAATCACTTTATTACTACGCTCGTTTAGAGGGATAATAGTAGTCGGTTTTCCCTTAGGGGACATGACGTATCAATTCTCAGGTTACTGGCCTCATTAACAGTGTCATGTGGGTTCCACCTTGTGAAGCAGGCTAAATCCAAGCAAAAAGTGGCTGTTTGTATTGCACCAGTGGGCATATCTTGCAGGCAGATTGTTTTTGTAATACATAGACAGTGGCTTGCTAAAACATAGTAAGTATTTTTTTTATTTTATTTTTTTTAATTTATTTTTTTAATTAATTTATTCTTGTTACATTTCTATGGTTATCCCATCCCTTGTATCCTCCCATTCTCCCCTCCCTCCCATTTTCCCCTTATTCCCCTCCCCTATGACTGTTCCTCAGAGGGATTACCTCCCTCTGTATATGCTCATAGGGTATCAAGTCTCTTCTCAGTCATAGTAAGTATTTTTAATTGACTTTAATTGATTATGCCACTGAGATATAAGATACATTTTTGCCCCTCTTTGAGACAAAAGTCTGTTTAATACTAAATTGTCAGCTCCTGGTGGGAAACATTTTAGAATCCTATGCCATATTTTCATGCCTGTTCTCTATTTATTTGTACTCTTAGCTTTGGACATTTCTGTGTAACTCTTTCTCTTACATGCCCCTCCCTGCATTTCTAATTCCTTGTCTATTGCTACTATACTGTTGCTGTAAGGTTAAAAATCAATAAATAATCTGAAGTCTTAGTGTGAGGAATGCATGCTCTTCTATGCACTGTTAATATATGAACATCGGTGAGATGCCTTTTACAAGATCTCTGGCTCTTTTCCTTTTTGTCTTACTATTGCTCAGTTACATTTTATATAATTAAGGCTGCCATCTAGCTGATTTCAAATGAATGTGATCAGATGTGAATATGAACTGAGAAAACCATGTAGGAATTTGGAGTGGATGAGGACAAAACTAAGGGATACTTAAATTATGGAAATGGCAGTGCAATATTGATGAGCATTGGAAATACTGATAAATAGTGGAAAGACAATGAGGCCACCATCATGTGCATAAACATCTCTGAGCCATACTTTCTAGGAAGGAATGGCTTTGCCTTCTAGGCAATGAGGAAGATATGAGAAATTTTAAATAATATTCTGAAGAACAATTATCCCATTAGGTGAAATAAATTGGGAAGACACATTGTGGCAAGGCAGATCGACAAAAATACATAACTCATCTACTTGTGTTTGCAGGCAGATTTATAGCATTTAGTGGTGATGGAGATACCATGTAAGAGGTAGTAAAAAGTTTGACTTGTTGGAAGATTCAAGATGGGACCATGTTTACAAGTCCAGGTGTACAAGAAAGATAATAACAGTGTAATCTACAAAATTACAATACTGTATTTTTCTTCCAGAAAAGTTTATTACACTACCTTTCATCTGTACATAATATTCTAATGTATACCTAGGCTTGTAGCATTGAGTTGTTTTTTTTTTTTTTTTTCAGACCTATTCATCTCCATTGCATGTGGTTAGATGTGTGTCTCCATCTTATATAATTTAGAATCCTGATTGCTGCATGTGATTTAAGGAGGGAATTTTCATGTGTCACTTGCCAATGTACCTTACAATGATTTTTTTTTTTACTCTCAGCCTATTTGTTCAAATATAGGTTATGTTTTTAAAACTCATTTCAGTGAAATGACAAAGAAATGCATTTCACTGGGCAGCAGTTTTTGAGAAGTACTTTATTCCAAACGTGTCATATATCTTCCAGCAGCTTTCAGAAGAAGTTCACAACAGAAATGAGTTAACTTCAAAATGCTCCTCCATAGAAAATGACACAGAGTACAAATAACACATTTCACTTTGAAATGTAAATATAAAAAATAATCTTGATTACAGTGAGGCAGAATCATATGCCTCGGTGTAAGAAGATGTGTTAGTTAAAAATACCCAAATTACTTTTCTCACATACTTTTCTAAAAACGTAGAGTCTATTTTTTGTAAGAATTTAGATTTCATGGAAAGAACTTCACTCTGCCTTTTCCTCTTTAAATAGAAACAGCTAGAGCTTCATTTAATGTCACCCATACCTAAACCAAGCATTATATATACTGACTCAGTCAAAAGTCACAATATTTTAATTATTTTTTTCTTAAGGGAGTGTAGTTCTTGTAAGACCATAAAATTAAACATATCATTTTAATGCCCTTATTTTTGTCGGAGAATATGACCTTCTTGTAGTTAACAAAGAGATATTTTTCAATGAATGAGTCACAAATAAATCCCATTTATTTCCATAGATCCCACTATGGTTGTTTTAGGGTAAGGGCTCTCCCTATAGTTCTCTGAGAAAACTAATTAGACATAATTAGCATTGGGACTGCATAAATCAATACAGATAACACTGTAGACACATTTCCCTGATGGAACAACAATTCTTCCTCTGTAATTTTTTGATCATTGTCTATTTTCCTACTGGCCTGTCAGTCCACCTGAATTACATTTGTTTTGTTCATCTGTCTCCCCATGGGTCACCTTGGCTTTTGTTGTATAATGAATTATCAATAAATACTGTTGAGTGAATTGATGAACTCTTTCACTTTGCTCTGCAGACCATGGTGAAATGTAGACGTATTACTGCTATAGTAACTCTTGCCTTCCACTCGTCTCCAAAATGTGTAGAGTAATTAGAAATGAGTACTAAGGCTGCTGCCTTCATGTACATGGGACAGCTGTGTTTAAGGGAAATCATCCTCGTTGTCAAAAGGAGGACAGTTTTGAGTTATTCTTAGCTTAATCTAACTGTTTCTTCTCAGAATTAGCCAGTGCATATGACCACTGAATTCCTCCTCCCAATGTATTCAGTAAGCTACAACCACATATCAGGTCACATGGGTTTGGCTCCACATTCTTTTGTTGTTCACTATATTACACATTTGGTGCATTAGAACACAAAACACACTTCCGCCAAGGCTCTGAGAAGGAACTCTTTGTGACTTTTTTCCTGTTCCATGTCCCTCCCGCTGGAACTCCAAACACTCCCTCTTTGTCTGCTCCTCTCAAGAATTGCTGTTTGATCTAAGACTGTCTAGATAATACATGTTAGATATGATTTTTATTTACATTTTCTCTTTGAGACAAGTGGAGGTATGTCACCCTGGACTCACTACGGATGTCACAGTGATTAACTTTCCTTCCTTGGTGGAAATTTCATCCCAATAAAAAAGACAGGTTGCCACAAAGTAATTTGGGCAGCACACTATACTTTCATTCACAGAGTAGTTTAAGGGGTTATGGCAACATCTGACTGAGAGCCTAATAAAATATAAGCAACAGGGAGAAAGCTTTCCAAATAACTGGGTGTCCGTGAAGGAGAATCGTCAGGAACTGACCACTAAGTAAAGTGTGATTCCCTCAGGGAACTGAAGGAATGCACTGTGCTTTAACCAGACAAGCCAGAGACTTGTAGTGGCCAATTGGAAAAAGCCTCATTAATAAAGTTAAGGGATCTGAAGTTTACCCTGAGATGAAATCAGAGCTCTGTGATGGACCAGCACTAATCTAGTAGAGATAGAACCTACACAGCAAGTACAGTGACTGCAGGAATGATCTGGGGCATTCCTCCTACTTCCAAATAGCAACTTGTGTTCTTTCCAATGTTTCATTGTGACTCTCGTGGAAAATAGAATAAAACTGTTACATTTCTCTGGTAGACTGTGACAAATACATTTTTTTTTCAACATTCTCACATTGTAGACTTGCGATCAAGGGCAAACAAGGTCATGCATGGTTTTGCTAGAATAAAAGAAAATCTGGGTCTAGTAGATCCTCCTGTTACTGAAAAGGATCATTTAAAATATGTCAGTAGCCAGGACTTGGAGACAGGCAAATCAGTATTGTACTATCAGCTTTTCTGTGTATAGTGTGTGTGGATTTGGACAAGTAACAGAACTATTTAACAAGAGGTAACAATGGTACTGATAACAAGCATTTAGACCATAAACATACATTCAGTAATATTTTGAAGTTTTGCACATTTTCCTAGGAGCATAAATGTCTGTTAATTAAATAATGTCTAAGGGCTCTAAGTGGTATGGATAATTGTGTGTATGTTATTCTGTATACAGACATGCTTAATTTTGCTAGTATACATGTTTAGGAAATCATTATATAGGGCTGTGCATTCTTCACATTTATTTAACATCCTGCTAAGCAATTAAAGTGTTAATTCAAGCCCAGTTCATAACCATATAATCAGATGCATGCAAAAGGAGACATATTAGAGAAACCACTACCTAACTAAGTTATTACTTAAATCAACATAAATTTCTATGACAAACTTTCTGATTTTCACAAGCCACTTGACTACATAATCTTATTCTCCATCTGAGCTTTGAATACAGTCTCAAGAAATCACTAGAGACCTGACTACTATGAAAATATTTGTTCTAGGCTGAAAACTCTTGAACTAGATTATATCTTTTATGAGCCCAGGAGTTGTAAACAAACAATGTTGTCTTTTAAAAATGTCACCTTCTTTATCTTCAAAACTGTAATGTTTTCTGAAACATCAATTTCTTTAAAATTTGTTGTGTAATAATTTTCAGTGAGAAAGTATGACATTTTAGAGCACACCATTAATTCCCATATCAGTTCTATTTTGAAGATTACAAAACTTGGGGAAGAACTAATAAACAGCTTGAGTCCATTATTTACTGGATAAAAAACAACTATTTAACTTGTCTCTGAACAAATTATATGTCAAAACTCAACACTGTAAAAACAGCCTGGAAATACTTTGATGAAATAATGGTGACTAAAATCTAATTCCAATGTTTAATAAATTTCTTTAACTGAGAACCGAACAAATGTCACTCTTTTTTTTTTTTTTTTTTACATTTAGAAAGTCTCTTAAGTTGTGACTAAATGATTTCTTACTGGAGCCAACAGTTGATTCTCCCTAGTAGAGGAGGCTGTGCAAACCCTTATGAAAGTTGGATGCAGTAGCAAAGCCATCACTGGACCCTTCCAGGAAGATGCAAGGAACAGAAAGGAAAACTCATGAAAGCTTGTGGACTGTATATACAAATCTCCAGATACACATTGGGGCCCATACTGGTGCACACTCATACAACACACACACACACACACACACACACACACACACACACACACACACACG
>OU015745.1:110087212-110146780 GCA_907169655.1 Acomys percivali | reverse complement strand
CCACTCAAATTTGTGACCCACTGAGTTGAGAAAACAAGCAAACAGAAAATCCATTTCCCACCCCTTTTGGCATTAGGGGTTTCATGTAGCTCTAGGTTTGGTGTGGAAATTGCACCTGCTTCTCATTAAATGACATTACCTTTTCTTCAGTGCCTCCAGGAGAACCCAACAAATTGAATTTACTAAAAATACATGGTGACTGATTGTGTATAGTTATTTACCATCAAGTGGCTCTGGAGCATGAGTCGGTTTCATTTAGGGGAGCATTAGATATTCACATGTTGAGGAATCCTTCTTCCTTTTTGGAGAGATTGTCACTTAATCATACAACAAAGCAATTTACAATTCATTAGCACTATAGAAGTATATCAGCTCTTTAACTCTTAGAATATGTATGAATCCCTGTGCTGACTACAAGGTTATATTCATTTGAGGATCTCTTCCTCAGCAAGCTATAATTACCACTATAGTTGGATGGATAATTGCCCTTCTTTCCTCCAGAACACCCACCTCCACCTTCACCTCCAAATTGCAAACTGCTTCATCGAGATGGTTTTTCTATTGTGAGATGCTGGAGTAACAAGAAAGGGATGTTCTTTAATTAACCAAAGTAAAGAGATAAATATATGAAGTGACTTGTTCAGCTATTTAAACCTCCCTTTTGTTTTAAATGGAAGCAAAAGCAAAACAAAACAAAAAGCAGCTCTCTTCCCCAATCTGTATCACCCTGTAAGGCAGGAAAGGGTTTTTAAGTAATATAATATCTGAAGTGGTTTAGGGGAAATTCTAAGGCACTTAGCTGTTTTTAAAAGTGGCCTAAGAACCATCTGCCTGGCAGACCTGGCCTGAGCCGACCTCAAAACATTGTAAACAGATTGCAAAAACTGCATGCAGACACCTGGACAGATAACTAATGCAGGGCAACCGTAAGATTCACTGCAGGGCTTTTTCTGCTGGGGTGCAGAGGGAAACAGTGCTTCTGAGGTATTTATTACCTGTCTACAAGCAGCAGATTAGCATAAACTAAACCAGATGGGTTCAGCAAGACCTATTGAAAATAGCTTGAAGCCGCCCAGGAAGTAAAGAAAAAGAAACCAGTGTTTAAGAAAATGGAGATGAATTAAATTAGTAACCTTGTATTCACAATTAGAACTCATTTGGCTATGTTCTTTCCAATACTGCATCTATTACATTTTCATGAAAGAGGCATTGTCATCTAGCTGTTGTATAGGAATGCATTATCACTTTACATAATGGCTTAATTGTGAAAGTTATGTCTGTGTTAGTAACGGCATTTTTATCTGTCTTTAATGTTTTCAACTGTACCGTATGTACCATATATCTGATTAGCTGACACTAATTCTCTGTCAAAATTAGAGTTAAATTTAAAATTATAACTCTGGTTATAAACATATGAATATAATATAGAGATACAAACTATCTCTTTTTCCTCATATTTAATATATGACAAGTCAATATAACTTCAATAACACTTCAAATTCAAGGTCAGGTCTACATCACCTGGAAACATTCTTTCTGGTTCTATTTCTTTTTTATCTAATTTTCTCATGTGTGCATATCAAAACACTAAGAAGAAGTGAAAGGTGAAATGTAATGAATGAAGGCAGCAAACACAATAATCAAGGAAACAAATTACAAGCTACTAAGGAACATCTTATTGCCTTTTCTAAACTCACGTCCTTATTTTTTTTATTTTTTTTTTAAGATTTTATTCTGTAAGAATGTGAGATAAAAATATTACTTAATTATGAATTAGAATGGCTTTCAACTTCTGAGAACTAACAAAATCAAATTTCATCCAGTCATTTTATAGTATGTGTTAGTTGTTTTTGTGCTACAGTGACAAATTAGTGGACGGAAACACCTTACAGGTGGACGATTTAATTTGCTCATGGTCTCAGAGGTCTCATGCATCAGGAGCATGATGGAGCACGGACATTCACCTTATGGCAGAGAGGAAGCAGAATGTGCTATGAGAGACTGCCTCTGCTGCGGCTTTTCACCTTTTTATCCATTATCCCATCTGCAACCTAGCCCAAGTGATTGTTCCACCAAGAGTTAAGGAAGCCTTTCCCTTATTGACTACTGTCTTAGAATACTTTTACAGACACACCCAAAGAAGACCTTTACTAATCCCCAAAGCACTTTTCTATTAAGTTGTCAATTAAAATTAACCATCATGAGTCCACCTTCCATCACCTTGACATCTAAGCATGTCCCCTTAAGCCATAGCTTCTACCCTTCACTCCAGTTTCAATGGCATTTTACAATATCAAATATAGTCACCTCATTTCCCAGAACCCAGTCATTAAAGTCTTTCTTTTTAATAGAACCTAGTAATTTTATTTATTTTATTTTTTATTTTTTTGACTTACATTCAGAATTTTATTTTATTTTTTTCAGTTTATTTTTTATTTATTATTTTTTATTAATTTATTCTTGTTACATCTCTATGGATATCCTATCCCTTGTATCCTCCCATTCTCCCCTCCCTCCCATTTTCCCTTATTCCCCTCCCCTATGACTGTTCCTGAGAGGGATTTCCTCCCCATGTATATGCTCATAGGGTATCAAGTCTCTTCTTGGTGACCTGCTGTCCTTCCTCTGAGTGCCACCAGGTCTCCCCCTCCAAGGGACATAGTCAAATGTGAGGCACCAGTATAGCTCAACATTGCTGAAAAGTTCAAAGTCTCCTATAAGACCAGAGTCACAGAGACAGAATAAATAGAGTCATACATAATCAATATTCTCATTCCAAAAGCCAAGAGTAGAGAATACAAAATACAGTTTGGAGACCAAAACAAGACAAATACAGTAGGGTACATACTAAATCATGTAGCTTTATGCCCAGCACCCAAGTCGTGTTGTGAAACGACATAACTTGCAAAGAACTTGACCATCACATCCTTTCAGCTGTTTGAAGCATACTTGACCACTTTCTTGAGCTGCCTCTCCTTGCTGCCTTTAGTCCCTCTCAACAAGTACTCCATATTGCCAGAATCCCTAGCTTCCTGGGATCTCCATTCCTTCTTAGCTTTATCATCGCTTTACACATTATTCTGTCAGAGCTTACCACAGAAATGCCAAATCTTCTATTCATTGCCTAGCTCTCCTCATATTCTTTGATAGTTGAATAGACACCTCCAAAACCCTACTCACTCATGATCCTATTACTTTCACGTGTAAAAACTAAAGTTAGTGAATAATACTAAATCTGCCAGCTTTCCCCATGAGTCTAGACTCCTCTTAGTGTCTGGATGACTGAGAAAATGAAATAAATATTATGGAAACAACTATTTAGATGGTCCTAGGTTAGTAGTGTATACATGTAGATCTCTTAGGAAAAATCTTTCAAATAAGTGTATATACTTATAGTCTTGAATCTCACATGGGTAGAATTCTCCTCATTCCTGAAATACTGTCAAGGCATGCTGTATTGTCCCTGGGCAAAGCACATAGCTTCTTTTTATGGCTCTAATCTCGTTTAAAAGCCACACCTTTCTTGCCCATAACATTAAAATTACTTCCTTCTCACCAAATTATAAGTTTTTTTTCAAACCCTTCTATTTTTTTTTTTAAATCAGTTTTCACTGTAAATATGGCTTTAAAAGTGGCCAGCACAATGTATCTGAGGTTTACTGGGCTGCCTTGAAATTTCTTCCACCATTATTCACCTTAGCTGGGCTTTAAATTTAGCCTTCCACCTGGGCATGACCAAGAGTTGGGGAAATTCTTTGTAACAATGTAACCAGAATGCTCTCTAGTCAGATTTCCAGTAGTTCTCTTCCTATACGAAACTCCATGAATATAGTCTTGGCTCCCGGCACTGCTGCCTGTATTCTGGTCTTCCGACATCCCTCCAGAGTTACCATTAGGCTCTCCTCACAGCTTCTGACATCTCTGTCACTGCTTTATTTTCAGATCCTTTTATAAACTATCTCCAAAACTTCTGAATCATATCATGCAGATTAGTCACAACAATGCTCCCATTTCTTTGCATTAGATTTCTTACAGAGGATTTAGTTTTAAAATCAGGCTTTCAGAGGATCCTGTCTGTGACGACCTGACTCTGTATTGCTGGGCCTAGTGGTTGTGTGGCAAAGACTGCTCAACTATGACAGCCATGAAGGAGAAAGAAAGAGAAAAAAGAAAGAAAGTCCTGCACTGTGCGATCTCTCTGTTTTCCCTTTTTTTTTTTGTGCAGGTGTGAACCTGGAGGGGTAGCAGAAAGATTTATATAATTAACAACCACCTTACTATGTCATTCCTGCTTTTACACATTCACATGATGTATGCCTATTGAAATATTATTAAATTAAACCAATCTTTCATTTTGTTGCAGTGCACTTCCCAGGAATTAAGACATACATTGATCCAGATACTTATGAAGACCCATCCCTAGCAGTGCACGAATTTGCAAAAGAGATTGATCCTTCAAGAATTCGCATTGAAAGAGTTATTGGAGCAGGTAAACATTGAAACTACACTCTTACATACAGGATTCTTTCACAGTATTGCAATCAGTTTATCAACATAATATTTAAAATCTTAGCATTTTGCATCATTCAAAGTATTAAGGTATAAAATTATTTTCTGATTTTTAGTTATTTTTAAAAAGTCAATGTGTCCATACTCAGTTCCCAAATAATGAGAACATTTGCAAAAGTTATTTTCACATTCTATAGTCTGTTTTCATAATGAAGATAAATTACAAAGAAACTAGAGTGCCTCAGGAATTTATTTTGAAAATGCAATTTCAGGAGTTTGTCATGAGGTTATTATAGATTTACTCAAGTCCCAGCGTCTATAGACTTACACTATAATTAGTGTTCATAAAGATGACCTTGAGGCTACACAAGACTCAGAGTGTTCTGAAAATCATTGAAGGTAAAATTTGGTTCAATATAGTTTTAGATCATTTTAATGCAAATTAATAATGCCTCCTATGTGCAAATCTCTAGTACTCAGAACTTTTCATTATTCAGCTCTTCTGGTTTTAAAAAAAAATTATAGTGAGGCACCCCATAAGAATTTATGGTGTGCATTAGCTAGAAGAAACGATGCTAATATAAAATGCCTTGAGAATAAAAAATAATTTCTCTTTTAAGTGTTTGATGGGAAATAAGCAACCTGGGGTTTTGCAGAAGAGCTTTCTCTCAGCAGGTCTTGCAAAGAGGCAAGTTCCATTATTCCTTGGTGTGCCTTCCTCTAGCATGTCCTCTTCTACATGATCAAGGTTTACTTCCCAGCACATCTGCCTTTCAGCCTAAAGGAGGAGGAAGAAAGGGTTCAATCTACTTGTCTAGGCAATAACCTAGACTTTGCAAGCACAGTGATTTGCCTATCATATGAGCACACTGGAATTTGGGAAATATAAACATGGACACAACCCCTTTAAAGCAGGTGGTATAAGAGAGCTTCTTAAAACAGTAAAGGAGATAGCATCCTTTATGGAGTTATTAGTCTCCCAGTGCTGCATGTGTGCAATCCTTTGGAGAATGCAGAATAAACTGTGCATGGTCTTTCTGGCAAGTTGTGTCTTCTCAAAGGCCACAGGAAAGCGGCTGATTATACCTCATTCCTTTCAAAGTCCTCCAACATAACAGGCTATATCATTCTCCAGGTACAATGCATGATGATAACATAGGGTCACTTGTTAAAAACTATTACAACTTTTAAGATGGTGACAATAATATTTGAAACCCACAGTCAACTTCTTCTAAACTCGGGCTCTATCTATGTCATTACACATCACATGCCAGAGGCCATCTTGTTTCTCGGGGCCAGTAAATATTAGTACTACCCCAGGAACACAGGCTATTTGGAAAGGTTTCCTAACTGCACTCCATTCCTCAAGCACAGAAGGTCATCAGGTCCCTTGCCTATCCAGGTGTCCCTTTGAAAACTGGCATAAACATCTCATTCATTGCACATGTGTGCTTTCATTGGAAAACACTTCCCTGTCAGAAAGATGGAAGTCCTAGAAAAGAATAGAATTGTTTGATTTCTTCTATTGAGTAAGCAACAACCAAAGCTCAAGACAACAAGCACAATTTAAGTGTGTATTATATTATATATAGAGAAAGATATTATATATTCCAGAGTTTTAGGTTTTTTTCCTAAACAGTAGAGCAATCTGAAAGAAAAGAGGTTTAAGCTGTTCCAGTTCCATTGTTCAGCTTTCGTCTTGTGTCCCACATGAAATAGTACTATTGACTTTAAATTATTTATGATAACTTTTTCATCATCTCTTTGTATGTATAAAGGATGTGTGTGCATCTCTCTCTCTCTCTCTCTGTGTGTGTGTGTGTGTGTATGTGGTGTGTGCAAGCGTCTGCGTGTGTGTGTGTGCGTCTGCATGTGTGTGGACGTCTGCATGTGTGTAAATGTATGTGTGTGTGTGTCTGTGTGTGCGTTTGCGTGTGCAGGTGCATATATAGCATAGCATGTATATGGAGACCAGAGGACAACTTTTAGGAATTGGTATGCTCCTTCCACCTTGCTGAGACTGGCTCTCTTTGTGTTTCTGCCACCCTGTATGCCCCAGGTTAGCTGTCCGTCTAGATTTTAGACTAATTTTCAGCTTCTGTCTCTCATCTGGATGCTGGGTATGCTGGGATTCGAGATGTGCAACTCCACATCTATCTTTGTGTATCGGGATTTGAGTATTAACCCAGGTCTTCAGGCTGTGCTGCACCACAGGTTCTTTTACTGGCTGAGCGATCTCACTAGCACACTCTAACCTTTAGTGCCACCTTACTTACACTTGATACAGAAGCATGTTTCTGGCATAGACCTCTATGTATAAATTAAGTGTCAGGGTTTCCTTGGTTTAATCCTATCCTGTTCCCTTCTACACACATCCACCATTTCCCATTAGAGACCATTTTTGCTGAACTAGAATGAACCAAACTTCTTTGGAAATTTAAGCTGAATTGCACAAGTAGCTGGGTATAGATGTTGGACAGCGGTGAATTGGCATAGGAGGTGGCAGGGGTCAGGCAAATGACATGCAGGCTAATTGAAGGCACTAACGGTGGGGACACAGGATACAGCCTCACAATTCATTACTGATCAAAAGTCTTTAAGACCTGTGTGTATTTTCGGCAAAAAAAAAAAAAAAATAGTCATAACGTATTTCTACTTTTCTCATTGGTAGACACAGGTGATTTAGTGTTTCTTAAGTGAGTTATAACAAAGGAATGTAATCATGGCTGCATTGATGTTCTCAGGAAAAGATAAAACATGGAAAAATGCATTGTATTTGACCCACAGAATTACTTAATCCATTTGCTGAGTCATGTCTACCCTATTCAATAGCTGACAACTACAGAAGACAGTGTGCTAATTCTTCTATATGAAATCTTTATGCTAATTGGAAATATGTGTATTCCACCTGTCCTTCAAAATTATTGTCCTGAAATTTTCTCCTTCATGGCTATGTGTTATGCAGTGAAAAACTTAATAGCCTGTATAAATGTGTGTGTCTGTTTAGATATTTAGCATTCTCTGTCATCACTGTAAATCTTACTGTTTTATGAGTTTTCCAAGACAGTTTTTATTTCACTATTCTACTTAGTAGAGGCATCTTATCTTTGTTCATCAATACAGCTCCAAATCTCCATGAAAACACACGTATCCATTAAAATGAAGTGAGCAGCTCTCTTGCATAGGAGACAGTCTGATCGGCTATCCCCTTTGACTCTTTGCATCACAAAATGAAATACTACCAGTGGAAAATCCGTAAAACAGAAATTCCCAGCCTAAAAAAGCCAGGGCAGATTAAGATTGAATCATTATTGTATGCATATCATAAGATAATGAAAGAGCCTGGCAAACTGAAACTCAATCATGGTCATGCAAAGGTCAATGGAAGTCTACCTCTTTTTCAGGACATCACAACACCTGCACCATTATGAGAAAGCCTTTCGGAGTGGAACATCTGTAATTCTGAAACATTATTCTATTGAAAAATATCATTCCTATGTCTCTAAGCCCATAGAGCACTCTTCTTAGACTTGACCTTCCCTCTCTCCCTGGTTACAGTGACAATGCAGCATCTTCCCGTCATTCACACTCCAGCCCTTTATCTATATGAAACTCATTATTGCTCTGCTATCAGCCTCCTCTTCTGGCTTAGTGTCACTATGCTTTTCTATTCCCAAAGAAAGTCAGAAGTTTTAAATATTGGTTTCTCAGCAATCAGCTGCATAGAGTGAACAGAAAGGGGAAAGGACAATAAAAGGTATGGAAAGTGAGTGCCCTAACACTAACTCATTCTGTTCACTAACTCATAATGTTCAAGGATGTTCTGCCCTTTACACTGTACAACCAAAAGGCTGGCTTTTATTCTGCCTTAATGCCATTGCCCCACCATAAACTACCACCACTCCCTTCTTCTTTCTGCTATCAATTTTATGTTATTTATCAGAGATATCAAACTCTCAGGCCCATTATTACATATTATACTTTCATGTAGTATGACAATAAGAAAGGTAGGAAGAAAAAAAAAAAGAAAGTTAGGAAGTATTACAGATGTGGTCTCCTGGTTCATCTTTTACAAGAAGAAGCCAGTAATTGTGGTACACATCCTCCATATTTAGATGAAAACTTCTTGCATGAAATCAGGCTTGTGCTTTAAGATTGAGCTATGAGTGATATTCTCAGATATCAGAGTTGTGTGAACACTACATTCATTTTTGACCTGATAAAATTGTTGCCATGATCTGATTTGACCAAGTTTATAAAATTTAACATTCATATTGGCATGTTTTCTAAAACTATTTTAATAACCAATAGACAGGCCTGGCAATGACTTTGATGCATAATTTCATGGATTTATAAATCAAATAATACAATAAATGATAATGATTTTCTCTTTTCCATAAATAACGACATGAGTGAGAGAGTCTCAGACCAAATCAATGTTTGTTTGTTTTTGTTTGTTTGTTTGTTTATTTTTATTTTTTATTTTTTTTTATTAATTTATTCTTGTTACATCTCAATGGTTATCCCATCCCTTGTATCCTCCCATTCTTCCCTCCCTCCCATTTTCCCCTTATTCCCCTCCCCTATGACTGTTCCTGAGAGGGATTACCTCCCCCTGTATATGCTCATAGGGTATCAAGTCTCTTCTCGGTGACCTGCTGTCCTTCCTCTGAGTGCCACTAGGTCTCCCCCTTCCAGGGGACATAGTCGAATGTGAGGCACCAGAGTCATATCCCTCTCCCCACTCAATCATAATGAGTGAGTTAACCCAGAAGCAGAAAGACTCAAATGGTATATACTCATTTATATCTGCATACTAGCCCAATGGGCATGTCCCACGAAAGCCTTCCCTTACCAGGAAACTGGGACAGAGGGGAGGACATCCTATTGGGACTCTAGATGAGAGAACCATGTGAGAATAGCAAAGTAGAAGGATCCAGTGGGCCCTAGAAACCTATGATAGGCAGATTTGGGCCAAGGGGTCCCGCTCAAACTAAGGCACTAGCCAAGGACAATACAGGCGGTAAAATTTAAACTCCTACCCAAATCAATGTTTGAGTCACAACTTTCCTGCAAATTTACTCAATGACTTTCCTCACGTTAGTGAACCTTTAAGCATTTGACGTTTTAGCTATACAATTACTGCCTTGCTGTACTAGAGGAAGGGTTAGAGATGACAAGGGCCAGCCATTTAATTGCAGTCAAAGCACAGAAACAGTAATATTAGGTTGAAAATGAATGTAGTCTTCATACAATTCTGATGTCTGCTAATATCACTCATTGCTCAATCTCAAAACATGTTATGAGACAAATACCTTCCATAGACATTTCAATTCAGTGCCTTTTATAATGTAATAATTATGATTTTCAGTTACCTGAAAATTAATAATTAAAATTAAGTTTCACTCTTGTTGGTATATTGCCTTGTAACCATAACATGTTCTCATTTATTTTTCTTCTTAATTAAAACAAACCAATTCTAAATTGTCTCTCTATCTTGAAAGAATAAATTTATCCTATGCTTTATTGTTGCCATAAACTTAAGATGAATTGGTTTTACAAAACAATTATTTCACTTCCTTATACAAATCTTCTTCCCAGTGAAGAAATAAGACCCACATGCCAATAACACTTTCTTTTTATTTATTCTCCTTTAAAAGTTTTTCATAATCTCAGCGCTCAAGAGGCAGAAGCAGGCGGATCACTGTGAGTTCGATGCCAGCCTGGTGTACAAAGTGAGTCCAGGACAGCCAAGGCTACACAGAGAAATACTGCCTTGAAAAACAAAAAAAATAATATTTTTTCATATAATATCTTATAATCATACTTTCCCCTCTCTATCTCCTTTCTGGTCCTCCCCACCTCCCTACCCATCCAAGCCCATGCCTCATTTCTCTCTGTCCCTAAAAAACAGAAATAAAAGGAAAAAGCACAAGAAACACACATACATAAAACTCATAAAAACACTAAATGGAAACCATATTATACAAACAAAAGACCAGAGATCTTTTAAAAATACCTACACAAAACAATATGATACCAAAAAAAAAAAAAAAAAGTCTACAAAATGCCAGTGGGTTTATTTTGTGTTGTCCATTGATTGCTAAGAATGGGGCCTACACTGAAGAGTAGTTCATGTGACCACCCAGTGAGACTCCATTGCAGAAAACTATTTTTTCCTTTGCAAGCATGTCTATTGGAGATAGCTTCTTGGTTAGGGATGGGACCTCATATCTAGTTCCCTCACTCAGGACTGAGACTGTACCTGGCTTGAATGTGTATAGGCTCTGAGCATGCTGCCACAGTCTCTGGGAGTTCTTACGAGCATCAGTCCTGTTGCATATGGAAGACTGTTTCACTGCTGTCACCCATCAACTCTGGCTTTTATAATCTTTCTGTCTCCTCTCCCTGAGCCCTGACGGGAGACATCCCATTCAGGACTGAGTGCCCCAAGGTCTTTCATGTTCTGCACACTGTTCAGTTGTGGGTCTCCGTATTTGTTCTCATCTACTACAGGAAGAAGTTTCTCTGATGATGGCTTAGCAAAAAGTGATCTACCAGTAATATCAAAATGTCATTCCAAGTCCTTTTATTTCTATGTTCCTTTAGCAGAACATATTTGGTATTTGGTTTTCCCCCAAGACCCCTTCTTGGCCACTAAATCAGCATTGGGGATGGGTTCCATCTCACCGAGTGTGCCTCAATCACGTATTGGTTGGTTATTCCTGCAAGCCTTTTGCCACTATTGCACAGGTAGATCATCACTGTAGATCACAGGGTTTGTAGCTGGGTTTGTGCTTCCCTTTTTCCTCTAGTAGCAGGGTGAGTACCTTTCAGTACTATGAACACTGTAAGAATAAAGGCTCTAGTTAGGCACCATCTCAACTCCCCTGTGCAATAGCAACTTTAATTCTTCATATTTACATGATATGTTATATGTTGGTCTATGAAAAGTATCATTAAAAAGCACCATACAACTAAGTCCATGGACATTCACTATCTTGCAGTTGCCACAGGTCAGGGATCAAGGCATGGTTTTTCCTCCTTCAAGGATGCTCACATGATTACAATGAGGAAAGAAGACATAGCGGGTGCTCATGAAGCTCAGCTAAATAGAACCCACCCCCTAAACTCACAAAAGTGGCTGTGGTCAGAAAATGGCCACTTGTAGCTTGTGGAATGGAATGCCTTTAATTCTGCTCTGGCTCTAATCATGTCTTCATCCCATAATCTTGCCATGTGGTCTTTTCCAATGTGTCAGCTAGCTTCTTCAAAGCCAACAAGAGAGTCTGTCAATAAATCAGAAGTGACAATTCTTTATAAATAATAAAAGAAGTAACATAATATTAACCTTCCCATATTCTGTTGGCTAGAAATACTAGGGCCACTCAACCTTGAGTGGAAAGACTTCATAATACGTAAGTACCAGGCTGTTGGCGCCAACGTGGCCTATCTTACATGTGTGCCTAGAAACAACAATGATGTGTCATGTTTGGGCATGGTGGTCAAGTTCACCCACTTCCTCAGAAATACATTCTCTTCTTTTGTTCGGTTTGTGTCAATGTTGAGTCGTAGACAGCAGGTATTGCTTAAGAGTTTATTCTATGCCCTCTACTGTGTCTGAGCAGCACAGTAGAGCTGGCCCTGGCATGCAGGGGCTCTATATGAGTCAGCCAGAAAGCATGAGTGGAGGGAAAGCTGGTACTTCCACTCACCCATGAGGTAGCATGGGCATGGAGGAGATGCCACCTGAGACAATTGAGAGAGCTGGCTGCAGCACTCTGGGGAGCAGGTCTGCACCTCACTGGACAGCACAGTAGAGCTGACCCTTATACTAAAGGCATGGGTGAGATGCGAGAGCAAGAGAGCTGGTCCTGTCCCTTGCCGACTGGAGCATTGGATGAGCTAGCCAGGGTAGTGTTGGTGATCTTGCTCTGGGGATGCAACTACCACCCAGCTTCAGATCTGGGGCTTTGAGTTGTCCCACCCCAACATCCACTCCATCTGTGAAGTGCAGGAACACCATAAAACAGTGTACAACAGGATGTCCAAGAGGAGTCCCGGGGGGCATCCAATATTGATAGAGTGAAGAATCCAGAGGCCTCAACCAATGACTCGTGACAATGCACATTTGCAAGTAAAGCTGTGTGACACACTGCAGTCCACAACAAAAATTATTTTTGCTTTGTTCTTTTTTGTTTTTGTTTTTGTTTTTTTTTTATTTTCTTTTGGGAGGGAGCTTGCAATGGCAGATACAAAGGGAAGAGGGGATGAGTGGGTTTGGGGTGCATGATGAGAAACTCACAAAGACTCAGTGAGTCAATTAAGAAAAAAACAGTCCAATAAAAACCTGCAGGAAAAAAAGTTTATGCTGGCACACTCAAAAGATGAGTAGTGGGGGAAGACTAGCAGCATGAGACAGACACAGCAGGTTTCTCATACCAACCTGCCAGAAAGATCTCCCTCTAGAGCCTTTCCTCAGACTTTGGGGGATTCTCTCCAATTTCTTACACCCATGTTCAAGAAAATTTTGTTGTGCTATCTGAGTATCCAAGGTTTCAGGTCCCACTTTTACAGAGACCAGACAATCCAGCAGTGCCCAAACCTGATGTTCTCTTAAAGGCAATAGACACATAGTGTTGGCCTTACAAGATGCTTATGAAGGCCTTGCAAAAAAAATTTATAATTACTATTATGGATATAATATGTCCCTTATATGCTTCTGAACTTGACAATAGTTTGAAGTTTGTGTTTCATCAATGCTATAATTATTTGGAGAAATTTTAGATAAAAATTAAATGTAGCTCTACACTTCTACATTATGAAATGTGAGGTTGTTTGTACTGTATGTTTATTTCATAATTCCATTGAGACCATGTGCACACTATATTGGTAAGCTACAAGATGTGAATTAAGACTACAAATCTCTTTAAAGGATTTGCTTATGTCATACTATCATTTACCCAGCATGAGGCAATTAGTTTATTGTTCCCATAGTAATACTTGTGACCTCAATCTAATTGTATAAGTATTTATTTTTTTAATTTATTTATTCATTCACTTAACACCCTGGTTGTAGCCTCATCCCTTCTCGCCTCCCAGTCCCATCACCACTCCCTCCTCAGGAGAGGGGAGCCTCTCTTCCCATCCACTCCGGCTTGGCTTTTGTGGAATTTTTGTCTATCTAATGTATCCATTGCTATGAAACAATCCATCCCCAAATCAAGTGGCTTATAGACTAATTAATTAGCTTGGTAGTAGTTCAACAATTCCGGCTTGTCTCTACAAGCAGGTGGGAGAATTTTCTGCTAGCTTAACCTAAGGTTATTCCTTGACCACAGTCACTGGTGGCTTAAATGGTGTAACTGTCAGGTGGCTGGTTTAAACAGTCTCAGGACAGCTAGGTCTTCTCCACTTCATATTATCCCCTATCTGCTGCTTTCTGAGCTGGGGTGATGGTAGTGTTCTTAAGAGGTGTTGCAAATGCTGTGTAGCCACTGGAGGTCTTGGCTCCGAATTGCACCATCACAGTTCTGAGATTTCATGAGATGAGGAGAGGGACTCTATCTCTTGGCCAGAGAGCAGAGTCACATTTTGGATGTGAATAAGTAAGGGACTGGGCAGAATTGGAGGCCACTTACTATACTATACCATATAATGGATATGTTCTATTTATATAAAACTAAGCGACATTGTATGGTCTATAGGATAACATGATGAATTTTTCATTTTATGACTGTCACTGTCATTCTTCTGCAGAATTGAATTTCTGGAAAAGTTAATTTCACCCTATCCCATCCTACATATTTGAAGGCAATGGATAGGCTACATACATTGTAACAGGCATTTGATATTTTGTGGGTTTCTTTCTCTATTCCATCTTTCTCCACCCCTTTGAATCTTCCCTTTTACCCCGCCCCCAATGCTAGATAGGAGAGAGAAAAGGATAGAGAGGAAAAAGGGCAATGTTGTCTTTAGACTACTTCCTGCTGATTAGGGATGTCGAGTTCCTTGGGAACGTTTGGTTTTCACCATCAGAATATCCAATTTTTCTTCAAATTTGTTTGTTGTACCACTACTTGACAAGCCACAACCAACAACAACCAACAGCATCCAACCACCTATCAGGTGGTTTTATTTATCTATCCTCTGAAAAGTTCCAGAATTACAGTTGTCACACACTCACACAAACTATCTGCAGAGGGCAAAGCCATGCCCCTGCCAGAGCACAAGGCAAATCATAGTCAGCTGCAGCGAAGCAGCCCTAGATTTACACACCTGGGATTAAAAACATATTTCCATAACATTTCTGGTTTTTTTTTAAAGAAACCAAAATTGCAAAACTCTCACTAAAATACATCTTCATTTTTATAACTAATCTGTCTAAAGTTTTCAATCATTCCCACCTGCCATGGTGTCTGGATGCTTCATCTCTATTGTCACCTTGCTCTAGGCTTTTTATCTGAGTCTTTTTTTTTAATAGGGCCCAAAATTCCATTTTGTTCTGATCAGTACAGAAAGTGCAGAGTTAGCACCTTCCCTTATGAGACTCGATTAGGGCAGCAGGGAATCGTGTTTGCTTTTGAACAGCTGCCATGTACTCTTGCTGGAGAGAGCTTCCTACCAGGTTATCCCCAGTGGGTGATTATAGATAAGCTGCTGTTAATTCAAGCCCGTTTCTATACTAGGCCAGCTGACTTTATTATTCTCAGTACAGTATCATATTATTTTTATGCCATACTATAAATATATATATGCTACATGTGTATTCACTCTCTATATTAAATACAATATATTCATATGTCCCTCTCAATAATATTCCTAATGAAATTTTAATTGTTATTCTGTATACAAAATTCCAGAACTTTTCATGTCCTTTCCCTCCTCAATTACTCCAATTACTGAAATTTTTTGTTGTTTTTGTTTGTTTTCAAGACAGAGTTTCTCTGTGTAGCGTAGCCCTGGCTATCCTGGAACTTGCTTTGTAGATCAGGCTGACCTCAAACTCACAGAGCTATCTACTCCAGCCTGTGGAGTGCTGGGATGAAAGGCATGTACCACCACACCCCCCTGGCTGCACTTCTTTCCTTTCCAGTATTGTTTGTGGTGTTTTCTGTCCTGCAGTTCCATCATGTGACCTTATAACAGCTCAGAGCTCCCTATGAAGCAGTGATTCAATATTCTCTCATGTTTTCCTTCATTGGGAAGACTAAGTGTAAACTGTGGGGATTCTGTATTTATTGACTCCCGTGTTCCTCTTTTATAGAGTGGTTCTCAACCTAATGCTGTGGTCCTTTAATACAGTTCCTCACGTGATAGTGTCGCTAGCTATATTTTTTTTATTGTTACTTTACAACTGTAATTTACTACTTTAATGAATTGAAATGTAAATATCTGACATTCAGGATATCTGATATGCAACTCCAAAGGGGTCATGACCCACACATTGAGAATGCTGCTCAGTAGAATTCCCTAATAGTGAATAATTACACCAACTGGCATTGCTTTAACTGCCATACCAAAATCAAATGTCAGCATTCAGTAGGTCCACCCTTTTTTCCTCATTTTTAAAGGCATTTTAAGGAAATAAATGAGTCAGGTTTTTGTTGTTTAAATTTTCACTCCTCACACTCCATCCCTTTGCAATGAGAGCTCATTTACTTATGGGTTTTGGAAAATGGAGACAGCAGCAAGATGGATAAATGCTGTCAAACACAGACTCTCCTCCATTGCTCTCATGGAGACATAAGTAAGCTCATGGGTTGAGAAGGCATTTCTGTAAGGACTGTTGGAGGCTGCAAGTTCATGTCCTCTGTGATACTGTGTAAGGTGTCGATTAGATGGAGAAGCTCTGGCCCTTTACTCCCTCTTCATGGCTCCTTCTTTGCCTCATCTTACTAGGAATGGCAACCTGTCTTTTATACTAAAGATTTTAAGTTCTAAAGTCAAAATAACCTTAACATATGTCTTCCAGGAGAAAATGAAAGGGGTCTTATTCCTTTCTGCCTCATATGACATCAGTGCATAGTCACCTGTGCCTATATATCATCTCACCCAGTTCGTAGCAAGAATTTTAACTGATCATATACTTGTTTTAATTGCTATTATTTTCTTCATATGACTTTAAACCACTGATTTTAATACCCTCACAGATAACGAGGATGCTTAAACACCATCTTAAAGTTCTATCAATAAAGCTGTTGTCTATGTTACTCTGCATCTTAGATATTATAAGTATCTCAGATATAAGCTTTTGTGGCATCTTCCCATATATATGAATATTGCTTTTATACTTAAGTACTTCTTTACTACAGTCAATATTTAAAATATAAATATGGCTTTTCTAATTACTGTCTACATGTGTATAAAGTGTTTGAGCCTCAATGCTATGATTTCTAACGAGGCAGCTCATGACAATCAGGTGCCATTTTCTGCTCATATGGGGAAGGTGAATTTAATTAGCCCTTCTCAGTCAGACTGCTGGAATACGTGTGTGCCTTTTAATGAAGCCATTTTCTCCAGGATAGCTGTGCCCCACTGCATTCTGAAGGACAGCCTTGTTTTTAGAAAACTCGCAAACATTTAACATTTAAAATTAACAAGCTATACAAAGAATTACAAATACTTGTTTAAAAAAAAATCATGTCATCTAACTTTTAATTAAATAAAACATAAAAGAAAATAATGGGTAAAAGAAACAGAGCAATCCGTTACTATTTTTACAAAGAAACACCAGTTGTTTACAATTTCAAGTAGACTTTTCTGTGAATATGCAAAATGCATTCTACACTTTGGCTTAAGATTGTTCGTTTTTAATAAAGGAGAATCACATCTTCTCTGACAAACGCCATACAGCTTCCATTTGTTTCACTAACATGAACATGAATGCTGTCAGATTTTGTTGTTCATGATATTCTGCAATGCAGTCCAAAGCAATCACCCGAAGTATCATCAGTTAAAAGAGAAAGAAGAAACATGAAAACAGCCAGCATCTTTGTCTGCTCTTGTTGTACTATAATGTACATACCCTCACACACCGTTCAGGTTCTGAAAATTCTAGTATACTAACCTCGAATTCAAAGAGTTTGTAGACATATTTTCATGTTACTACAACTGCATCTCTCTTTATCATTGTGTTTTTCAGTTTTTAAATTCTTTGCTTATTACTTTGCCTTCACTCTAGTACTCATTATGACTTAACTGAGGAGATGCGTGAAATTTGTAATGATTGTACATGGTTAGTCACTTCATGCTCTGTGATGATAGTAAGTATACCTGTATGCTGTTGATATAATTTTGGAACATGCTTTTGTAGAGATTAAGATTTAAGCCCATTATATTTCTCTTCAGAAATGACAAATGGCCCTAATTGGGATGGCCACTGCTTTCCACATGAAAATGAAGGAGGTGTATTGTTTGGAGTTGCACATAGCACCTCAAAAGGCTCAATTTTTTATGTATCAAAATCTAAATAGGTCCTTCAGTAGCATGGAGTGTTGTACTCCATATATTATTCCATGGCCTTAAGGGCATCAGTAATCCACAGCAGCAATGGGAGTGGCTAGAGTACATATTATGAGGAAGATTGTCTTTGTCTCCTGCTGTGATTCCTAAATATGCAGCTATCTCCTAACATGCTGGAATTAGTTAGCTCTGTTTCTATCAGTAAACCATTTATGTAAACTACACGCTAGTACTGTTTATTTGTTTTCACAGTTAGTTCAGTCATGTGCTTGTTTAAATGAACTAATTTGTGTATAGCTCTCAAAGCAGCACCCAATATCTAATCACCTCTAGTTGTCATAGAAAATTAGAGAGCAAGTGAAACTACATTAATAAACATCAAACTTTCTTGGCTTTATAAAGACGATGTTCAAGTTCAAGATTCTGTGACTGATACTTTAATACTTTTAGGGTGACTTTCAGTATTTTAGGATAACAATTCTGGACAAGAATAGATAAAAATGTGAAGCAATAATAATCTTAGTAGTGAAATTAGAAACTGGCAACACTAATAGCAAAGAACTTTTATTATACTTCCCTTAATAAGTAATAGGTTAAGTATAAATGTATATGTAAAAAATTTTAAAAACTAGAAAACAATACCTGTGATTAGATTCAAAACATAAAATTTGATGCATATTTAGAAACCAATGTATAAGTCAGTTATGTCTATGACAATGTGAAAATGCTCAGCTATACTGTAGTCCATCATTTTGACCCACTTATGTACTTTTAAACAACAACTTATGTTTAGAAAAAACTTTCAGATTGTTAAAAAAGTAATAGTTTAAATAGAAAAATCAATAAGGCTAGTAGATATGAATAATACAATTATCAAACTTGTATCTGATAAATATTCAAAGAATAATCACCCCAAATTTTCAGATTCATATTCTCTTCAATGCAACAAAATATATATGAAAATTTATATATCCTGTCATAAAGCAGTTTTCAAATCATATTAAATATTCAGGTTTTTTGAGCAAGAAATAAACATGAAGAATCGAAAACTTAGAGAACTTAAAACAGTTCTTTTTTTTCATTGTTTTTTAAATTTTATTAATTTATTCATATTACATCTCAATAGTTATCCCCTCCCTTGTATCCTCCCATTCCTCCCTCCCTCCCATTTTCGCCTTACTCCACTCCACTATGACTGTGACTGAGGGGCACATCCTCCCCCTATATATGCCATAGGGTATCAAGTCTCTTCTTGGTAGCCTGCTATCCTTCCTCTCAGTGCCACCAGGTCTCCCCCTCCAGGGGACATGGTCGAATATGAGGCACCAGAGTACTTGTGAAAGTCATGACCCACTCTCCACTGAACTGTAGAGAATGTTCTGTCCATTGGCTAGATCTGGAAAAAGGGTTGAAGTTTACAGCCTGTATTGTCCTCTGTGGATGTCATAGATTGAGCAGGACCCCTGGGCTCAAATCTGCCTATCATAATGTTCTTCTTGTAGGTTTCTAGGACCCTCTGGATCCTTCTACTTTGCTATTATCCCATGCTTCTCTCATCTAGAGTACCAATAGGATATCCTCTCCTCTGTCCCAGTTTCCTGGTAAGTGAAGGCTTTCATGGGACATGCCCCTTGGGCTAGTATGCAGATATAAGTGAGTATATACCATTTGAGTCTTTCTGCTTCTGGGTTAACTCACTCATTATGATCATTTCTAGCTCAATTCATTTATCCACAAATTTCGGGAATTCCTTGTTTTTAATAGCTGAGTAGTATTCCATAGTGTAAATGTACCACAGTTTCTTTATCCATTCTTCAACTGAGGGACACTTAGGCTGTTTCCATGTTCTGGCTATTATGAATAAGGCTGCTGTGAACATGGTTGAACAAATTTTCTTGTTGTGTGCTGGTGCATCTTCTGGGTATATTCCAAGGAGTGGAATAGCTGGATCTTGAGGAAGCCCTATTCCCAGTTTTCTGAGATAGCACCAGATAGATTTCCAAAGTGGTTGTACTAGTTTGCATTCCCACCAGCAATAAAGGAGTATTCCTCTCTCTCCTCATCCTCGCCAGCATGTGGTGTCGCTTGAATTTTTTATCTTAGCCATTCTGATGGGTATAAGATGGAATCTCAGAGTTGTTTTGATTTGCATTTCCCTGATGACTAAGGAGGTTGAGCATTTCTGTAAGTGTTTCTCAGCCATTTGATATTCCTCTGTTGAGAATTCTCTGTTTAGTTCCAAGCCCCATTTCTCAATTGGGTTATTTGGTTTGGTGGTGTTTTATTTCTTGAGGTCTTTATATATTTTGGATATTAGACCTTTGTCAGATGTAGGGTTGGTGAAGATCTTTTCCTAGTCTGTAGGCTGTCGCTTTGTTCTCTTGACAGTGTCTCTAGCCTTACAGAAGCTTCTCAGCCCCATGAGGTCCCATTTATTAATTGTTGACATTAAGGCCTGGGCTGTTGGTGTTCTGTTCAGGAAGTTGTCTCCTGTGCCTATGTGTTCCAGGCTCTTCCCTATTTTTCTTCTATCTGACTTAGTGTCTCTGGTTTTATGTTGAGGTCTTTGATCCACTTGGATTTGTTTTGTGCAAGGTGACAAATATGGGTCCAGTTGCATTTTTTACACATAGACCTCCAGTTAGACCAGCACCATTGTTGAAGATGCTATCCTTTTTCCATTGAGTGGATTTGGCTTCTTTGTCAAAAATCAAGTGACCATATGTGTGTGCATTCATATCTGGGTTTTCGATTTGATTCCCCTGATCAATCAGCCTGTTGTTGTGCCAGTAGCATGCTGTTTTAATTACTGTTTCTTTATAGTACAGTTTGAGATCAGGTATGGAGATTCCTCTGGAGCACCTTTTATTGTACAAGATTGTTTAAGCTAGTCTGGGTTTTTTGTTTTTCCATATAAAGTTCAGAATTAAAATTTCAATGTCTTTTAAAAATTGTGTGGGTATTTTGATGGGGATTGCATTGAATCTATAGATTGCTTTTGGTAAGATAGCCATTTTTACTATGTTAATTCTCCCAATCCATGAACAAGAAAGATCATTTCTTCTTCTCATGTGTCATTCAATCACTTTCTTCAGAGTTTTGAAATTTTTTTCAAACAAGTCCTTCACTTGCTTAGTTAGAGTAACTCCTAAATATTTTATATTGCCTGTGGCTAATGTGAAGGCTGTGGTTTTCCTAATTTCTTCCTCTGGAAGCTTGTCATTTGTGTATAGGAAGGCTACAGACTTTTTTGAGTTAATTTTGTATCCAGCCAATTTGCTGAAGGTGTTTATCAGCTATAGGAGTTCTCTGGTAGAATTTTGAGGGTCACTTATGTACACTATCATATCATCTGCAAATAGGGATAATTTGACTTCCTCCTTTCCCATTCGGTTACCCTTAGTCTCCTTTTGTTGTCTTATTGCTCTGGCTAGAACTTCGAGTACTATATTGAAGCGATATGGAGAGAGTGGGCAGCCTTGCCTTGCTCCCGATTTTAGAGGAATTTCCTTGAGTATCTCACCATTTACTTTGATTTCGACTATTGGCTTGTTGTATATAGCCTTTATTATGTTGAAGAAAGTGCCTGGTATCCCTGATCTCTCCAAAACTTTAAACATGAATGGGTGTTGGATTTTATCAAATGCTTTCTCTGCATCTAAGGAGATGATCATGTGGTTTTTTATTTTCAGTTTGTTTATATGGTGGATTACTTTGATGGATTTCCATATATTAAACCATCCTCGCATGCGTGGAGTAAAGTCAACCTGGTCATGGTGAATGATATCTTTGATGTGTTCTTGTATTCCTTTTCCAAGTATTTTATTGAGTATTTTTGCATCAGTGTCCAGAAGAGAAATTGGTCTGAAATTCTCTTTCTTTGTTGGGTCTTTGTGAGGTATGCTATCAATGTGACTATGGCCTCATAGAATGAATATCGTAAGGTTCCATCCATTTCGATCTTTTGGAGTAGCTTGAAGAGTATAGGTATTAGCTAGCCCTTGAAGGTCTGGTAGAATTCTGCACTGAAACCATCTGGCCTGGGCTTTTTTTGTTTGGGAGACTATCAATGATTTCTTCTATTTCAGTAGGGGGAATGGGATTAATTAGCTTGTTTATCTGTTCTTCACTCAATTTTGGCAAGTGAAATTGATCAAGAAAATCGTCCATTTCCCTTAGATTTTCAAATTTTGTGGCATATATGCCTTCGAAGTAGGATCTTATGATTCTTTGTATTTCTTCAGTGTCTGTTGTTATGTCTCCCTTTTCATTTCTGATTTTGTTGATTTCAATACTGTCTCTCTGCCTTTTAGTTAGTTTGGCTAACGGTCTGTCTATCTTATTGATTTTCTCAAAGAACCAGCTCTTGGTTTTGTTGATTCTTTGGACTGTTCTCTTAGTTTCTAATTTATTAATTTCAGCCCTGAGTTTGATTATTTCCAGACGTCTACTCCTTTTGTGTGTTTCTGCTTCTTTTTTCTCTAGGGCTTCCAATTGTGTCGTTGAGATGATTATGTGCAAAGTTTCCAATTTCTTTTTACAGGCACTTAGTGCTATGAATTTTCCTCTTAGCACTGCTTTCAATGTATCCCACAAATTTGGGTATATTGTTCCTTCATAATCATTGAATTTCAGAAACTCCTTGATTTCTTTCTTTATTTCTTCTCTGACCCAGGTGTCATTTAGCAGAGAGTTGTTTAGTTTCCATGTACGTGTAGGCTCTTTGTTATTTCTGTTGTTGTTGAATTGCAGCCTAAGACCATGGTGATCTGATAGGATACAAGGGATTATTTCAATCCTCTTATATCTGTTGAGGCCTGCTTTGTGACCTACGATGTGATCAATTTTGGAGAAGGTTCCATGGGGTGCAGAGAAGAAGGTATATTCCTTCTTTTTGGGTGAAAGGTTCTATAGATATCTGTTAGATCCATTTGACCCATGGCATTGGTTAATGATGTTATTTCTCAGCTTAGTTTCTGCTTCAATGACCTATCCTTCAGTGAGAGTGGGATGTTAAAGTCTCCCACTATTATTGTGTAGGGATCGAAGTGTGGTTTAAGCTTTTTTAGCAGATCTTTTACAAATGTGGATGCCCTTGTATTGGGAGCGTAGATGTTCAGAATTGTGATGTCATCTTGGTTGACTTTACCTTTGATGAGTATGAAGTGTCCTTCTGCATCCCTTTTGATTAAGTTTGGTTGAAAGTCTATTTTGTTTAATATTAAAATGGCTATGCCTGCTTGCTTCTTGTGACCATTTGCTTGGAAAAATTTTTCCAACCTTTTACCCTGAGGTAATGCCTATCGTTATAGGTGAGATGTGTTTCTTGAATGCAGAAGAATGTTGGATCTTGCTTATGCACCCATTCAGTTAGTCAATGTCTTTTTATTGGAGAATTGAGACCATTGATGTTGAGAGATATTAATGACCAGTTACTGTTAAGAGTCTTAATTTTGATGTTGTTTCCAATCGAGTGTAGCTGTGTTTTTGCCATGGTATAGTTACCTATTTCCTGAGTAGTTTTGGTTGTAGCTTGACCCTTTGGGATGGAGTTTTCCTTCTAGTACCTTCTGTAAGGCTGGATTTGTGGATAGATACTGTTTGAATTTGTTTTTGTCATGGAATATTTTGTTTTCTCCATCAATGGTTATTGATAGTTTTGCTGGGTAAAGTAGTCTGGCCTGGCATCTGTGGTCTCTTAGGGTTTGCAGGATCTCTGTCCAGGTCCTTCTGGCTTTTATGGTCTCTGCTGAGAAGTCAGGTGTAATTCTGATAGGTTTGCCATTGAATGTTATTTGGCCCTTTTCCCTTGCAGCTTTTAATATGTTTTCTTTGTTCTGTATGTTTTGTGTTTTGATTATTATGTGACGGGCAGTTTTTCTTTTCTTGTCAATTCTATTTGGTGTTCTGTAGGCCTCTTGTATGTTTATAGGGATCTCTTTCTTTAGATTCGGGAAATTTTCTTCTATGATTTTGTTGAGAATTGTTTCTGGGCCTTGGAGTCTGATATCTTCTCTTTCTTCAATGTCTATTATCCTCAGATTTCTTCTTTTTCGTGGTGTCCTTAATTTCTTGGATGTTTTGTGTCAGGATTTTTCCTGATTTAGCATTTTCTTTAATGGTTGCTTTAAGATCTGTGATTCTAGACCTGAGATTCGTTCCTCCATGTCTTGGATTCTGTTAGAAAACCTCGCCTCTGTGTTGCTCGCCTTCTTCTCTGAGGTCTCACATTCTCCTTTTTCTTCTGTCTGTGTGTTTATCATTGAATCCATTTTCATCTTCAGATCTTGAACACATTTTTTTATTTTTTTCATCTGATTGTTTGTATATTCCTGAGTTTCTTCCATTGCCTCCTTATAGGTATTCAGAGCTTGAACCATTTTATTGATTTCTTTCATCTGGTTGTTTGTTTTTTCCTGATATTTTTCCAGTTCCACTCTATGGGCTTCTTTTGTGCCTCTCACCTGTTTGGCTGTGTCTTCCTGCATTTGATTATGAATTTTACTTGTTTCCTCCATTATCATCCTCATTACTAAGGATTTGAGGTCATTTTCTTGTATTTCTGTTGTGTTTGAGTTCTCTGGGTTGTTTTCTTTGGGATAGCTGGGATCTGGAGATGCCATATTGTTTTGGGATTTTTTGTGTATGCTTTTACGCTGTCCTTTAGACATCTTGCCATCTCTGTTTTTGTTGGGTAGCTTCCAGAGTTGGGTGAGCGTGTCTGATGATAGATTCACCTGTTTTCTCACGATTTCCATAGGCTGGAAGTTCTGATGCTTCACTGGTGTGGATGGCAGGAGGCTAGCCCTGTCATTTTCGACTCTCACAGCCAGTGATTCTCAGCTCCCCTGTACTGTGGGTTTTGCAAACATTCTAGGTCTCTGAATGTGCATTGGTCCAGGCCAAAGTGTCCACAACCTTCTGGGTCCCTTGCCAAGACCAGCTAGGGACACTGGGCCCTAACCACACGCCAAGCTCTGCTAGATACTCATGGCCCAAACTGCCTGCCGGGCTCAGTTACGGACTCTGGGCCCAATCCGCTCACCGAGCTCAGCTAGGGACTCTGCGTCCAAAATGCAAGTAGAGTCCAGCCAGAGTTCCCAGGCTGGGACTGTGCGCCAAGCTCAGCTAGGGACTTTGTGCCCAAAGTGCATGCCATGGGCAATTATAATCACAGCACCTGAACCTCCCGCCATGCTCAGCCAGGAATTCTGGACCCAAGCTACACACAGGGTCCAACCAGAGTCTCGGAGCCGGGACTGCTCCAAAAGCTCAGCTAGAGTCTCTGGACCCAAACTTCCCGCCAAGTGCAGTTAGGGACTCTGGCCCCAAACCACAAGCCGAGCTCTGCCAGAGTCTCAGGGGTGGAATTGTGCACCGAGCTCAGCCAGGGGCTCTGGACCCACACTGTGCACTGAATTCAGCCAGGGACTCTGGGCCTAAACTGTGTGGAGTCTAGCTAGAATCTCAGTCCCATGGCTGCACGCAAAGTTCAGCTAGACTCTCTGGGCCCAACCTGCCTGCCAAGTCCAGCTAGGGACTCTGGGCCGAAACTGCACGCTGAGCTGAGCTAGCGTCTCCGGCAGAACTGCGCACTGAGCTCAGCTTGCATCTCTGCAGCAGAAGTGCGCCCTGAGCTGAGCTTGGATCACAGCAGCCAAACTGCGCACCGAGTCCTGTTTTGGTCTCAGATCACAAGCCGTGAGCCAAGTTGACATTGGGTCCCAGAGCCCAAATCGTGGAGCGCAGCCCAAATCCTGCCCAGAGTCCCCTCTACTGCAGGAACTCCCACTGGCCACCACACCAATCGCCTATGTCAGAGGGCTCTGAGCTGCAAACCTCAGCTGCTGCCACTACTACTGCTGCAGCTGCTGCTGCTGCCACCGCCGCTGCCACTCCGGTCCGCCACTGCCACTCTGGTCTGCTGCTGTAGCTCTGGTCTGAGAAAATCCGCCCTCCTCCCATGTGCAGAGCATGCAGATCCTCTGCACCCTGTCCCTTCGAACCGTGGAGCACTCCTGCTGCAGTGGATTTGGGTGTTCCTGGTTCAGAATTCTGTACAATTCCCTGAATTGTTCACCAGACCTTCTAAACATGGTCCACACTGCTCGCCACTGTCTTGGATCCCCCAAAACATTTCTAAAGAATTGAGATGCTTAGAGCTTATCTTCTCCTGAGCAATGAAGTCAGAATAACAAACAGTTGCATTACAGAGGGAGGAGCTGAAGGAAGGCGACTGAACCTAGAAAGGGGAACTGAGACTGCTGTAGGACAGAGGGCTAGGGTGGTGCAGAGACCAGAATGAAGCATGCTCACAGTTGGGACATCAGATTTCTGTTATGGACACTCCATGGTAAATGATAAGGTGAATGGGAGAAACCTAGCAATTACCATAAGTAGATGTGTCAGAAGCCCCAAGTGAGTCCACACATGCCTAGAGGCCAGATAAAAGAGTTTTGTAGACTCCACACTCTAACCTTACTTCATAGGAAGAACTTGCACTGTCTCTCCTCAAATCTTAGAGCTCAGACTCCTTCAATATGGTTTCATAGTGGAGCCAAAGCCACACTGGCAGAGCTGCCAATCCTGAGCACATATTCACCATACCCCACATCTCTTGTATCACCACTCTCATTGCTGAAGGGGCCTCAGAGTAGATGCCCCACCTCTAGAACTGTAGTCACATACATGCCTGGGCTACTACAGTACCCATTTTCCCTGTGGTACTAAAAAAAATAATAATAATCATCTGACCCATTGCTACACATACACACCATACGCCAAGTCATGATTACAAATGACAAAACTACCTGCATAGACAAGAATAATATACTCCAAGTTGTAAAGGAAAAGCTGTACCATTCTCAGCAAAGGTATCACCCAGGAATGAAAATGATAACTGTTTAACAAAACCAACAAGAGCGAGGAAAGTCAGCAGCAGCAGCAAGATACTATTCCAGAAGATGCTTAAAGGAATCCTATATCCAAAAGTCATAAAACATCACCAAGGTGAAACACACATGTGCAAATCTCACCAGAGAAGCAGATACACAATGAGAAATAGAAAATAATTAAAAGTTACCAATACATGAAAACACGAAACCAACAAAGATAACAAGGTAACAAGAAAAGATCAAAAGATACTCAAACAAAACAAGAAATTTAGCAAAAGTTTTATGAGTAAAATTAACTTCTCTGTAATAACCTTGAATTTACGTATTCCAAGTTCTCCAATTAAAAGTTTCAAATTGATTGTGTTAATTGAGAAACAATCCCTAAGGGTAAAAAACCCACTTTAATCGTAACAGTAAAACAGTTGGAAGAATAGGAAATTGTCTTTCTTTCTTTCTTTCTTTCTTTCTTTCTTTCTTTCTTTCTCTCTCTCTCTTTCTCTCTCTTTCTTTCTTTTGTTGTGTTTATGATTGTGTTTATTTTTTTAATTAATTAATTTACAACCTAGCCATAGCCCCATCCCTTCTCACCTCCCAGCCTGACCCTTCATCTCTCTTCCCCATCCCCCTTCCTTTATTCCTCAGAAAAAGGGGGTTCCCCTTCTAATCCACCCCAGCTCATTAAGTCATATCAGGACTGAGCTAGTCCTCTTCCCCTGTGGCCTGGCAAGGCAATTCCACCAGGGAGAAGTGATCAAAAAGCTGGCAAGAGAGTCCATGTCAGAAACAGTCACCACTCCTGAAACCTGAGCTGCCCATCAGTTACATCTTTGTAGGAGACCAGTCGTCCATGCAAGTTCCTTGGTTGGTGTTTCTGCCTCAGTAGGCCCTCTAAAGCCTGGTTAGTTGCCTCTGTTGGTTTTCTTCTTCTGCAGCTACTGTCATCTCCAGTCCTTTTCTTCTCCCCCCGCCTTTTCCACAAGACTCCCTACATATCACCCAATGTGTGGTTGTGAGTCTCAACATCTGTTTCAAACCACTGCTGAATGGAGCCTCTCACAGGACAAATCTGCTACCTTCCTGTCTGCAAGCATGGCAGAGTATCGTTAATAGTATCAGGGGTTGGTTCTCTTCCATGGCGTGGGATTTGGGTTGGGCCAGGCATTGGTTGGACAGTCACTTAATCTCTGCTCTACCTGCTCTATCTTTATCCTTGGACATTATGTAGACAGGATGAGTTTTGCGTCAAAGTTTTTGTGGTGGGTTGGTATTCTCCTCCCTCTACTCGGAGACTTGTTTAGTTAGAGGGTGTCCTTTTCTGTCTCTATGGCTTCTGGTACTAGGAGTCTCTGCTGGAGTCCTCATACCCTCCCAAGAGCCTATCCTGACTTAGGTCTCCAGCTTTTCACAGTGAGCCCCCTGGACACAGTTTCTCTTTTCTCTATAGGCCTCTGTCCTCCCATTGCTGCTCTCCCTGGGTCTGATCTCCACACTCATATTTATTTGCACTCCCTTTCCTTCATTGTTCACTCTCTTCAACCACTACCTCTGTCTATTTTATTTTGCTTCTGAAGAGATTTAAGCATCCTCCCTTGGGTCCTCTTTGTTGATTATGTTCTTTGTAGTATGTTTATCCTGTACTATGGGCTAAAATTCACTTATAAGTGAAAACATAACTGTGTGTGTCTTTCTGGGTCTGTGTTACCTCACTCAGGATGATCTTTTCTAGTTCCATCAATTTTCATGCAAATTTCATATTTTCTTTGTTTTTAATAGCTGAGTAGTATTCAATTGTGTAAATGTACTACAGCTTCTTTATCCATTCTTCAGTTGAGGGACATCTAGGTTGTTTCCAGATTCTTGCTATTATGAATGAAGCTGCTATAAACATAATTGAACAAGTGTCCTTGTATGATGAAGTGTCTTTTGGATATATACCTAGGAGTGGTATAGCTGGGTCTTGAGTTAGAGCTATTCCCAGTTTTCTAAGGACATTGACAAATTCTTTAAGTGCTTCTCAGATAGCTGAGATTCCTATGTTGTAAGTTTAAACTAGCAGGACAAAGATATGCACAACAAGAGCTTCAAGTCTCTGAAGAGAGAAATTGAAGAAGACTTCAGATGATGAAAATATGTCCCATGCTCATGGATTGGTAGAGTTAACCTAGTAAAAATGACCATCTTACCAAAAGCACTCTATAGATTCAATGTAATTCCCATCAAAATACCAACATAATTCTTTAGAAATCTTGAAAGAACACCTCTAAACTTCATATGGAAAAAACAAAAATCCTAGAATATCTAAACAATCCTGGACCACAATAGAACTTCTGTAGATATCTCCATCCTTGACTTCAAGCAATACTACAGAGCAATAGAAATACAAACTGCAGGGTACTGGCATAGAAATAGGCTGGCTGATCAATGAAATTGGTCTAAGACACAGAAATAAACCCATACAACTACAGGCACTTGATTTTTGACCAAAGAGCCAAAACCTTGCAATGGGAAAAAGATAGCATTTTCAACAAATGGTGCTGGTCTAACTGGATGTCTACATGCAGAAAAATGCAAATAAATCCATATTTACCACCCTGCACAAAACTCAGTTCCAAGTGGATCAAAGACTTGAACATAAAACAGAGACACTAAATCTATTAGAAGAGAAAAATGGGAACCAGCCTTGAACTTTTGCCACAGGAGACAACCTACTGAACAGAACACAGCAGCTCAGGCTCTAAGATCAACAATTAATAAACATAACCTCTTGAAGCTGAAAAGCTTCAGTAAGACAAAGGACACTTTCAATAGAAAAAAAAAAAGACAGTCCGTTGATTGAGAAAAGTTCTTCACCAGCCCTACATCTGACAAAGGCCTAATCTCTAAAACATATAAAGAATTGTGGCACTCAGAGGAAGGACAGCAGGTCACTGAGAAGAGACTTGATACCCTATGAGCATATACAGAGGGAGGTAATCCCTCTGAGGAACAGTCATAGGGGAGGGGAATAAGGGGAAAATGGGAGGGAGGGGAGAATGGGAGGATACAAGGGATGGGATAACCATAGAGATGTAACAAGAATAAATTAATTAAAAATAAATTAAAAAAATAAAAAAATAAAAAAAAAATTACAAAAAAAAAAAAAAAAGAATTCTAAGCATTAAGCATAAACAAACAAAATAACCCAATTAAAATATGGGACACAGAGTTAAACAGGTATTTCTTGAAAGCTAAAAATTAAGATATGTAGGTATAAGTATGTAAGACTAAATAGGTTTTTCAGACAAAATATGTAGATATAAAAGTAGGAAATAAGAAAGGGGGGAGATCTTCTAAGATTGCTAAAGAAGGAATTCAGGAAGTAGACTGAATAGCAGTAAGTAAATGTGCACCCAAAATTTGTGACATATTTATATAAAAGAAAATGGTTCTATGAAAATATAATCATGGGTAATTTTGGGGTCCACCCCCATTGTGGTAAACTGATTGGTAATGCAGACAAAAATAGTCAACACTAAGATATCAGACTCAAATAATGCAGATGTAATAGATTAACAGAAACTTACAGATGCATTTACCTTATAGCTACAAAATACAAATTCTTTTCTTCAGTATAGGAATTTTGTCTGAAACAGATCAAACACTAGGCCAAAATTTTAACACATTAAAAAACATTGAAATCATATATTTTATCTTCAGTGACCTCAATAAGGTACAGTTAAATCTACAACAACAACAAAAACTTTGGAAAATGTATGGAAGATGAAAACATAATATTCACCAAATAAATAGTTCTGGAGAAATTTTAAAATGAATTTAAAATGAATCAAAAACATGCTATGCTAAAGCTTGTTGGATACAAAAAATCAATGCTAAGATGGGAGATTATAACACTAAGAGCCTTCATAAAAATTATGAAGAGGGCTAGTGAGGTGGTCCAAGAGATAAGATCACTGGCTGATTCATCAGAGGAACTAGGTTAATTTCCCAGCACCCACTCAGTGTCTCACAAACATTCATAATGCCAGTTCAAGGGGTTCCAATATCTTCTGGCTTCCCTGGGCACCAGGCAGACACATGGCACATAGACATACATGCAGAAAAAAAATACTCATACACATAAAATAACTAAATAAAACATTAAAATAGAAAAGTTTCAAATAAATAATATAGTGGTACATCTCAGGAAACTATAAAAGCCAGAACAAACCAAATGTTCAAAATAATAGAAAAAAAACTAAGAGAAATCACAGCCTATAAAAATGAAATAAAAACTAATAAGTTAATAACTATCAATGAAATGGAGAGCTGGGCTGTATTTTGAAAAGATGAACAAAATCAATAAACCATTAGTTTGATGAACCAAAACAAAAATTAGAGAACTAGATAAATTTAGAAATGAAAAAAGAATTATTACAATTAATATGCTAATGCCAGAGAATAATTACAAACTATTATTAAGGCTTATAAAGAGCACATGTAAATGATCAAGTTGAGAAACTCAGAATAAATAGGCAAATTTCTGAATGCATAGCCAACCTAACTAGAATCACAAAACCTGGAAATCTGCACACCCTCGGGGAATAGGAACAGGCATCAGCTGAAACATCCCACCGACAAAGAAAACCCACATCCCAAGGACTTCCTGCTGAAATACCAGACCATTAAGAAACAACTAATACCAATTCTTTTCAATCTATTCCAAAAATTTGAAGAGGAAGAGACCCCTCTAACCTCATTTGATAAGGCCAGCAATGTCCTGAAATTGCAATAAGACAAGGTCAACAAACAAAACCTCTCATGATTGCTGGAAAACTTCTCTACTGAAAAAGAGCAAACAGGTGTTCAGAAAAAAGGGGAGGATCTGGGGGGAGTACGTGAACAGTTGGGTGGAACTGGAGGACATCGTGTAAAATGAAGTGTGCCAGACACATAAAAACAAGTACCATGCATTCTGTCCCATGTGTAGAAGTAAGAGTTGTTGATATGAACGTAGAATGGTGATTGCTGGAGACTGGGAGTCAGGGGACCGGGGGACAGTGAAGACGAGAAGTAAAGACGGAAGGTCCAGTAGATTGATGATTATAGTTCAGAGTTCATTTATCTATTTTACACAGAACTAGAGGGGAGGAGGGGGAGAAAAGGAGAGAAGGTGATATCTTCAAATGTAGGGAAATGATAAGAAGATACAAATACCAATGCCCTAATTTGTAGGTGACAGCTACATGTTGTAATATCACACTGCATCCCAAAAATATAAACAGACACATACTTTAATAAAAATTCTAATATGTTTGGGTTATTTTCATAATGATTAAATAAATTTCAGTTATGATTGTAACAACCTAATTTAGCATACCCCAGAATGAAATAATAATGACAACACTACATATTTTTTTAAATTAAAAAAAAAAACATAGCCAAGCAGTGTGGCACGAGCCTGTAATTCCTTCACCTTCTGAGGCAGCAGAGGCAGGAAGATCACAGATCGAAGAGAAGCCTGGCTATATAGTGGAATCATCTCAAAAAATCAACCAGAGAAATAAAAATGTATAGAGTAAAACTAGTGTAACACTTCACAGGTATACACAAAGACCTAGCATATTTATTTTATATATTAAAAAGACTGAAATTCTATAATAGTTTCATAAAAAGAATAACAGAAGAAGTAAATGGTTATAAATGGTAAATATATATATATATACACACACTAGAACAGCAAAGCTATTTCTCTAAAATCACTTAAAATTTAAAATTATGACAAGACATATTGAAAAACTATAATGTATTAAAATTACTAACACATTCAGAAAAATATAATGTATTAAAAATACTAAGTGTGTGGAAATAGGCTTTATCTTCAAGAAGAAAATATAAGCATTAAAAGAATAATACAAGAACTAAATAAATGAGAAGTTTCTAGAAAATTCTCTATTATAAAACTTGACATTATGAGGAATAGAAAATTAAATCTTCATTTCTAATTTTATATACTCTATCAATATTTAACATTATGTTCTCCACAAAAAATGATATCCAGATTGAGACAAGTTTTAATAAAACATAATTCCATGATACAGATGCATCATCCTTCATATAAACTTTAAAAAATAATGTTGGAAACAAAAACTGTTTAGAAAGAAAGTCTGTTTAACATGCCTCTTTCTTTCCCAAGATATAAAATGTTTGCCAGAATTATCCAGTTCTTTTCTGTTTATACATAAGTAGAAACCAGGGTTTGCTTTTTACTTACTATCAACATACAAAGCAAGGTCAAAATTTCAGGCAGCATTGAAAAAAATCTCTGACTAAACAGTTGCAATTAGCTTCTATGGCAAAAGTTGTAGAATAATAAATCAGGGGAATGCTTGACAAAAATTATAGTTTTCCATCACCATCATATATTAGAGTTTTGAATCTGATAGAAATGACTTTCCACATCATCATGCCATGCTAGCTTAAGGATAAGCTCTATCTTATTTAGAAAATGATTATTTGTAAATTCAATGATTTAGTTACTTTTTCATTTATATTTCTAGTGCTCATTAATCTTACATGTTCCTGATTCTCCAGTCACAAAGCTTATATTTTCTTTTCACAAAATGGCAATTAGTCTATATAATATTTTGCTGCCTGAAATGAAGATACATCTGTATTCATTGCTTTTATTATATGCAATTTCTATATTATAATGTAGATTGTAATTTCAATAAATTTTAAACTTCAATTTATAAATCTTTTAAACCTAGTTTAACATTGAATGTACAAGTCTATATAGAACAACATTTTGCAATTTAAAGTTTGTCAAAAATTCAGTCAGTGACAATAACTGAGCTTAGAATATTCTTACTGAACTACAGCTCAAAACACCAAGTTAAAAAGTGTTGTTTATGATGTATCCAAAATAACAATATCCTGCTATGCATTTTCCCATATTACACCATGAAATCTGGGTTGTTTCCTACAGCCAAAACATTTGTAGTTTTGTTTGAAGCTTCACTTCCCTCTCAGAAGTATTTATAATGGCATATATTATAATGTAGGTCTCAATGAAATGTGTTTTTAATAAATAATAAAGTAGACTTTTTAAAGTATGATGAGTGTCTCTGACAAATAGACTGAATGAAATTTTAACTAAAGTAATAAAGTTTATATTAGTAAAAATGGAATGATAACATAAAAATGTACTTTTATGCTAATTATTTTATTAGAAGATCTTCCTGTTATCTCCAGAGAATAAGTAAAATCACATTAAAATGTCTTCACTTTGAATCATGGTTCAATTTACAGAGGTGATAGTGATTTTCCATGAATATTTTCTATAGCTTAAGATGAAATGATCTAATAATACAGTTTTAAATACAAACATTTACTATATTAAAGCCATGCAAAGACTTTGCTGCTGTTAAAGTCATCTAATAGCATGTCAGTGGTTATCTAGGACACACATTTGACTTTTTAAATTAAAGTTATTACCCATTTGGTTTTGGAAGGGTCCTGATTCTTCTGTTACTATATGCATCTTGACCTACACAGCTGGGAAGCTGCTGACTCATCCCTCTCCAGCACTGCACTCTGCTGACCAAGTGCAAGCCCTCTGCGGCAAACACCTCTTGGTTGTTTGTCTGACTCGGTCACAAAAGGCTTTATTTGCACCAGTGCAAGGATCTCAGAAAAAGTTGCCTTCTTAGCAGCTCAAGAATGAATAGTGTATCCTTCCACGGTGAGTGAAATACTCATGCAGATGACTATCAGGAGGGCATGTGCTGACCCAAGCACTCAGTCACATCCTTCCCCGTGTGCTCACAGTGACTGATGTCAGAAGAGCCAGAAGGCAAAGGTGTTTACTCTAAAGAGTTTCACACTTAGAAAGGCAAAATAAATAAATAAATAAATAAATAAATAAATAAATAAATAAATAAATAAATATGACAATATGTGAGGGAACTGTTGATGTCTGAGAAGGGAACTTCAGACAATACTGAGAAACAGAAGCCTAAAGTAGCGGTTCTCAAACTTCCTAATGCTGTAACACTTTAAGGCAGTTTCTCATGTTGTGGTGGCCCCCAACCATAAAGTATTTTTGTTTCAACTCCAGATTTGTAATTTTGCTACTGTAATGAACCATAATGTAAATATCTGTGTTTCCACAATATGAAACGGTGCTTGAGCCCCAAAAGGGGTCACAACCCACTGGTTGAGAGCCACCGGCCTAAAGGGTTACATTCAACCTAAAATGGAACCCACAATACAAAAATCATTTTGGGATAAACCCTAATATAGGGGTCATCCATGCATTTACCAGAGAAATCTAGGTATTTGTAGTTTATAGTACTTGAAAGTCAAAACTACCAAACCATTTGAGCCCAGGCTGGTGGCAAGTCAGATTCCTTCAGATGGAGGAATATGTGCTCACCTGTACCAGCTTCTAAAGCTCCCCTTCTCAAAAACATGTTATAGCCTCTTCAAACCACCTGGCACTCTTTCCTCTGTTTCATGTTCACACATCTCATCCTTTCTGCTTCTCTTCTGTAAGAACTTTTGTGGTTCCTCTAGACCTATCTCAGGGACCTGGTGGAGTCGATATGCCTCAGGATTATTAATTTAGTGTACCTTTAAGATCCTTTACTGTAAAGAATCTTGGAGACTCTTTACTTTGGGGTGATAGGGCATGATTCAATCAACCATAACTGTAAAATAATTTAAGGGATAAAGTATGAAAATAGGTTGCAGGACATTCTGTGTATTAACCTGTGCCCACACCACATTCATGTGCTGAAAGTGTACCTCCAGTGAGGGAGGCTAGATTTTTGAAAGGATAAGATTTTTAGAAGGTAAAAGATAAGTGAATCATAAACAAGATCCCAATCTCTTAGGATTCATGGCCTTTTAAGAGCAGAAAGAAAGCAATTTTCCTCCCCATGAGTACTAAGAAAGGAAAAGTGAGGTGGAAAAGAAGTCACTTAACAGCCAGGAAGAGAGTCCTACCAGGAATTGAAACAGCCAGTGGATTGAACTCAGACTTCCCACCCTTCAAACTGGTGAGAAGAGGCATCTCTGTTATTTAAGCCAGCTACTATGTGGCATTTTGTAATGGCAGGTCTGAGCAGAACGAGACAGGAAGCGATGATGAGATGGTCCCTGGGAGACTTGCAGGTGTTAGGGCATGTGCAGACTTCAAGAGAAAATTCTGAGCAGTAAATAGAGATGTGGAACTCATCAGCATAAAGGTGGTAGTAATTGGTGATGGGGAAAACCATTAACCTAATATAAGACTATGTCCACTAAGTGGAATATATAGCTGAGAGAGAGAGAGAGAGAGAGAGAGAGAGAGAGAGAGAGAGAGAAAGAGAAAACTACATAGATTTTATATGTAGTCTATTTCTCTAAGAATATTCAGTGAGTAGTTGAATTAACTCTCAGTTTCAGCCACAGTGTGAAAACCAGGTGGAAGATAGAGGCACAAGCTGATAGAGCCATTCGGCATGCTTTATGTAATTTTTCCTGCAAAACAGACAAAGGAAACAGTCACAAAGATATGTTTTCATTATATTTGATTTTTAGCATGATTCTTCTGATAGCAGAATAGAAAAATCAATTTTGATAGATCATCAAACAGACCTCCCTTTGAAATGCAAATAATTTTTAGTATAAAGAGGATTGATCTCTTTCAATATACCCTGAGGCAAGAAAGCTGTTGCTACCAGAATCCATCTGGTAGCAGCTGATACCCTCCATAGGAATGGATTAGTGGAAGTGGTGCAGAAACTGTGTGGGTGGAGCAAAGCCTTCTCTCTATAAAGGAGCTGCTGGCTTCTCTGTCTCACTGAATGACAAAAATTTCTAAATCACAATATTAAAAAAAAAAAATTGTTACCACTCTTGGACATTTTCTTTCTCCAGCTTTTGTCAGTAGCATGATTTTTTTTTTTTTTCCTGGTGGACTGCTTTCTGTTTTTTTTTTCTGTTTTATTCTCTCCTTGTTACAAGCCAGCAGGGCAACCTAACTTACAGCAAAGGAGTGTTGGAGGACACTTGATGAAACATTGTTGATCTGAAATCTAGGAACCAACCTCACTTTCAGAGCCACCCACCTTCCTCCGAGTGAGCCCAAACAGCACAGGAAAGTTAACCAGTATAGTATAGACTATAATAACTTTATCATAGTTGACAAGACAGGGTTAGGGAGAAGTATTGCCGTGGATAGAAAAATAACAAAACAAACATGTCCAAGAAGGATTTTAATGATTCCAGCTAGGAAAAGACGCTATGTTAGTAAATACTGTTCATACTATGGAGTGACAATTTTTTTTAAACTTGGAAGGTGTTACACATGTGTCTACTTACCTTAGATTGGGAGGCCACACAAGACCAAAGTACAGATACCACCAAAGTCCAACTTGGTGACCCAATGGATTGGAGGGATGGGTTAATTATGGGAGGATGGGTGAGGGGTTACTTACAGGAGCAAAAATGACACAAAGACAGTCCCATCACCAAAGCCCGCCACAGTAGGGGTGACAGTTCACAAAGACTGGGAACCTGGAACATACTGCACAGTCTGCAGATAGCTCAGCAGGATGAAAAGTGTCTTTACCAGGCCAGGCGTGGTGATGCACGCCTTTAATCCCAGCACTCGGGAGGCAGAGGCAGGTGGATCGCTGTGAGTTCGAGGCCAGCCTGGACTACACAGTGAGTCCAGAACAGTCAAGGCTACACAGAGAAACCCTGTCTCAAAAAACCAAAAAAAAAAAAAAAAAAAAAAAGAAAAGAAAAAAAAAAAGAAAAGTGTCTTTACCAGCCAACTCTGGTCTAAACCTCTCTTAGGCAGCTTGTCTGGCCTCAGAATCTTTGCAGCTTTTATTGGTTAGCTTTCATTGGTAAGGATGGGGCCTAGTAATCTGATCAGTTTCAAGGACTTCCTGGGGTTATATTGAGTTTTTTACCTTCCTGCTTAAGGAAGGAACACACTCTGCTTAAACAAGATGTGCCTGTTTCTCCTTCAAATAATGAGAAGCACACCATATGGAGAACTAACATCCAAACAAGAGGATGTCAGGAAGAGCCTAGGCCAGGGTTTGACCTTTTTTGAGTGATTCAGGAGACTGGGGAATCAAGGACTTGCGTTCAATTAGATGTCAATGCTTGTTTTTGTTTTTCTCGCCAATCAGTTGTTCAATGATTTTGATTGGAGAATATAATGGATTTTTTACTTTATGAGAGATAGGTTTCTACAGGCTTTGTTAAATTTTTAATCATTGTTTTTGTTTTTGAGATTTTTATTTCATTATGAGATTTCTTCCTTCCTTCTCCCCCCCCCAACTCTCCCACTCCATCTATCGCTCCCCACTCTCTTTCAAATTCATGGCATCTCTGTTGTTGTTAATTGTTCTTGCATACACATATATCCCTAATATAACCCATAGAGTCCATATAATGTTATTTGTAACTGTTTTTCAAGGCTGACCCTTTGGCACTGGACAACCAGTTGATATGCTCTCCTCTGGGAAAGACCACCTCTCCAACTTCCAGCTTCCCTGAGTTACCTATAATTTTTGGATAAGGTTGAGGCCTCATGGGCATTTTCCTACCCAGTTTGGCATGTTCACTGGTGTCATGCTTGTTCAATTCATGTTTGAGCAATTATGTTGGTAAGACTTTGTGAGTGCAGCTTCTGATAATAGTAGGAGCCTCATTATCACAGCAAGTCCCTGATCCTCTGGCTTTTATGATCCTTTTACCCCTCTTCCACAGTGTGTTTCCTGAGCTGAGGTGATGGAGTGATTTTGTAGATGTATTCCTTGTAACTGCATTTTGGCTGTGGTTCGCTGTAGTGGCCTCTATTTTGTTGCAAAGAGAAATTTCCTTGATGAGGTGCAAAGACTACATTCATTTGTTGTTATAAGGTCAGGTGTTTAGAGATTGTTTTTAGAAATTATACTAGCTTACTAAATTAGTGATCATAGATAATGTCCCTGAACTAGCCATAAATTCACTAGCACTGAGGAATTAGCTAGGTTTCTAGTACCAAACATGGTTTCCCTAATTTTCAGAGGGTGTTAAGTACAAATGGAAAGTTGTTGGTAAACACCAATGTCTGTGTGCCACTACTGCACTCTTAGAGTTATTGAGCCATGGTGGTTGTTACTGTTGTTCATAGACTTTGTAGCTGGGTAAAATATTTTGTTAAATTTGTACTATTTTTCATATTCTCACATTATTTGTTCCTTTCGTCCATTCCTGCTTTTTTTCCACTTTTCTTTACGTTTGCAGAGATAGACAGATGCTAGACAGAGATTGCATATGTGGTAACGTCATATATTATAATAGAATATATGTTATAAAAGCCTAATATAAGCTAAAAAAATACCTTAACTTTATTCCTATACAACACTCTACACTTAGACTTTTCCATCACACCATTTTTATATTGATGTTCTGCTGGCTAGATTTATGTTAACTTGGCACAAGCTAGAGTCATTGAAGAAAAGGGAGCCTCAATTAAGAAAATGTTTCCACATGTAAATTGGCCCAGCGGATGTACATGGGGCCATCTCTGCCTAGTGGTCTTGTGTTCTATAGGAAAGTAAGCTAAGCAATCTATAAAGAGCAAGAGTCAGTAAGCAGCACTCTTCCGTGGCCTCTGCATCAGCCCCTGCCTCCAGCTTTCTTCCTGGTTTGAGTTCCTGCCTTAGACTGTATTATGTAAGGCAAATAAACCTTTTCCTTCCCAAACTGCTTTTAATCATGATGTTTCATGACAGAAAATTTCACCCTAACTAGGACAGAAACCATCTCCATATCTACTTATTGGCCAGTTGCTTACAGCCAAAATCATCAGATGGTAGGGTAGAACTGTAACATTTTTTAGGTAGTTTTTTAAAATTTTATTTTATTAATTTATTCAGATTACATCTAAATTGTTATCCCATTACTTGTATCCTCCCATTCCTCCCTCTCTCCCACTTTCACCCTATTCTCCTCCCCTAGGTCTATGACCGAGGGGGACCTTCTCCCCCACTATAGGGTCATAGGCTATCACATTTTTACTAAAGATTTAGCTTCATACTAGAGTTAACCTTTTGAACTACAACTAAATCATATACAAGAATGAAGAGTAATTAACATATGACCTTTCAGTGTTACAATATGTTTCATTTAACCTCTAGCAGAGAGTTTTATACTTTTATACATTTTTTATCTTGTTACATGTAATTCTTTTCTTTCAAGGCACCAAACTCCTTTCATTATTCTTGTAAAGTTAGTTTCATAGTGTTGCGCAAACTCAGTTTTTATTTGGTTCACAATTGCCTGCCTGCCTATTGTTTGAGTCAAGGTCTCCCTATGTCACCTGTCTGGCCTTGAACTGGCCTTCCCAACTTGCAACGAATCTCCTGTTGCTCTTGCCAAAGCTCTGAGCTATAGGGATGACTCATTGCATCTGTTCTTGCTTTGGGACGTTATCCTGCTTTGTTTTTGTCAACTTAAGCCAAGCTACAGTTGTGTGGGAAGAAGGAACTCAGCTGAGGAAAATCTTCCCATAAGGTTGGCCCATAGGCAATCTTAATTAATGATTGATGTATGGAGATTCAGCCTACTGTTCCCTGCCCTGATCAAGCAGTTCAGAGGAGTATACAAAATCACGCAGAGCAAACATGAGATGCAAGCCAGTAGGCAGCATTCCTCTATAGCATCTGCCTCAGTTCTTGCTTCCCAGTTTTGCCTTGAGTTTCTGCCCTGACTTCCTCAGATGATTGACTGTGTTGTGCAAGTAGAAGTGGGGAAAAAAAACCTGTTTTTCCCCCAAGCTGCTTTTGGCCATGGCACATTATCACAGCAACAGAAATCCTAACGAAGACAAGACATTTTATTTCTCTATCGTTTCTGGAGGACAACTTTGCCAAGTATATTCTCCACTGGCAATATTTTTTTTTCCTAGCATTTTGTAAAATGCTAAAAGAAAAGCCACTCCTCTTTAGTGTTCTATTGAGTTTGGATGATTACACTATTGTGTGGGTGTTTGAAGATGCTAACCCCTGTTTCAGTCTTTCGCTTTTGACAATATACTTTGTGGCCTCTATGTTGATGACGCTGCCTCAGGTATCATATCTGAATAGTGTTGAAAATGGGTCCTATGGCTGGCTCTGTGTCTGCAGTAGAGACTACATTTGGTGGGCTTGGTGCTAGGGGATCCAGTGAGCATGGGCTGGTTTTATGTCCCCTGGGTGAACTGAAACTGGACTCTTTCCAGGACCTGGATTCATGCCTTGCTGCAGGAATCACCAAGGTCTACTATTGGATTCTCAGAGGTTGGGGGTTTGTTTTGTTTTACCATATGTACTGGTAGTATCTTCATCTAGTTCTTTAAGGATGCTCCCATTATATACGGAGTTGCTTCCTGGCCTGAACATCTTCTAAGAGTCAACAGCTAAATTGTTCATATTAAGAAAGAAGTTTACTCCAGAATCTACAGCTATAACCAAAATCTCCAGCCCCATCTGCAGAGACCCAGGCAACATGTCTTCTAGACATCACCCAGATGAGCAGTCCAGCCCTTACATTGCAGTTGAGAAGCTCTGGTCTCAATTTATAAAAAGAATTTTATAATCTGCAATTAAGTTGAGGTCTGCACACCATCCTTCGGGCGTATGATGTGCTTTCCTGACTTTCCAAATAGTTTACTAGCTCTCCTAACAAATTTTTGAGAAATCTGTTTTGAGACAAAAATCAACAACCCCACAGGAAGTCTCAGGCAGATCCAGCTTCAGGTGATATGCTGGCTTTCTGAAGTCGGTTGTATTAGTTACTTTTCTTGTTCTGGAATAAAACACAATGACTGAGGTAGTTTATAAAAGAAGGAATTATTTGGACTTATGGCTTCAGAGGAATAAGGTGTCAACATGGCTGGGAGAGAGCAGCAAGCCAAGGGCTCACATCCCAAACCACAAGCAGGATGCAGGGAGAAAAAACTTGAAATGGAAAATGGTTTTGAAACCTCAAAGGCCAGCCCTAGTAACATACTTCCTCCACCAAGGTTGTACTTCCAAAACCTACCCAAACAGAGCCACCAATTGATGACAAAATACTCAACCATCTGAGCCTATGGGGCCATTCTCACTCAAACCACAACACTGCTCTTAGAACACAGTGGGAAAATACTAACAATGAAGTTCAAGCATGATTGGAATCTGCTGTGAGACTAACATTTTCTTTGTTTTTTTAAACAGATTGATCTCTATTTTTGTAAAATCTACAGAGGCAGTACACAAAAAGATCATGTATAAATATACAGTGGCATATATAAAACATAAAAATATATAAAATTGTAGATACAAATAGAAGTTTGAAGATACTATCAACAAAATACTTTTCAGTGCCCTAGTTACCCAAAAGTAAAATTTCATTTTGGTTCTTTCCTCCTTTCTTGTTTTGTGGAATTATTTTGCCTTGTTTATTTTAAATCCTTCAAGTGCAAATAGCACTGTGTCATTCCTAGGTTTAAAATGCTTTGTCTGAAAAGATAACAGCGATGGCAGAGATGAGCCCAGAGAATGACATTCACGCTCCACCCACCCCTGTGCAGCTACCACTGGAGCTTGGTGGCAGGGGAAAAGGTGTCTGTTTTTTCTGCTCATGTCCTGGCCTTCTCTTCCATGAATGACCAGTTGAAGCCCAGGTGACACCAGGAGGAAGGATGGCGTTTGCTGGATGATGGAGAAAGCCCATAAAGGCTGATCTTCTCTCCCCGCCCCATCTAGTTGTCTCAATCTTGTTGTTCAACACCTAAGTATTACGAATAGCTCTCATTTCTTATCTTTGCATCTGGAAGGAACTACTACGGCACATGAAGCACCAACTTCAGGAAAAGAGGCTCAGAGGCCACTTAGGCAAAGCAGTTCTCAACCTGTGGGTCGTGACCCCCTTGAGATCTCCTATATCAAACATCCCGCATATCAGATATTTATGTTACAATTTGTAACAGTATCAAGATTACAGTTATGAAGTAGCAACAATGTGCTTCTATGGTTGGGGGTCACCACAACATGAAGAGCTGTATTAAAGGGTCAGAGCGTTAAGACTAATATTTTCAAGGATGTGACAGTGTCACCTGTGGGTGAGATACCCATCAGATTGTTGTGTGGGTCTGATACCTCTCAGGCTACACATAGAAAAGTTTAAAACTGAGTTTAGAGTTTTGAAGGACCAGCAGTAATAAAAAGACCAGCAAACTCATCTAGGACTTTCTCTGCAGTGTTCCCTTAACAGTAAAAAAAAATGCCGTTAGGACTACAACAGAGTGCAAGTGTGGCCTAGATGAGATTCCTTCAGGATCTGTTATGAGATAGAGGTCGGCAAGCTTTTCTCATTAAAGGTGATAGGCAAGTGTCCTATGGCCTTATAATAACAGTACTGAACAGTTAAGAGGCAATTAGGGAAAAAGGACAATAGATCTTTCAAGGCCACTGCCATGATCAGTGTCAGCAGGCAGACAGACCTGTCTGAATATACATTATACAAGGCTCCTACACTTTTGCCTGGTGGCTTTGTTTGCAGGCTCAACTCCAAATGAGCCTGAAGCCAAGCAGCTTGGCAAATGATGTTGTATCTAAAGCTAAAGAGAGGGATAGAGTCATGGATCTACCAAACAGTTATGTATCTGCTCTCCCAAGATGACCCTTCTAAGTCTCCTGCCCCAGCTAAAATTTACAACACTCTCCACCAACCCCAACCTCCCACAAAAAGCCATTTGTCTATAGATAGTACAAACATTTTTTTCTTGCTAATAATATCCAATAGATATCTGGACATTTTTATAATGATTTTGTATTCCAGTAAAAAAGTACTTTGGCTATACTGGGTATTCAAGTTTTGTTTCTGTTACTATAATAAAACACTCAGATGCAAAATAACTTGAGGAGGAAAAGGCTCATTTCATATAATATGGAGAAGGACATGCTGTGTATCATACCTGTCCATCACAGAGAAGAAGCTCTGCAACTAAGTCATGAGTAAACATGTTTTCTGGGAAAGCGATGAAAGGAACATAACTGTTTTTTTAATTAATTTATTCAGATTATATCTCAGTTGTTATCCCATCCCTTGTATCCTCCCATTCCATCTTACATGTAACTGTTTTTAACTACCTCCTATTCATCTTGTTGGTCAGAGAATGACTCCAACTCCAGCATTAAATGGACAGCCCAGTATGCTTGATCTTTCACTGGACATACATGATGATATATATTTACTAATGAAATGTACTCATAGTCCATAGGAGAAAGTTAATCCATACTATGTAGGTCTACAAGGAAGTTACACTCAGAATAGAAAGAACTAGTGTTGTAAGATTTAAGATTTTTAGTATCAAGTAGGAGTGATTATTCCCAATTCTTCCATCAGGGTTATTGGCTTAGTTTAACTATCCCATGAGCTGGCAAGCAATTCATAGAATACTGGCCTCTAGGCTTATCATGGACACTGCCCTGTTGAAATCCCAGCAGGGGTGATTACTACACAAAATTTGGTCCATTAATGTTCCATTGTTGAGGATGTAAGGAGGAAATGCATGGGGCCCAGTTTCTTCCTAGGAATTTATGAGCAGTTAGCAGTTACTGGGAGTGGAGCTTACAAGGTCCTACTTCTCCCCGGGAATTTATAAGCAATTAATCCTTGCTGAGAGAGAGAGAGAGACTTTTTTTTTCAGTGGTATAGCTGTTTGCAACCTGCCCACACTCCAGTAAGAACTTATGATTACACTCATTGTTTCACTGAGCTAGACTTGAGTGGGATCATTTCGTTGGTCTTTCATCAGTGCTCTGTCTGAGGTGAGTAAACAGCTTATTCACATCTCTCCAGGAAAAGTCACAAAGTACCACTGAATCCTAACACTTGGCAGCGTGGAGGTTCTGCACCTGGTCTCTTTGATAAAAGGGGTGAGTGTGTCTAGAGAATCTTATCTGAAGAAATGGAGAAGGCAGGTGGCTTCCAGTGGTGCTATTTGAGTCCCTCACAAGTTCCCAACCTACTGAAAAAGGCACAAAATAATGAGGCTGAGTTTAGGGACATCTCCCATATTATCCTAACGAAATTTAGCTTTAAATAGTGAATGCCAGAATAGGAATGAAACATGAGTCAGGTTTGTTTGGGTTTTTTTCTTTTTTTAAGAGCACTAATTTTTGCCAAGAGAATGAGATGTGTGGTATTTTGGAATGATACGGTGACCTTGCCTGTGTCTGAACTTGGACAAAATTATGAAGTGGCCTTGCTTTGTCTCATCTTATCTTGTCTCAGAATAGCCTTGTCTGAGGTTGGTATTATATCTGGTAGGGGAATAAATAGCCTGTCTATGAGTTCTGGACATACTTTCAAGTGTACAGGATGATATTATGTTAGTGGATTTTCTTTTCTTTTGCATTTAAGTGGACAAGTTAAAAGGAAGTTCAGGAAAGTATTCTGGAACAAAGATGGCAAAGCTCAGACTTTACAGGAGACTGATAAAGTGTACATGGAACAAATGAAGATATTTGTATCACGTTCATTCCAGTCCAGGGAAACAGGAAGTGTAAAGAAAAACATCATGAAATATTTGTTAGAGCTCTCTAGAGTATAGCCATTCAGAGAATGAATATATAGAATAAAGAGGATTCGTTCGATTGTCTTACTGGACGGGGCTAGCAGAGATGTCTTCACACCAGGGATATTGAAACCCTGATGGCTGCTGAGGGCACAAGGCTAGATGCCACAGCTCCTCAATCTGGTGCTGAATGGCTGGAGGATCCCTGAGGAGACCCTGATATTTCCTACATATAAGATGGCTGAAGATGTGGCATTCTGATGGCAGCAAAGGGTGGCATCTGCTGCAGCAATGATCGGAAAAGCACAGGGGTCCAAGGCAGGCAGGCAAGCTCATCACATTTCTGTCTGACCTCCTTTTATCTGAGCTGCTCCAGGGAAGGAGCTTCTTTCAATTAGTCATACCAGTAAATCCCTCAGACTCACCCGATCTTGTCTTTTACTTGATTCCAGCTCTAATCAAGTCAACAAGATTTACCATCCCCCAAAGCAAGACATGAGTGAAAAAAAAAATTGGGAGTGTGGCTTTTCTGTTTCTTTGTTTCAAGGGGTTTGGAATGAAAGAGAGCCAGAATCTCAGATCACAGAGGATAAAATTTAAAGAAGGCTGTTGGGATCCTGATGTCACAGCTTTACAAGCAAATTGTACTTACTTCCCCTGCTTTCCTCCAAGTTTCAGCTCAATTCTGCACAGCTTATGTGGAAAATCCAATACTAATTGATATTTTCACATGGCCCTGTATATTATACAATAAAATTGCTTGTCAAGAAAGGTTTTTTACCACTACCTGGAAGATAGATGGGATTGTTAGCTAGTAAATGTACTGTCCTTGGCAGAAGATCAATTACCCTGTGTATAATTTTCTTGGCCACCTTGAAACTAGACTGTCCTGTTTTTTACAGACCACCTAATATACAAGACACTTGAGCTGGGGTTCAACTTTCGTAGCTGGATAGTACTATGCCAACTTAACACAAGCTAGAGTTGTCTGAAAGGGGGGAGCTTAACTGAGAAAATGCCTCCATAAGATCTGGCGGTAAGACATTTACTTAAATATTGATTGATGGGGAAGGGGGAAGGGCCCAGCCCATTGTGAGTGGTGCTGTTCCTGGGCCAGTGGTCCTAAGTTCAATAAGAAAGGTAGGCTAAGCAAGCCATGGGGAGCAAGACAGTAAGCAGCACTCCCCCATGGCTCTGCATCAGCCTCTGTCTCCTGGTTCCTATCCTGTTTGAGTACCTGCCTTGACTTTCCTCAGTGATGGGCTGTTACCTGGAATTGTAAGCTGACATAAACCCTTTCATCCCCAAGTTGCTTTTGGTTGTGGTGGTTTATCGCAATAATAGTAACGCTACCTAGGACAGTAGTGAAGGATTCAAACAGCATGGCTTTATCATTTATGTACCTTTCCATTATAGTCCATGCTTTAAACACTGTAAGATAGCTAGTGTGGTGATAAGATTGTTACAACAGGGAAATTAGACTGTGAACTCAGTAAGATGCTAACAATGACAAAATGGCCCAAATAGCAATTTTGGAAAATGGAGTTAGTGAACTCCGGGCTCCAACTTTTGTTTGGTCGTGGCCAAGTGACTTAGCATGTGTGCTTCCGCTTCCTCCTTTATAAGTGGAATATTGGTACCTACTTCAAAAGGTTTTTAGAGATATTAAAGTATACATTAAGTTTATAGACTCATTGGCACAAATTGCCATGTGAGGGCACTGTGATAATGATTGCAATTATGCACAAGTAGTCATTAATGTCATGTTCCTACAGTTAATGGGTTAACTATAGACTAAGTTGTGCAAATAACTATTTGCAATCTCATTGAGGAATGATTTCTCTTACTTATGGTCAAGCTACGTGTAAGATGTTACTGTCACTTATTGTAACTGCTGCTACTATACAGACAATCATATAGTGAATCAGTCTTTGGTAATTTATGAAATTATACTTTAATTTAAAACATTTTCATCTGTGCCATATATCCAAGGCTTCAGAAGGTCTGAAACACATTTTGCGAGTGAGTCTCAGATCCTAAAAACATACTTACCCTCCCAACAACCAATACACACGGTTTAAAAAATAACCCAGGAGTGTGGCATTTTTCTTTCTCTGTCTCAAGGGGTTGGAAATGACGGAGAGCTAGAATCTCAGAGCACCTTATTTAGTACCAATGAAATAAGTGTGATAACAGCCTGATCAAGCAAAGCTTGACTTGAAGCAAACACCTGCCTGGTGCTAATAAGATGCATGAGTTCCAGGCAACAGAAAACTAAGGAAAATTACCACTATGTCTGTCTTGATAAAATACCAACAGAGCTGTCATTTATTTCATTATATTAAAAAGTTTATTTAAATTCTTATGATATTCAAGTGTAAAAAAATTACATGGGTTTGGACTCAGGCCACATACTTTGTTTTTAAGTATGGTCAAATCTTTATTAATACTACTTGGTCTTTTCAGGTTCAGTAAAAGATAAAAAGACACAAAGAGAAATGCTTGTATTTTCTATATATTTATTAAGGGGTAATGGTGATTAATGAACAAATTCTAATACCTTAGTAAACCTTGTGTATATTTGACATCAGTTTAGACATATCCAAATGCCTCTCTCATCCAATAGTCCAAGAAGCACAGAAAAATGTTACAATTTTCTATCAGCTATTGGTTTTAAACCAAAAAATAAAATCTTTAAAAATCAAAAGCATATGAAAGAACTTTTTAAAACTCAGCTTCATTTTATGTAACATACAAAAATCCATCTCCCAAGAAACTGAGAACACCAAATTATACATATATTCTTGTATTTCTTACAAATTTTGGGCAAGATTTGTCAAGTCCAGTGTTATGAGCACTACATTTTCTAGAGACAGCAGTTTAATCAATGTTTTCATGTCCTTGCTTATGTGAAGGTTTAGCTATAAAAGACAAGCTCTTTCTTTCTTTGTGTGTATGTGTGTGTGTGTGTGTGTGTGTGTGTGTGTGCGTGTGTGTGGAAGTGTGTCTGTGTGTGTCTGTGTGTGTGTCTGTGTGTAGGTATGGATGTAGAGGCAGTTGGATAGCTTCCATTGTAGTTTCTAGGAAGCAGTCCACCTTGTTCTATGAGACTGGCTCTCATTAGTCTAAAACTTGCCTAGTAGGCTACACTAGCTTGAGCAGTGAGCCCCAGGGATCTGCCTATCTCCAACACCACCTCCACCACACCTGTGTTCTTAATATAGGTTTTGGAGATGAAACTCAGGTCTTCATACTTATGTGCAAGTGTTTTATTAATGAGCTATTTTCCCATCCCTTTAATCTTAGTTGAATGCACTGTGTTACACTGAGAAAGCCTGTGATCTTTTCCCGTAACAGCCTCTCAGATTCAGCTGTCTGTGTTCTCGACATTCATTTACTGTTTCTGACCTTTTAATCTTTGCCTCCATTTTCTTCACACCCATCTTGAATGTTCCTGCTTCCCCTGTACTTGTGTGTTCTATGCATCATTCACAGTCTAACATAAGTTATATCACTCACAGCAAGTCCTCAAGCCATGACTATTCTTGATGGAAGCAGCATTTCTATGGATGGAATAATCTAGGTGACTCCATTTGCGTTCATCTCCTACTTTTCTATGAGCTCAAGATAATACCATGTATTTATTAGAATCTCATAGCAACCTAGCAGTATATATTCATGTGGTAACCACATAGAAAACACTTGCTTATTTAATCTATCAATATAACTAGATTTGAAATGTAACTCATCTCCCTTCACTTATCTACCCATCAATATATCTTGTATCCTATATGATCAGTTATTATAACTGTATATAGCACAGGATGTTTTTTCAGTGTTCACAAAGTTAATGGAAACAATGTTCCTTTCTAATTCTCATAGCCTAGACATATGACATCAGTAGTCAAATAAACCATACATCTCTCTGGTGGATTGTCTGGATAGAATAGGCATTTGATCCATAGATTAGGGCTGAGAAGAGGAACAGGGAATGCTCGGTAATGATTTCTTTTCCCTAGAATTACAGCAGCATCTCCCATTCTGATGTACATACTTTTATAACAGGTAGCAGATTAGGGATGCCTTTCACTGGGGCTCCCTGGTAGAAGCACATGCATATGCAATCCATTGTTCATTATAAATACATACACAGCAGACTAAAGACAAGGTGTTTTCAAGGATATGTTTTAAAGGTGTGTTTTAGGTTCTTTTAAAAATCATAACATGGATATGTGGATTTTCCTGAAATAAAAGTACTTGGTTTAAACAAATGATTTTTTTCTTTGTTTGTTTGTTTGACTTTTAAGGTGAATTTGGGGAAGTCTGTAGTGGGCGTTTGAAGACACCAGGGAAAAGGGAGATCCCAGTTGCCATTAAAACACTGAAAGGTGGCCACATGGACCGACAAAGAAGAGATTTTCTAAGAGAAGCCAGCATCATGGGTCAGTTTGACCACCCAAACATCATTCGCCTGGAAGGCGTAGTCACGAAAAGTAAGTTCCTGGTTTTCCTCACTACTCCTCGCATACTGCTCTTAGATTTTATTAAGTCACAACAATACCAAAGTTCTTAAAACAACAACTTCCTTCAGATACTGGCTTCTGACATCACTTTTCAGTGTCTGCCCCTAAGCCTTGGCACTTTCAAAGTTTGCATAAATTACCACAAAGCACTGAAATGGCATCATGTGTAAACTCTGCTCATTTGGTTTAGCATAATGACTCAGGGGTAAAGGGTTATATTATTCTAAATGTCAATATTAATAGAAGACTGACCATCAATATTTGATTCATTAAAGTGAAATGCTACCGCTTAGAAATAAATTCCATTGACAAATGTAGAATACTTTAGCATAGATTAAAATATTTCCATAAAAATTCTATATGGGAGTCAGCTCTATTAATAGCATTATGAATAAATTATTATAGTTAATATGAAGTAAAATAAAATATAACTGCTGAAATAATAATCCTGCTGTTACAAAAATAATGGAATCAAGGTCATTCTTTTGAGTGAAAATTGCTTTAAAATCCAAAATTAGTCATAAACTTTAAGAAATCACCTGCATATATTTGAACAAGAATAAGGGCACAAACTGCAACAATATTTTTCCATTTTTATTCACTAGTGAACTAAACTCAAAACACAACAGAGGATGCCATTAAAATTTTCATGAAAGCTACTTAGAGATTTGAAAGTGGTATTTTTATTTACAAAAACAAAATTTTGTTAACAACCACAGTGTATTTTGATTATATTCGTGTTCCCATTCCTCTGAAACATACTCCGAGCCAATGTCCTTTTTTTGATATTCCATCAGGTCAAATATATGCTGCCCACATACTCCTGAGTGTGGAACTGTCTTATGGAGTGTTTTGAATGTACCAGGGGCCACACCCATACAACAAAGTGACTGTTCCTCTCCTGGAAGTCTAACTGTCGATATCTGCTCAGGTGGAGGTAGAGACTTGCGAGCTCCCACTCTATACTGGAATGTTGAGTGGCTTAACCTTGTGCAAGCCTTGTGCAGACAAACACAGTTGCTGGGAGTTCATTTGTAAGTTAAGCTGTTGTGTTAGATCCAGAAGGCATTATTTCACTCTGGTCTTCCCTGATCTCTGGCTCTTACAGTCTATCCACTCTCCCATCTGTCACAGTCCCTATGCCTTTTGGGATGGAGAAATGATATTCATGACCCTCTCCACTGACACTTACTTTCTCACTTTGAACCACCAAACTCTACACAAAGACACTTCTTGATGAGGTCCAAGAGCTATATTGATTTATGAATAGAGAGATACAAATACAGTACAGTAGTCGTAAAAGTGTTATGAGGGTAACCAACTGCTTTCTACGTGGAATTCAGGCCTGCTCCAAAAAAGGAAATGTAAGCGTGACACTATAAATATCACTAATAACACATGGCTTGGAAGCCTAGGCACTCTCTGGATGAGCCATTACTATTATTCTGCTAAATGCATAGTATCCAACTGCTTGCTAATATGTAAAATTGTTGTATAATCCATTAAATTTTCAATAGTTTCTTTCATAGCAATAAATAACCAAATTAATGGATCATTACTGGATTTCTACTCTTGCCAGTTAAGATTTGTATATACTGGATAAATTATGTAACACCTTTATCCTAAACTTTCATGTCTGTAAAACAAGACTAAAACAACCCAGATATTTTTGACTGACTGGAGCACATCAGTTCTCTTTCTTCAAGACTGCAAAGGATTTCTATATACATTAAATGTATAAATGTATGCTTTATTTATCATTATCTGCTGCTTTTCTGTCATTATCTTAACCATTTCAAATAATCCCTTTGGTTTTAGTTTTATATTTATATGGTAGGCAAAATTTAATTTTGAAGATGAGTTGCAAAGTTTGACGCGAAAGTTCTCTTGCATGGGTTTACACATAGATTGTTTAGAAATAAGTGACTAAGAATAAACTTAAAGTTTGGAAAGTAAGAGATTTTCTTCCTTTAATAGATCAGATCTTATTAAATCAATATTATGATTTAATCCATATATTATATGATATATAAATTATATATGTGTATCTAAATTTGAATCTATAAAAAGGAAAACCTATGGCTCTAAAAAAATGGGTAAATTCTAAATATGTTATATAGATAGGTTTACTAAGATCATATGTGACATTATTTTCTGTCAGATTGAAAGTTTATTTTATATAAACACCCAAAAAAACTCATAGATTATATCTATAGCAATCTTGTCTGAAAATAAGACAGGTGCCCTCTATTTAGACAAATTTGTGTGATTCACATACGAATCTTACCATCTGATTCTTACGTAAAAAGTAAGGAATAGCTATTCTCATATCTGTTACAAGAAACTGACTGAGAAAAGATAACTTCAGTACACCCTTGATGGCAATCGGCATTATAGACTCAACTGCTAAGAGGAAGCCTCCTAAGGGATTGTTGAGGTGCTGCAGGGTACATTGTGGGGATGAGGAAAGCAATTCCCGCAATAATCGGTGAGCCTCTTTGTACTGTTATCAGCCTGAGTCAAGTGCTATGGGATTGTTAGAAGAAGAGCAATAAATAAATGAATACCTCATTCCCATAAATACATGGTAATTGTTCCAAGATTGCCCTTAAGTAGCTAAGAGATAGCTTGCAATTAATGTTCCCTAAAGACTCCCCCACTGCATAAAAGATACTGATGAAGATAATGATGCAGTACAAGAGCCTGATTGTACATTTTCCTGGGGTCTGGGAAACAAACACATTGAATCTCCATTAAAAGTGATATAAGATTATAGATAGAAACCCTCAGACCATCCTTCCATGCGAGCACGGCCTTGTCTTATAGCTTTTTCTCTTAGAACCGTTATTGCACAGTTCTATCAGTCACTTTCTGCTCCTTCGTATGTGCACATATGTATAACTGCTTTTATTTCAAACCTGAAAGCTAAGTTATTAAGAACCACATTATACAAAAAAGTATATCTGATAAAAATTAAGCCTATTTGTAGGAAACACATCACAGATATTTTTTTAGCTTGTTAAGATACAACTGATAGAAAGAGATATGGATCAGTTACAGTCATATGTTCAACGCATACTTTCTCCAGGAAGCAAACAGAACCCTTCAGCTTGGGGGCAGATCTGTAATCCCTAGTGGCATAGGTATCACAAGATGTTACTGATAGTTATCAGTGACATTGGTTACATCCCCAAGAAACAAAAAGCTGCCTTCTCTCTTTTTTTCTCCGTTTATGGATGTATCACTTTACATCCTGATCCCAGGCCCCTTCCTCCTCTTCTGCCACTCCGACCCTCCCACCCTCCCACTGCTCCTCTTCCCCCTCTCCTTCCTCACAGAGAAGGACTGAGCATATCCTCTGCTACCAGAAGTGACAAGGCAGCCCAGCCAGGGGCAAGTGACCCAGCGGTACATAGCAGATTCAGAGACAGCCCCTACTCCTACTGTTAGGAAACCCACATGATGACCAAGCTAACATTTGCTACATATATGTCTAGGTTCTATCTGCGCATGCTTTTTGGTTGGTGGTTCAGCCTCCATGGGCCCCATGGGCCCAGGTTAGATTACTCCATAGTCCTTCTTGTGGTGTCTTTGACACCTTCAGCTCCCTCTGTTCTTCCACTCTTCCACAGTACTCCCCAAGCTCAGCCCACTTCTTGGCCTTGGGTCTCTGCATCTATCTCTGTCAACTGCTGAATGAAGTCTCTCAGAAGATGCTTCTGCTAGAATGCTGCCTCCAAGCATAGCAGAGTATATAACTAATAGTGACGGTGGTCAGCCCACTCCTGTGGGGTGGGTCACATGCTGGGCCAGTCACTGAAAGGCATTGTCTCAGTCTCTCTTGCTATATTCGCCCCTATGCTTCTTGTAGAAAAGACACATTTTGGGCCAAAGGTCTTATTTCTGGGTCGGGGCCTCATCTCTTCACTGGGAGTCCAACTTAGCTAAAGGAGATGCCAACTTTATGCCTCTTAACATCTGTTGCTAGGGTCACTCACACAGATCACCAGGTGCCTCCCATGTCCCAGAGGTGCCCCACATGCCTATTCTCTCTCCCAGTTCTTCTCCGCAGCAGCCTTCTTCCTCTCTCCACCCACCTGATCCCCATGGCCATTATCCACCCCATCCCATCTCCCACCCAGTTCCCTCCTTTTACCTACTTTGGATGTCTATTCTATTTCTTGTTCTGAGTGAGATCCAAGCATCTTCCCTCGCACTCTTCTTGGCTTTGTTGGGTTTGTGGATTGTAGTATGATTATCCTGTACTACATGGCTAATATCTACTTATAAGTGAGTATATATTATGTGTATCTTTCTGGATCTGAGTTACCTCACTCAAGATGATAGTTTCTAGTTCCATCCATTTGCCTGCAAATTTCATGATTTCTTTCTTTTTTTAATAGCTGAGTAGTATTTGATTGTGTAAATGTACCACAGTTTCTTTATCCATTCTTCAGCTGAGGGACATTTAGGTTGTTTCCAGATTCTGGCTATTAGGAATGAGGCAGCAATGAACATAGTTGAGGAAATGTCCTTGTTATATAGTGGAGCATCTTTCAGGTATATGCCCAAGAGTGATACAGCTGGGTCTTCAGTTAGATCTATTTCCAATTTTCTAAGATACCTCCAGATTGATTTCCTCAGTGGTTGTACAAATTTGCACTCCCACCAGCAATGGAAGAGTGTTCTCCTCACTCTACATCCTTGCCAACATGTGTTGTCACTTAAGTTTTTTGGTCTTAGCCATTCTGATGGGTATAAGATGTAATCTCAGATTCCATTTTGATTTACATATGCCTGATGACTAAGAAAGTTAAACATTTCTTTAAGTACTTCTTCGCCCATTAGAGAGTCTTCTGTGGAGAATTCTCTGTTTATATATATATTAGCCCTCTGCCAGATGTGGGGTTGGTGAGGATCTTTTCCAAATCTGTAGGCTGCCATTCTATAACAAGATAAGAATTGCCCCTTAGTGAGGAGAAAATATAGCCTGGTCACTGAGACAAATAGCAGTGCCTAGCTTCCAACAAAATAAAAAACACATTTACAAGCACTAACTAGATTGCCTATATAACAAACTCAGTAAAGTGGAATAGAGCCACCCCCATAGCAAATAAACTCACAAGGATAATTCCCTGTCATTCCTGAGACATTCTTTAATGATTCCATGGCTCAATACTAAAGCTATAACAGAATCTTCTACATGTGCTCAAACCCTTTGTATGTTCAAGAACATAATAAATTACTCCCAGGGAGTTTTAATGAGCACACATAAAACCCAACTAAAAGAGTAAATTCTAGCTAATCAAAAACATTGTACTACATGTATAAAATCATGTTCCCTAATCCTACGACTGGGTTATTCTTGCTAAATCAAGGTAATCCCTATGACATTCCACTGTTAGGATAACTGCCTTTCCAAATGTGCATCACACATTCAACACATAATTCGCCAGATAATTGTTTATGGATTAGTCACCAAACCTTCCGAGGGCTGAGATGTTTGTTTTCTACCGAACAAAAGAAAAATGAAGGTCAGAGTAAAAAATATAAAGGTCTAGTGTAACCCTAATGAATCATGTTCTTTTAACAAAGAGTTATGAGATGTTCATAAAGAAAGCTGATCCTTCCAAGATTATTTTAAATTTAGGTTTATGCTCATAATTCTAAAAGGTTCTGAATGAAAAAAAAATGAAATGAAATCTTCAACAAACTTTAGTTTATAAATCATAAACTGGAAAAATTATCTATACTCAACATCAAATTGCTTTCTGTAACTACAATGAAATGGTTGATAGTATTTAACTGATAAAATAACAGCTTTCTCTGACTAAGAGTTTTGAAAGTCCTAGTGTGTGTTTGATTAACTACAATATTTAGGGCCTATAATGAGGCATGAGGTGACAGAAAAAAAGTCTCCTATCCTAGACATAGAATAAGAATGATCAGTACCCATGGGCCTCTTAAAGTTTGCAGTAGGCTGACTTAAGGATCTTCCACCTCCTGAAGGATCCACCATCTTCTCCTCAATGTGCTACCTTAGGAGCAAGTTTAGCACATGGGCTGTGGGAGAAAACCCAAAATCAAAACAAGAGAAAGCATATAGAGTACTTGTTTTGTAAGATAAATTATCTTTCAAACAATGTATAACAATAGACTTTTATTTAATTCCTCCAAGTCACTTGAGATTCCAGTGCTCATTTAGGAATTCAAGAGAGTTTGTCTGTTTTGTTTCTCAGAAACACTTTCTGATGACACCAGGTGAAGGAAAGTATTGCTCATTAAAGTCAAGTAATACAAGAGAAAGAGAGTGACCAGCCCTCAGAACCTCATTTGATGGTATCACCAACTGGACTGGCACATGCATGTATCTGTATTTCCTAATGAAGATAACTAACTGCCCCTTCTTTTGTTCACTATTGTTAACAGATAAAATAAGAAAGACTGAGCTAAACACTGAAGGAGACAAAAAGAAATCTAATTCTATAAATATGCTTTAGATAGTGAAAGAGAATCAAATGCAATGAGGGAGCAAAATGATGAGAAGAACAGGAGGAGAATGTTCTAGGCAGAGACAATAAGTTGTTTTAAAGCCTTACGTCAGAAAGAATTCAGCATGTTAGTGTAACATCAAGAAAGCAGGAGAAAGAAATGAGTGTAAATTGTAAATTAATTACATAATGAAAGAAAAAAGACACAATTGACAAAATAGCAAGGAAACCAGTGTAGTAAGACAAGAAAAATAGATTAGAAAATAAACTAAATTAATCAATATATATCTTTAAAAGAATAGATTGAAGACATATTTTCAGGATTTAAGTGAGATGCTTTAGTTACTGACTGACTGGTGCTGTGGTAGACAAGGAGCAAAGGAACTGCACTCAAAATGGCTTCTAATCTTATTATCCTTGTAAGAAACGGGATGATGAGGGAAATCATGAAAGAAAACAGATTTAGAGAGAAAAGAGTAGTTTCTCATTTGAACGTGACTGCATTTAACTATGTAACTCAAGACTTCCAGGATGTCTTGAAGCCTGGCAAGGTGGTTGGACCACAGATACAAATAAGAAAGCATTTAACAGACGAGGTGACAGGTGATGGTGAGTGGCTGATGCAGGGAAGGTGGTAGTCCCTGGAAGAGAACTGTATGAGATTCTGTGGAAACATATTTAATCAATTAAAAACACAAAAAGAGAAAGAAATGTACTGAAAAACAGAAGCTATGACAGGGGCTGGAGAGATGGCTCAGAGGTTAAGAGCACTGGCTGTTCTTCCAAAGGTCCTGAGTTCGATTCCCAGCAACCACATGGTGGCTCACAACCATCTGTAATGAGATCTGGTGCCCTCTGAATACTGTTTAAGTAATGAATAAATAAATATTTTAAAAAAAAGAGAGAAGCTATGATAGAAGTACAACCTGCAACAGAAAGGACAGATAGGTCTTTCAGAGCAGGAGAGGGGGCCCTAGAATAAAATGACCTGCGGAGCCAACTACAATAAGGACCAAGAAGCATCCTTTGGTTTAAAAAAAAAAAAAAGATCAGAATAATATACTTCACTCAGCTCACCGTTGGTAGAACTAGACAGTGAAGCATTTGAGACATGCTACACTGCAAACTGGTAGCTTTGAAAATAGTCAGGGCTGCTGGTATCTTAAATTCAAAATGTTTAACATTCATTAAAGCATTTTTCCCATTCAAATAATATGTTATTAAATGCCAGACTACAAGATGCCAGGCACCTTCCCAAGTGCTGAGATTCAACATTTGACTAGGAAAGGTCAAACCCTGTCCTCCTGGGTCAGAAACTCCTGTAGTTTCATTCTTCTTAAATCAAGCATTCATTTTGAATGACAAAGGCCTTCCCAATTTGCTCTTATTTCTCTTCCTCTTTCTAAATCCTGGAGAAGATGGAATAGAATGCCAACGTGATCTCAGCCAAGTACACAGGCAGACACTTGTGATAAGAAGAAGGTGGTCTCTAGAGCAGGGCTTCCTTTGAAGTTTCTGCCTACTTGTGCTTTGATGGTGTAGGCCATAAGTTCATCTGCCAAGATGGTTGGTAGAGGACTGGTGTTGGCAAATGTTTGTGATAGATTCTGAGAAGGTGTTGGAAGCAAACTGACCAGAGAAGGATTTTGGCATCACTGAGTCTAAGGAAACTAGAAGTGATGACATAGCCTGCTTCCCTGCTATCAAGAAATGAAAACGACATGGAGGTGTGGGAATGATGTGACCCGGGACCAAAAGAGCATCGAAATTGTAGCCAAAGAAGAGAGGGGTAAATTTTGTGGACTTTCTTCTCCTACGAGCCTTCGGTATTTACTCTGCTGTTGCTGAAACTGGTGAAGAATTATTTGAGTGTGGTTTCAGGAGACTCAAGGGATTCATAGAACATTTACAACAAAGGATTTGTTCTTGGAATTATAACATATACATGCAGCTAAACAGAACGAAGTGGATGTGACTGTAGCAAATAATTACAAGACAGCACAGCCTGTGGCCCTGTTGTCACTATCTGTCCAAGCACTGCTGGGGCTAATTGGGAAGTTGGAATAACCAATATGTTTTCCTGTTGTCAGATTAGACACACTCGTTGTAAGAAATTAACATTAGTTCTGTACTCGAAGGAAATGTTTAAGTATCTGGGTTACCTTAAGATCATTCATTTAAATCACATACTTAGATCTACCTCAGCTGCTCTCCGCCCTTGGTTCTCTGTCCCCAATCCTGCTGCTGATGGAGTTGACAGTGACAAGTAGTGAGCGCTTTCAAAAGTAAATCTAATAACAAGTTACTGGGTATAAAATTCACACTGTAGACTGCAGGAGCTAAGAGAGAAAAGAGACTACAAATAAAATTGTTACTTATACAAAATATCTCCTTTAAGAATGAAGCCGTCTAAAAGTTAAAATCATGTTCATTTTCAGAAAGAAAAAAGAATTTCATGCCTTTTATGCCTAAAATAAGATTTGGTCTGAATGGAAAGCACAGTGCATCTAAATTTGGGGAGAACTGAAAACAAAGTAGATAAATCTGGTTATAGGCATGAATATGTAACCATGAATTCAGGAGAATAAGAACCAGTCAGCCAGCCGAATGAGAGGGCACTTGGGTGCTGACAAAGAAGCCTTCCTGGGGTTCCTAGCAGTCTAACATGTGGCTGGCAAAGATTTGCAAAAGCCTCAGTTACTAAAATCACTAAATTACAATGGAGTCTCTGTTATGAAATTTTTATTTTCAAAAGTACCCGTGGAATCATAGATGGGAATCTAAAACAGTCTTCATTTATTGCATGAACTTGGGGACGGGCTCAGGCTTGAACCCAAAGCTGTATGGGCGTCTATGATGCTTGGTGCTGTTGCAATTGCTGTTGTTTTTGTCACTGTTGGACATTTCCTCCATTCCCATCTCGGTATAATTTCAGACCTAGAGAAAACGTTAGGAAAAGATCTGCTTCTTATGTAACTTCCATCCAGTTCTCCTGATAACCATAAGATCAATATCAAAGCCAAGAAAGTATGGTGGCACATGTTTGTAGTCCCAGCTCTTGGCAGGGGTAGAGAGAGAGAGAGAGAGAGAGAGAGAGAGAGAGAGAGAGAGAGAGA
>OU015745.1:110041608-110087202 GCA_907169655.1 Acomys percivali | reverse complement strand
AGAGAGAGAGAGAGAGAGAGAGAGAGAGAGAGAGAGAGAGAGAGAGAGAGAGAGAGAGAGGAAAGGGAGGGAAGGCAGCAGGTGGGGCAGTCAGTGTGGCAGTCCTTATGTAGCCTCTCACTCCAATTATCAGCCTTTCCATGGCTGCCTCCCTGCTTCTGCTCTATTATGGAATCCAGGCTCCCAGGTAGCACAAATCCTCCCATCTTTACAGACTCTTCTCATCTGTGAGTTCTCCACTCTTCCTTGTCTTTGACCTTGACACTGCCCATGAATACTGATCAGTTTGTTTTCTGAGTGTCATCCACATTCATGTCTGTAGTTGCCTCGTGATTGTACTGCATTTCTCCCTACATTGGCAGGACCATTGCTGAAAGAACGCACCTTCTGAGAGCAGTGTGTGAGAATGGGATGATGCCTTAAGCTCCTCATTCTTTAGGATGTCAACTCCTACATCACTGCACTGCAAAATGACTTCTTTCTCCTTTGGAAGTGGCATGTCTTTGGAGGACAAATAATGTAGACTTTGAAAATATTCTATTCTCAATTCTTGTATAGTCTCAAATTTTTGCTTATTAGTTAGTTTTATCATCTATTAATAAATACTATCTGAAGCAACTGTTCAGTTGTATTCTGATGTTAACTTTGCTGATTCTATTTTCTCTCTGCAGTTTGTTAATCAGAACTATTCTGTTGGGAAAAAATGGTTTCGAAATGTTGTGTAGTAGAATTACACAATATGTAGCCTTCGAAGGCAAGCTTCATTTCCTTACCAAGATGCTCTTGAAATACATTTGTGGTCCTAGATGAGTGCTGTTCCTCTGTTTGTCTTACATGCCCTGGTTGGAGAGAATCTGAGATGTTTGCAGCTTAAGTGTTCAGTTATGAAACATCTTTAAACATGTAAGCACAAGTTTCTATGAGAAGATATGTTTATATCTATCTTGGGTAAATAGGCATAGGATAATTGAACTGAAAGATAAATACATGTTTAACTTCATAAAATGTTCCATTACCTGCATGTCCACTGGTGATTATGATCACTGCAGGAGTCATTTGTGATAGTAAAAGTCTAATAAGAACGATCAGTGTTTGGAATCATTTGTGACAGTGGGTAGCGTCACTTAACAAACAGGTTAGCTGTTCTGGTGAACTTCCAGGAGAATCTTATTTGGATTTTAATTTGCATTTTCCCAGTGACTATTAAACCTATGCATCTTTCATAGGTCCATTTTGCTCTCCACATTTCTCCTTTGATGAGTCATTTTCAATTTTGCCTACCTTTTTTAATTGTGATTTTTATAGTGTTTAATTTTTCTGCATAAAATACTTTGCTAATAATGCAATTTTTAGAGATTTTTTCCTTCTAGTTCAAAGTTCCTCTCTTTATTCTCCTACCTGTGTCCTTCGTAGAGAAGTTATTCTTATATTAATTTTGATAAAAATACAGTTTGATGTATTTTCAACAGATTATACTTTGGTACTGTATATAAAACTCTTCAGCCTGCCTAAAGAAAGGTTCTGATTAACAAACCCACTGTACTTACTCAGAGTTGGTTCGCTTTGTATTTAAGCAGCCTTATGATGAGTTGCTACAGCACCTGTGTTGCTCTCTGGGTCCCAGAGCAACCAAATGCCCCTGTAACAGATTCTGAGGGCTCACAATAACCCTGGTTATAAAACCTAAAACTCAGCCAGGTGTGGTGGAACACACTTTAATCCCAGCCCTCCAGAGACAGAGGCAGTCAGATCTCTATGAGTTTGAGGACAGCCTCGTCTACAGAGAAAGCCCAAGACAGCCATGGCAATGTGTAACAGAGAAATGCTGTGTCAAAGGAAAAAAAGAAAGCAACTAACACTAAAACTCAGAGTACTACCTACATACCTTCATTTATCTACTTGGATTTCATTTTCTTTTCTGACCCACTTCTATTTCTTCTCCTCGCCCCAAATCTGCAGTAGGGGGCCCCATATATAGTTTATATTTATTTATTTATGAATGGAAATTATCCAGTGATAGACTGGAATAAGGAGTCACACATGCTTTGATCTATAAACACAGTCTGTATTTTATCTGCCATGGTGCCTAGAACATTACTAAAGTAAAGATTAAGTGTATAAGAAGCCTGGCTTTTCTATGACATAAAGCTCAGTTCTTATCTGTAATTCCATTTTGTGTCAGCTGCATTCATATAAGACTGACAGATTTCCCATAATCATTGTTGTCTGTGCTTAGGCAAGTTCTCCTACCTCTCAACAGTTCATTGTATTGGGGTATTTTTCTCCTCTAAAGATATATCATACACTATTTGTTTGGGTACAAGGCTTTTCTACAGGACCAAGTTGATAAAATGGCTACATGACTACATCACAATAGATATATTAAATATTCCCAAACATTACCTAGCCTGAATCTCACAGAGAAGCATAAATGATCATCTCAGAACTCAGTCTCAACTCAGGCATGGATAAATAAGTTCAGTGCCAGGCTTTCTAGCTGAGAAGTAAGGGAAGGGCCACTTTACTCCACTCTAGGTTTAGATAAAGTAGCAGACTGGTGTGAATGGGTGGACATTTTTATGAGCTTACATCAATCACTGTGAGTGCATTTTGCTCATAGTTCACCCATCACAAATGTCAACCAAAGGCATTAGTGATAGTTTTTCTCTATTTCATTAGATGTGATGACTATTTCAAGATTCCTACCCATGAATTTAATGTATCGACCTTTCCCCTAAACATTAATAAAAATGATTCTTTTGAAAGAAGTCCAGTTTTCATTTTGGCATGGCCATATATTAAATTGGACGTGCTATTGTATTTGCTACAGCAATCCATATGTACAGCAGTCTATTGCTCCTCTGTGGCTTTGTCACTATTTCATAAACCCGATGCCTGAACCATTTCATTACACTGAAATGAAAGTATACAGAAATGTCCCCCTTAAATATTGCATCTTAGTATAGATAATATAGTCTAGTAAGAAATCCCAGAATATGCCCCTGGGGAAGAACAGTTAAGTGAGAAGTATAAGTCTGCTAAAGGGACTGAGCATAAGGTCACTTAAAGACAAAAAGATTCAAAGATGACGATAGTGGATTTCTCAGCTTCCTCAAGAAAAGAAATTAATTCCTTTCAAGGGGATCTGAAGTTAACATAGTTATTTGTTGTGATTAACTTACCAGTATAATATAATAATATAAAGTGTAATAATATACAGTGTAATATAATAATATACAGTATAGTAATATACAGTGTAATACAATAATATAATATCATACCAGTATAATAATAAACCTTATTAGGCCTTTAGTTATTATTACAACAGTATTTTCTAACTCACTAGCAATCAATCAAGAAAGACACATACACCTTTTATATTTTAAAATAGCCTTAGTTAACCTGGGACAGGGCAGATATTAATCCCCTAAACTACTGCCTGGGAAGTAGTTTATCTCATGCCTGCTCCAATCCCATGCCATCTGGTTCTAATAATTTCTATCAAGCTACCTCACATCCATAATCCCATATACTTTTTAATGTTCTTCATCTGGGCCAAATCCTACAACCATGCCTGCCATGTGCTTCTCCACCTAACCCATGATAGTGTGACCTTCTCCTCCCTTCTCCTTAGGTCTCTTTTCTTCCCAAGATTCTCTCTGTCTCCTCAAGCCCTGGAATCTTAGACATACCTATCCCATTTGCCCTGCCCAGAAGTGATGGCCTTTTATTGGTCAAACAGGTTAGGCAAGGTACTGGTGGGTCACAGAGACAGTGATTAGCATCAAAATACATCAGACCAACCTCCAAAAATTATTGCTGAAGTGTTAATATACAAATCTGGTAAAAACAAAACAAAAGCTTCACTCAAATTACCCTGCTTGAGGGAAGCATGGCTCCCAGTCACAAAGGTGATTGGCAGTAGGCTCAGAAACTATTTCACAGGCATTTCCCCAGGCAGGAAAATGAAATCTTGTGTTTTTCATATGATAAATGTCTTAGTTATACAACCATATATATGGTTAAAATTGCTATTTTCATAAGACAAAAAATTATGTTATAGCTAAAATAATGCTACTGGTCTTTTGGTGCAATTGCCACATAACTTGTCGTCCTTGTCTGTCTCAGTTTTATTGTTGGATCACCGCTGACTATTTTTTATTCTGTGCCAAAATGATCCCTTCAAAATTATTTTTCAAAAGTACATAGGAAAAAAAAAATGAGCAAACAACCAAACAAAAGCCTACTTCGAACAGTTAACTTCTTAAGCAAGTGGGTTTTTGTTTGTTTGTTTGTTTGTATGGGTGTTGTTATTGCTGTTGTTGTTTCAGTACAGGGTTTCTCTGTGTAGCCTTGGTTGTCCTGGACTAGCTTTGTAGTCCAGGCTGCCCTCAAACTCAAGAAGATCCTCCTGCCTCTGCCTCCCGAGTGCTGGGATTAAAGGTACTCACCACCACAACTGGCTTAAGCAACTATTTAATCCTTGCTTTATGATAGTGTGAAAATATTTAGGTGTTTAGATATTGTTTAATTTTAGTTAATACATATGCATACAATGTGTTTGGATCAACTCCACCCCCTCCATTTCCTCTTCTCCAATTTCACTCATACCCCAATCACTGCTTTTTTTTTTTTTTCCTCCCTTCTATCTCTTTATTTTTAATACCCACTAAGTTCATTTGGGATTGTTTGCAGACTCACAGGCTAGGGAACATCTATTAGAGCATGGGCAGTCTCTTGGGGCCTGTGTGCATGAAGAAACCGATGGTCCCTCCTGGTAGCCCTCAGTTACTAAGTTCCTCACACAGAGTGAGGTTGCACAAGTCCCTCCACCATCGTGCTGGCATCGAGCTGGACTGACTTGTCTTGTTCATCTCTCACAGCTTCTGTGATTGATGTGCCACTGAGCTGTCATGCCCTGCAAACGCTGTTTTTACTGGAGACACACACCCCTCTGGCTCCTATAATCCCTCTTCCTTAATGATCTCTGGGCCCTGGTGGGAAGGAATGTCTTTTTTTTTAAATTTTTTTTATTAATTTATTCTTATTACATCTCAATGGTTATCCCATCCCTTGTATCCTCCCATTCTTCCCTCCCCCCCCCATTTTCCCCTTATCCCCCTCCCCTATGACTGTTCCTGAGGGGGATTACCTCCCCCTGTATATGCTTATAGGGTATCAAGTCTCTTCTTGGTAACCTGCTGTCCTTCCTCTGAGTGCCACCAGGTCTCCCCCTCCAGGGGACATAGTCAAATATGAGGCACCAGAGTACGTGTGAAAGTCAGACCCCACTCTCCACTCAACTGTGGAGAATGTCCTGTCCATTGGCTAGATCTGGGTAGGGGTTTAAATTTTACCGCCTGTATTGTCCTTGGCTGGTGCCTTAGTTTGAGCAGGACCCCTTGGCCCAAATCTGCCTATCATAATGTTCTACTTGTAGGTTTCTAGGACCCTCTGGATCCTTCTATTTTGCTATTCTCCGGTGTTCCACTTCAAGCTTACATCTCCACATTCTCTAACTTCCTGCACATTGATTGGTTGTGGGTTTCAGTCTTAATTGCCACCCCTGCAAAAAAGAAGCTTCTCTGGTGAGGACTGAGCGATGAACTTAGGGTTGAGATATGAACTAAGCTATGGGTTTAAACCTAGGAGCCTAGAAGACAATTTATTATTACAGTGCTAGGCTCCCCGGTTGGACCTATGGCCCACCAGTCATAGGTTTTTTGTTTTGTTTTGTTTTTTGTTTTTGGCCCAGTTAATGGAACCAACCAAGCATGGTTTAATCTTCTAGGCCATGCTTTAAATCCAGTCAGAAAGTGGTTAGTTTCTGTCCTAATAGTCCGCTGCATTGTACCAGTGGGCAAATCGCTCCAGGTTATTGTAGCTACCGGTCTTATGATTGGATAAGACTATTGATAACTTCTTTAATAGCATTAATAGAATCTCCTAGCATCATAAAAGTTATCCACTATGGACGAAGCTTTCAGATTGATTTCTCCATTGTCCTGTGACTAAGCTGTGTGGGATCCTCAGCAATAGGATCTTAACGTCACCATCCATATGTTAAAGTAAAGCTTTGGAAACAGCCTGTAATATTGGTGGAGGTGTCTAGGGGACCCCACTGACCAACAGTTTGAAAAAAAGTAGCCCATATCTAGCGCTGGACTTTTTGTTTGATAGCTCATGGTGTCTAGAAGAGGCATTGTGCCAGTTATATGCAAACACCATTTAATCCCCTTTAATATGTATATATTTAGGAAGTTTCAACAGTAGTTAGTTTCCCTCTGGCATTTTCAAAAGTCATAAGTGCTAATCTGTTCCCATACTCCAAACTCAACTACTTACATTAATATGTTTATCATTGTTTTTAATGAATATGGCATAATACCAAACTTTTGCTATAATAAGTGTAGCAAAGAGACCACAGAAATATAGAAAAATAAAAAAACTGGTGTCAATATAAATTTTACTCTAGAGAAATACATTGACACACAATTTGTAAATTTATTCTATACTTTTTTCTGTTAATACAGGCAACGAGCTATAACTCATGTTCAATATGACCATTTTCAGAAATCATTCTATAACGTTCAGCATTTCTTTCTGATTTAAAAGCAAAAAGCTTAAGGGCTTGGTATTATTTCAACCCACATTAATTGATAGGAAAATAGTTTGCGCGGAGGCCTGCCAGTCTCAGGACGGCTGCGGCACAGTGTGGCCGGCATGACCTCCGGAGGTTAGGTGGAGGTAATCTCGGAGATACTGGATGCCCTCATTCGTAAGGTACCAATAGAAATGTCTCCAGGAGAAACTGCTTCTTCACTTAGTCTCGAGATTTGGAGACTTGAAAGATAGAGGATGAGAAACCTGGGAGAGTCACAAGGAGGTGGGGCGCACAGAGGGAACACTGCAGAAGGAGCACTGAGCCCCCTGCTGCCTACAAGAAAGTGGAGGCTGGCGCTGGCTCAGCGACATTATTCCAGTTTAGAGGCAGCTTTGGTCATGGACGTGTTCAGCCCCCTAAGTGAAGTTGGAGAATGTGCTGTGTTGGGTAAACGTTAAAGAAAAGTAGTTTGTGGCACTCTAGCTACACTTCAGATCGGTGTGATACTCTCAGCTGACATTCTTATTCTTTATACTTCTGAAAATACTAGCTTTCACATGGAGAAAAGAAAACATTTTAAGACTATTATCAGGAAAACAAATTATCATATTCATATAAGCTTTAGTGCTGGAATCCAGAATTATAATCACAATGATTTCCTGTTCCCTCTTGAATTGCATGAATTTTCATAAAGGTCTGTTATTTTGCAAATTAGAGTTCTTACTTTGTTTCTTTACTTCTCATAATAGTGATGTGCTGGGCTCAATCATTGTCTTCCTTTTTGCCTAACCATTTTAATCCATCTTACAGGGCCTCTAACTTCATAAACTTTATTAAAAGGGAAACTTCCGGTCCTTGTTTACCAAATATTATTCATAAAATGAGTTCACACTCTGTTGAAATCTTTGCATACAAGCCTGTTATCTAAGGAAGACAAGATGGAGTGGCAAGATTCTTATACCATGCTATTCCTGTTTTATATTTGATTATGATGGTAATATAGACTAATTGAAGAGTATATGACCTTTTTCTATATTTTAAAATTTTTACCTAAATGGACATTATTTTTTTTTACTGGGAAACAATCATCAAAAAAGCCATTTGTTCTTGCTGATATCTTAGTATGGAAACTTTTAATCACTATTTGCCCATTCTAAGTATATTTAACTTCACATATATGTGTGCGTGCGTGCGTGCGTGTGTGCGTGCGTGTGTGTGTGAAATTTTCTGCTTTTTTGAATATTTTGTTTTTGTTTGAGCAGGCAAACATGTTTCACTTCAGGTAAAAAATTCAGGTATACAATTTATACTTGAGCCTACAATGTGATCAGACCCTGATTACCCGATGACTTTAAGTCTCTTTTCCAGCAGCCGGATTCTCTCTCACCCCATTCTCTCTAGCTCAGAACTTTCCCTCCATCTCTTGCATCGCAGCGACAAAGTCAAATCCATCGTGTTCTGGGCATGTGCATGAAAACCAACTAAATACAAAGGAGACCTACTCCTGTCCCCAGGAACTCTATGGGACATGGGGAGGGGGAAAAGGAAAGGGAGAGAGACTTATTATAAATGCAGATTACTAAATTAAGTGACCTACCCAGGTGATTCTGTTATAAATTAAAACAATTGAGATGTAATCTGTATAAATTAATTAAATAATAAAAATAAATAAATAAAATAAGTACCAAATGTAACCGAGTATGGTTCATAAATTATATTTTTCTCTTTGTTTATGACTTAAGTATATGGAAAATCTCAGATAATTGTGGCTGTCTTTCTCTCATCTCCACTTATATCCTGAGTAGGTTGACTTTTGCCTCATTTTGCTGCTTCCCTCTGTTCTCACCTTTACCTCCATCCACTATACATGTATCTGCTTTAATTCACTCATGTGTACAAGGAAATATTAATGTACTTCAGAAGAAAATGGAAACCAAAACAACACCTAAAAATGCCTAGAATAGCGCCTTCAGAGACAGCCCAACATTCTTGCAAAGGACCTGTGTTCAGTTCTTTGTACCCATTTCAATCTCTAACCTATTTGGAACTCTAGTTACAGGGATCTGATGCCATCGTCTGGCCTCCGTGGTATGATATATATATATATATATATATATATATATATATATATATATAGAGAGAGAGAGAGAGAGAGAGAGAGAGAGAGAGAGAGAGAGAGAGAGCACAGATATGGTATACATATATTTAGATAAACGCTCATATACAGAAAATAAAATCATTAAAAAATAAAAATAAATGTTAATATACTAAAATATGTCTAGGTTTTAACATTTTCAGGAAATGATACAGCTTTTATATATATATATATATATGTATATGTATATGACATGTGCATGTAACATTTGATATGGGTTAAATGAAAATATCATAGTGGTTGGGGACAGAGAGATGGCTGAACAGCTAAGAACTGGCTGATCTTCCGGAGGACACAGGTTCAATTTCTAGAACACCCAATGGTTCACAACTATCTGTAACTCCAGTTCTAAGAATTTAATACCCTCAAACACACAGAAGAAAAACGAGAACGTGAGACATCAGAGAAGAAGGCAAGCAACACAGACGTGAGCTTTTCTAACAGAATCTAAGAGACAGAAGAACGAATCTCAGGTCTAGAAGATACAATCACAGATCTTGAAGCAACCATTAAAGAAAATGCCAAATCTGGAAAACTCCTGACACAAAACATCCAAGAAATTAAGGACACCATGAAAAGAAGAAATCTGAGGATAATAGGCATTGAAGAAAGAGAAGATATCAGACTCCAAGGCCCAGAAACTATTCTCAACAAAGTCATAGAAGAAAATTTCCCCAATCTAAAGAAAGAGATACCTATAAACATACAAGAGGCCTACAGAACACCAAATAGAATTGACCAGAAAAGGAAAACTGCCCGTCACATAATAATCAAAACACAAAACATACAGAACAAAGAAAAAATATTAAAAGCTGCAAGGGAAAAGGGCCAAATAACATTCAATGGCAAAGAAATCAGAATTACACCTGACTTCTCAGCAGAGACCATAAAAGCCAGAAGAGCATGGACAGAGATCCTGCAAATCCAGAGAGACCACAGATGCCAGGCCAGATTACTTTACCCAGCAAAACTATCAATAAACATTGATGGAGAAAACAAAATATTCCATAACAAAAACAAATTCAAACAGTACCTATCCACAAATCCACCTTTACAGAACATACTAGAAGGAAAACTCCATCTGAAAGGGTCAAGCTACAACCAAAACTACTCAGGAAATAGATAACTATACCATGGCAAAAACGCAGCTACCCAAACACTCGATTGGAAACAACATCAAAGTTAAGACTCTTAACAGTCACTGGTCGTTAATATCTCTCAACATCAATGGTCTCAATTCTCCAATAAAAAGACATAGACTAACTGAATGGGTGCATAAACAAGATCCAACATTCCTCTGCATTCAAGAAACTCATCTCACCTATAACGATAGGCATTACCTCAGGGTAAAAGGTTGGAAAAAAATATTCCAAGCAAATGGTCACAAGAAGCAAGCAGGCGTAGCCATTTTAATATCAAACAAGATAGACTTTCAACCAAAATTAATCAAAAGGGATGCAGAAGGACACCTCATACTCGTCAAAGGTAAAGTCAACCAAGATGATATCACAATTCTGAATATTTATGCTCCCAATACAAAGGCACCCACATTTGTAAAAGATCTGCTTAAAAAACTTAAACCACACATCGATCCCCACACAATAATAGTGGGAGACTTCAACACCCCACTCTCACTGAAGGATAAGTCATTGAAACAGAAACTAAGCCGAGAAATAACATCACTAACCAATGCCATGGGTCAAATGGATCTAACAGATATCTATAGAACCTTTCACCCAAACAAGAAAGAATATACCTTCTTCTCTGCACCCCATGGAACCTTCTCCAAAATTGATCACATCGTAGGACACAAAGCAGGCCTCAACAGATACTAGAGGATTGAAATAATACTTTGCATCCTATCAGATCACCATGGTCTTAGGCTGCAATTCAACAACAACAGAAACGACAAAAAGCCTACACGTACTTGGAAACTAAACAACTCTCTGCTAAATGACACCTGGGTCAGGGATGAAATAAAGAAAGAAATCAAGGAGTTTCTGAAATTCATTGAAAATGAAGGAACATCATACCCAAATTTGTGGGATACATTGAAAGCAGTGTTAAGAGGAAAATTCATAGCACTAAGTGCCTTTAAAAAGAAATTGGAAACATCGCACATAAGCAACTTAACAAAACAGCTGGAAGCCCTAGAAAAAAAAGAAGCAGAAACACCCAAAAGGAGTAGACGTCTGGAAATAAACTCAGGGCTGAAATTAATAAATTAGAAACTAAGAAAACAGTCCAAAGAATCAACAAAACCAAGAGCTGGTTCTTTGAGAAAATCAATAAGATAGACAGATCGTTAGCCAAACTAACTAAAAGGCAGAGAGACAGTATTGAAATCAACAAAATCAGAAATGAAAAGGGAGACATAACAACAGACACTGAAGAAATATAAGGAATCATAAGATCCTACTTTGAAGGCATATATGCCACAAAATTTGAAAATCTAAGGGAAATGGACAATTTCTTGATCAATTTCACTTGCCAAAGTTGAGTGAAGAACAGATAAACAAGCTAAATAGTCCCATTTCCCCTACAGAAATAGAAGCAATCATTGATAGTCTCCCAACCAAAAAAAGCCCAGGACCAGATGGTTTCAGTGCAGAATTCTACCAGACCTTCAAAGACGAGCTAATACCGATACTCTTCAAGCTACTCCAAAACATAGAATTGGATGAAACATTACCAAATTCATTCTATGAGGCCATAGTCACGTTGATACCTAAACCTCACAAAGAATCAACAAACAAAGAGAATTTCAGACCAATTTCTCTTATAAACATCGATGCAAAAATACTAAATAAAATTCTTGCAAAACGAATACAAGAACACATAAAGGATATCATTCATCATGACCAAGTAGGCTTCATTCCAGGCATGCAGGGATGGTTTAATATACGGAAATCCATCAATGTAATCCACCATATAAACAAACTGAAAATTAAAGGCCACATGATCATCTCTATAGATGCAGAGAAAGCATTTGATAAAATCCAACACCCATTCATGTTTAAAGTTTTAGAGAGATCGGGGATACAAGGCACTTTCCTCAATATAATAAAGACTATATACAGCAAGCCAATAGTCGAAATCAAAGTAAATTGTGAGATACTCAAGGAAATTCCTATAAAATCGGGAACAAGGCAAGGCTGCCCACTCTCTCCATATTTCTTCAATATAGTACTTGAAGTTCTAGCCAGAGCAATAAGACAACAAAAGGAGATCAAGGGTATCCAAATGGGAAAGGAGGAAGTCAAACTATCCCTATTTGCAGAGGATATGATGGTGTACATAAGTGACCCTCAAAATTCTACCAGAGAACTCCTACAGCTGATAATCACTTTCAGCAATTTGGCTAGATACAAAATTAACTCAAAAAAGTCTGTAGCTTTCCTATTCACAAATGACAAACTTGCAGAGGAAGAAATTAAGAAAGCCATACCCTTCACATTAGCCACAAGCAATATCAAATATCTAGGAGTTACTCTAACTAAGCAAGTGAAGGACTTGTTTGAAAAAAATTTCAAAACTCTGAAGAAGGAAATTGAAGATGACATGAGAAGATGGAAAGATTTTCCTTGCTCATGGATCGGGAGAATTAACATAGTAAAAATGGCCATCCTACCAAAAGCAATCTACAGATTCAATGGAATCCCTATCAAAATACCTACACAATTTTTAAAGACATTGAAAGTTCAATTCTGAACTTCATATGGAAAAACAAAAAACCCAGACTAGCTAAAACAATCTTGTACAATAAAAGGTGTTCCAGAGGAATCTCCATACCTGATCTCAAACTGTACTATAAAGAAACAGTAATTAAAAGAGCATGGTACTGGCACAGCAACAGGCTGGTTGATCAGTGGAATCGAATTGAAGACCCAGATATGAATCCACACACATATGGTCACTTGATTTTTGACAATGAAGCCAAATCCACTCAATGGAAAAAGGATAGCATCTTCAACAAAGGTGCTGGTCTAACTGGAGGTCTATGTGTAAAAAAAAAATGCAACTGGACCCATATTTGTCACCTTGCACAAGACTTAAATCCAAGTGGATTAAAGACCTCAACATAAAACCAGAGACACTAAGTCAGATAGAAGAAAAAATGGGGAAGTGCCTGGAACACATAGGCACAGGAGACAACTTCCTGAACAGAACACCAACAGTCCAGGCCTTGAGATCAACAATTAATAAATGGGACCTCATGAGGCTGAGAAGCTTCTGTAAGGCTAGAGACACGGTCAAGAGAACAAAGCGACAGCCTACAGACTGGGAAAAGATCTTCACCAACCCTACATCTGACAAAGGTCTAATATCAAAAATATATAAAGAGTTCAAGAAATTAAACACCACCAAACCAAATAACCCAATTGAGAAATGGAGCTTGGAACTAAACAGAGAATTCTCAACAGAAGAATATCAAATGGCTGAGAAACACTTAAAGAAATGCTCAACCTCCTTAGTCATCAGGGAAATGCAAATCAAAACAACTCTGAGATTCCATCTTACACCCATCAGAATGGCTAAGATCAAAAACTCAAGCGACACCACATGCTGGAGAGGATGTGGGGAGAGAGGAACACTCCTTCATTGCTGGTGGGAATGCAAACTAGTACAACCACTTTGGAAATTTTTTTGGTGCTATCTCAGAAAACTGGGAATCGGGGTTCCCCAAGACCCAGCTATTCCACTCCTTGGAATATACCCAGAAGATGCACCAGCACACAACAAGAAAATTTGCTCAACCATGTTCATAGCAGCCTTATTCATAATAGCCAGATCATGGAAACAGCCTAAATGTCCCTCAGTAGAAGAATGGATAAAGAAACTGTGGTACATATACACTATGGAATACTACTCAGCTATTAAAAACAAGGAATTCCCGAAATTTGTGGATAAATGGATTGAGCTAGAAATGATGATAATGAGTTAGTTAACCCAGAACCAGAAAGACTCAAATGGTATATACTCACTTATATCTGCATACTAGCCCAATGGGCATGTCCCACGAAAGTCTTCCCTTACCAGGAAACTGGGACAGAGTGGAGGACATCCTATTAGGGCTCTAGATGAGAGAACCATGTGAGAATAGCAATGTAGAAGGATCCAGTGGGTCCTAGAAACCTACAAGTAGAACATTATGATAGGCCGATTTGGGCCAATGGGTCCCGCTCAAACTAAGACACCAGCCAAGGACAATACAGGTGGTAATATTTAAACCCCTACCCAGATCTAGCCCATGGACAGGACAGTCTCCACAGTTGAGTGGAGAGTGGGATATGACTTTCTCATGTACACTGGTGCCTCACATTTGACTATTTCCCCTGGAGGGGGAGACCTAGTGGCACTCAGAGGAAGGACAGCAGGTCACAGAGAAGAGACTTGAAACCCTATGAGCATGTACAGGGGGAGGTAATCCCTCTCAGGAACAGTCTTAGGGGAGGGGAATAAGGGAAAAGTGGGAGGGAGGGGAGAATGGGAGGATACAAGGGATGGGATAACCATAGCGATGTAACAAGAATAAATTAATAAAATTTATAAAAATATTTTTAAAAAAAAAGAATTTAATACCCTCTTCTGGCATCCTTAAGCACCAGGTATGCCTGTAGTATAAAGATATACAAGCACAAGAAACACCCATACACATATATTAAAAAATAAATCATTAATTTTTTAAAAACATCATGTTGTACTCTCTTCATAATCTAAATAAGAATATCAAAGGTTGTAATGGAGATACCTTTTTGGTAAACCATCATGTAATAACCAAAACATTTTTAAAATATTTGTTTTCAGAATTGCTTAATATTCTATTAACAGTAACTTGTAGAAATTGGTAATAAATTAACCAATATATGAGGCAGGCACACAGTTAATTTAGAGACAAACTGTGTCATAGTCTTAGATATATTAGAAACACAGTTTCTTCAGTTAATGCACAGCATGCATAAAGATGGATGGGGCACTTTTAAGACTTCGATGTAGGTAAAATAATGCTAAGAAAAGAATGGTTCCAGAGCAAAGAACAAAAAAAAAAAAAAAAAAAAAAAAAAGAATAACAGTATTATCATTTCTTCTTAGTATAAATACTGAGTGTGTAAACCATTAATAAAGGCATGCTTTAAAAAACTTTACTTTGCTCCCAAAATTGCACTAAAATGACAATGGTCATGCATACATAACAATATCTCTCTTAAAATCATGATTAAAATAAGCAAAAAATTAATAAATAAAGGCATTCCTCATTTTATACACAATAAGAAGAAAAAAGAAATCTCAGTAGAAGAGGTATGTCGAACACCTTGAGAAACATTCATATAAATCAGAACAGTCCTAATGTTCCATAGAAAATGATTTAAGATTTTAAAAATGGACTTATTCAACATGTATAGAATACTCAATATCTATATGTCAGAGATATGTACTTATTTTTGTTTAAATTAAAATTTTTTAAAAATTGTGATTTGGAAATCTGTTCTCACTAATGACATTTCTAATGCTCACTAGCCGTGTATGGCTGGTGACTTCTGTATTGCAAAGTACAGGTGCCGAGTTTTTCATCACAGTAGGAGAGTCTAAAGAACAGCTTTTGACCTTAGTGATTTGGTGAGCAGATTTCTTCCATTTATTATTCAACAAATATCCATTGAGACACATAATTTTGAGGAATAGGACAGGGTGAAAATAAAACATCCATATGGAGACAAGAGAATTTTTGTCCTCGTGGGACCCTGAAGCCTAACAGATAGACAGACAGTAAATAGGTAATGCCTCCTGTAATGTAAAGTGGTGACAGGTGCAAATAGGAAAATAAAGCAATAAAAAGAGACGAAGACCATGGGAGAAGGAGACTCCTGGAGTCTGGATGCGAGGTCAGGCTTCTCTGCGAACAGGATGCCTGAAAGGTCAAGATGTCTATGGAATGGATGAAGAGAGTTCCAGGTGAAGAGAAAACCTTGCACAAGAGGAGTGGAACTTGTCTCCAGAGCAAGCGTTCACTGTGACTGAAATAACCAAGGTGAAAAGTACAGCATAAAAGCAAGCGGGAAAAGCAAGAAGCAGATTGTGTATAGTTTTTTTTTTTCTAGTGATAAAGGGAAACTCTTGAAGTGGTATAATGTAATCAAATTTACATTTTTCCTTTTACACTTTTTTTTCTCTGTTTTTCAGTTAGTTTGGATAGGGGTTTGTCCGTGTTGTTGGTTTTCTCAAAGAACCAACTCTTTGTTTTCATTGATTCTTTGTTCTTGTTCTCTTTGTTCCTATTTTATTGATATTAGGCCCCAGTTTGATTATGTCCTGCCATCTACTCTGTGTGTGTGTGTGTGTGTGTGTGTGTGTGTGTGTGTGTGTGTGTGTAGTGGTTCAAATAGGAATCACCCCTATAGACTCATTTGTTTGAATTCTTGGCCCATAGGAAGCAGAAGTGGCACATTAGAAAGTGTGGCCTCGTAGCTGTGGGTGTGGCCTTGTTGAAGAAAGGGTGTCACTATGTAGGCTGACTTTGAGGACTCATATGCTCAAGCTAGGCCAAGTATGGAAGTTTCACTTCCCGATGCCTGTGCATCACTTTGCAGCACCATGTGTGCCTACAGATCACCATGAAGATAACGGACTAAGCCTCTGAAACTATAAGCCAGCCCCAATTAAGTGTTTTTATTTAGAAAAGTTGCTGTGGCCACAGTGTCTCTTCACAGCAATAGAAACCCCAATTAAGACATGTATTCACTTCTTTTTGTTCTAGAGGTGTGCTGTTAAGTTACTAGTCTGATATCTCTCCAATTTTTTTATGTAGGCACATAATGCTATGAACTTTCCTCTTAAACTTGCAGTCACTGTATGTACCATAAATTTCAGTATTGTATATTCTTTTCAATACATTTTAGAAAGTCTTTAATTTCTTTCTTTTTTTTTAAAGCATGATCCCTTTTTATCATTTCTATATTCCCATGACAGCAAAGAACAAAGAATGAGAAGTTATGTTCTGTTAAAAATAGAAGTTATATATAAGCTGCATTTTAAACCTCAGATTTTAACCATTCTAAATTTTCCATGTGTCTGGTTAGATCCACTTTCTTTGAGCATTTACATTTCTGCCCTTTTTGCCTTGCCTCATTAAAATAGCATTAAAACAATTGTGAGAAGTTGGTTGGCAGAAGGAAAAATAAACACAATTAAAAGGATTTTGATTCTGTATGACATATGTTTATGAAACTTCTGAATCTAGACCAAATGTATATCTTTGTCAATAATTTATTTCAGGTTATTGAAAATCTATAGGTTAAACAATTTTTAAAAATCATTTGTTGTTCTTGAGACCAGATCTTGCTCTGTTTTCCAGTGTTTTAATAATTTTTCTATTGCTGTGAAGAGACACAATGACCAAGGCAATTTGTAGAAGAAAGTTTCTTATTTTCTTCTGGACCTATTTTTTTTTTCAGTAGACAGTTGTCTGGTCGCTATCAGTTTGTAAGCTTTCTGTTATTTCTGTTGTTGTTGAAGTCCAGCTTTAATTGTGGTGGTTTGACAGGATACAGGAGTTATTTGAATTTTCTTGTATCTGTTGAGAGATGCTTTGTGACCAAGTATGTGGTCAGTTTTGGAGAAGGTTCCATGAGGTGGTGAGAAGAAGGTATATGCATACCAGATTACAGTTTCAGAGGGTTAGTTCATTAATATTATGGTGGGTAACATGGTGCTGGGAAAGGAGCTAACTTCATCCAAAGGCAGCAAAAGGAGACTCTCCCACTGGGCGTGGCTTAAACATAAATTAGACCCCAAAGCCTGCTTACACAGTGCCACACTTCCTCCAACAAGTCCACACCTAAGGACAAGGCTTTACCTCCTGATAGTGCCACTCCTTATGAGCCAAGCATTCAAACACATGAGTCTATGGGGTGGCCATTCCTATTCAAACCACATCTATCTACACAGCCCTACAGAAGGTGCTAGAAAGAAATAGCCAACCTAAGGAGTTTAACTACACCTATGAAAACGCAAGATATAAGCACACATACAAACACATGCATGCATGCATACATACATACATACATACATACTTACTTACATATACATTTGGTAAATGAAGCAAAGTTCCCAAATATTTATTTTTTTCTCCCACAGCTTATGTAAAAATTACAATGTAATTACATTCTGTTTTAATTCTAATGAGTGATTACAATGAGTGTACATCAAAAAAAAATGTTCCTCAAATCCTATGATCAATGTTTTATGTGAGTGAAAAACAAATTATTCTCAAGATCCCACACACACACATTTGTAACTGATCAACTCGTTATAGATTAACAAAGTGGAAGCAAGCAAGGTAATTTTCTCAGCCAGTTTCTCTTTATTGGCAGGCTGCATTTTGAGGTTATAAAGAAATGATCATTTCTTATTATTTATCTTAAAGGGCAATTTTTAAAAATCTTAGAAGAATTGCAAATCTAAACTTTTATATAAAAAGCCATCCAACCATTTTTGCTTTAAATCTTCAAGGTGAACATGTACTCATTAACAATTTCTGTTAAATTATATCAAGAAGCTGAGGGCAAAAATGGGTACAAGAAATTAATCATCATCTTGATCACCAGCCCTGGTTTAGCAAGTCAGAGCAGCCAGTGCAAATCAGGCTGCTGTTGCTCTTGTTCCCTAACCTCAAAAAGTCCTTAGCTCAACTCCTACAAACATGCTTTACTAGGTTTACTTCATGCATTGTCCTTGGTTGGTACAACACTTTGTGCAGGACCCCTGGCTCCAGGTCTGCCAGACTTGATGGTCTCCTTGTGGGGCTCCTGAACTCTCTGGGTCCTTCCATCTCCCATTCTTCCATACCACTCTCACCTGGACTCCAAACATGATTCCTAGCATCTGTTCTGATCCCCTACTGTATGGAAACTCTTAGAGGACATCTATGTTGGCCTAATATCCACTTATAAGTGAGCACATACCATGCATGTCTTTCTGGGTCTAGGTTACCTCACTCAGGATGAGTGCAAATTTCAAGATTTCCCTGTCCAGATCTAACCAATAGACAGCTCGTTTTTCATAGTTGTGGGGAGAGTATGGACTGCCTCTGACATGAACTCTGGTGCCCCCAATTTGATCACTTTCCCTTGGTGGGGAGGCCCAGAGGCACACAGAAGAGGGAGAAGCATGCTATTTGGATGAGACATGATAGGCAGTGGGCATATGGTGGGAAAGGAGGTCCCCTTCTGTCAGAGGTCTAGGGGAGGAGAATAGGGTGACAGAGGGAGGGACGGTAGGAACAGAAATATACAAATGAGGGGATAACAATCTGGATGTAATCTGAATAAATTCTTATTTTAAAAAAGGAAAAATTAAATAAATAACCACCTGATGCTGTTTTGGTCTTACTGGGGTAAACATTTGTCTACATTAAAATGTTCAATAAATGGAAAGTAATTAGAGGGGGGAAACGGTGTGCTTTTCTGAACTTCACATTGCTCCCTAAGATTTTCTACATCATAGCTATTAGCAAAAACATCTTAACCTAATCTTACTAACGATCTACTTTTCAAATTCTTTCTAAGTAAGGATGGTGGTCGTTGTTAATTATCTACACTTTTAATTTCTTTCTGAGGGAGGTGGAAGAATCATTAATCTGCTCCAACAGCAATTCTTGAGAATAAAAAAAAAACAATTACTATTGTAAGTGCTAAGGATACTACCCAGTGAGGGGCTGGAAGCCCGGTTAGAGTTATTGTATAATTCATAAACTAAGAAGGATGTGAAGACCACAAAGGCAGTAAGCAGAGTGATGCTCTGTAACAGCATAAAGTGCTCAGGACACAAAGTGCTCAGGCCTCTGCCTCTCCACGGCACACCCATCATGGTTCTACTCACCAGTAGACCAAGTCATTTGTTGTTCCTTTCACAAAGGTCATGACAAAAGCAGAAGCTAAATTTATGTAAAACTTTCAAAAATGTGTTTACCATGAAGTTCCTGGTTTAAATATGAAGCAAATAAAATTATCCTATAAATATAATAATTAAAAGCATTCATTTAACCTTGAGGTCTTAAATATTCTCTGCCACTAACTGGTTTAAAGATGAATTATACTTCTGTTTCAAAAAGTTAATTTCAGTAATGGATTTATAAAGATTAGTATTTATATAATCAAGTAAATATAGATTCTGGTCATGAGCATAAAATGTTTAGAATCTGTCTAAAAGCAAAATGGTAGAACAAAATAATGAGTGATTATACATATGAGATTTTACACACTTGAAAGTGATTTCATCTAATTACTGATAATTATTATAAGTCAGAAGGTGAAGGCTAATGGAAGGGCTTAGAATGTTTTCATCCTTCATATGAGATGTCAATGGCTAGAACAATAAAGTAGAAGTTTGAATGTTGTTTAAGAGCACTAAATTAATTAGTAGAGAGAAAACTAAAGCAATCAAAAGTATTAAGCTCAGGAAAAAGGTCATGAATCAGGTAAGGAATCAACTGATTCTTATAAGTCACCTAAGCTAATAAATACCAGGGGCAGGATTGACACTCCAGAGTAGAGCCTTGCCCAGCATGCCTTTGGCCATGGTTTGATTACAAACACTAAAGGGTAAGTGAAGCAGAAATGTAAAGCCAAATAAATAAATAAATGAAAAAATACATGATTTTAGAAAATAAAAGATGTAAGTAGATGTAAAAAAACTTTCATTTTGACACTCAAGAAATTACATAGGAGCCGGGCATGGTGGCGCACGCCTTTAATCCCAGCACTCGGGAGGCAGAGGCAGGTGGATTGCTGTGAGTTCGAGGCCAGCCTGGTCTACAAAGTGAGTCCAGGATGGCCAAGGCTACACAGAGAAACCCTGTCTCGAAAAAACCAAAAAAAAAAAAAAAAAAAAAAGAAAGAAAGAAATTACATAGGCTACTATACCATTTTATTGTTGTTTTATACCATTCTAACAATTTGTATTGTATCTATGTATAAAATACTTGTATCACTAAATACTGCCATTTTATCTATATTACTTTTGCTATTTCTCACAATAAAATTTCTTTGACAATAATTACACATTTTCGTTGCTGACTAAAAGATTTGATTTTTTTAAGAGATAAAGAACATTCCAAGTTGTATGCCACATTATTAATATACATGTGATAATCTTGATTTTCAACTTGACATAATTGCAAAGACAGATCATCCACTGAGAAGCTTTCTAGTTCACATTGGTCTGCAGCCAAGTCATTATGGCTTTTGCTTGACCACTTATTGAAATAGTAAACTCCACCCTACAATGTGTGGTGTCATCCCTGTGCAAGCGATACTGAGTTGTGTAGGAAAGTATGCTAAGCAAGCAAAAAAAGGTAGGTCAGCAAGGAACATTCTTTTGTGGTTTCTGCCCCCAAGTTCCTGCTGAGAGTTCCTCCCTTCCCTCAGTCCTAGAAGGTAACCTGTAAGTCAAATAAGCCCTTGATTCCCTAGATGCTTTGGGTCTTGATGCTCATCATAGCAACAAAGGGGCCAACTGGGTAGGAACTGACACAAAAAAGGTTTTGGCCAAAATACAAATCTTTCATTTATATGGGACTATATACAATATACACATAATAGTAACATTTGTTTTTTTAGAACCAGAACAGGGACTTACCATTAAAAGTACAGATATTTGAGGCTAAAGTTAAATGGGGAAAAGTTGTCAGAATCCATTATACTTTTTAATACCAACCACTGCATACATAATCAAAGGTCATAACGAAACAAAATCTGAGACATGTTCCAAGTAAATGTCTGGCATATATAGTACCTTAGAGGCAGGAGACAGGGGAAACATTAGCATTACTAACGCTACAAAAATGAGTATTAATGAAGGATAGAGGTGACTCTTGCCAACATAAAGATGATGTGCATCCCCAGCCCATGTACCAAGGGGAAAGTGTTGACAGAGAAGCAGTAAGGACCTGAAGTGACCCTAAGGAGTCTCTTGCCAACGCTCACTGAAAATGAGACAACTTAGTTCCAGAAACACATGGGCAAGTGAATACAAATCAAAAGGTCAGAGGAAAGGGAAGTGGGGGGATGGAACTATGTTATATTATAATAAAAAATAAAACAACCATTAAAAATGTTATTATGCTAAGTACAGAACTCCTTTAATAAGTGAATAATATTATATAACAAAACATACTGAAACATTTCACATCTAAAATGATAATGAGTTTGACTCTACTCAAAATTGAATTCAGGATATTAGAAAAAAACTGTGAGTAAAGGTATGGAAATTTGTAACATGGTGATTCATAAACATCATCTTGCACTTTTCTGAAATTATTTGTTTTTAATTTATAGATTAAATAAATAAATAAAGCTTAAAAATAAAAAAGAATGTTAATATTCAACAACAGCACCATAAGGTCCTATCCATTTATCAGACCCAATAATTCTAAGGCTCAAGCCTTATTATTCAAGAAACTAGACTGTAAGAAATTAATTGTGCAAAAGGTGCTCCGGAGGAATCTCCATACCTGATCTCAAATTGTACTATAAGCAATAGTAATTAAAACAGCATGGTACTGGCATAGCAACAGGCTGGTTGATCAGTGGAATCGAATTGAAGACCCGGATATGAATCCACACACATATGGTCACTTGATTTTTGACAAAGAAGTCAAATCCACTCAATGGAAAAAGGATAGCATCTTCAACAAATGGTGCTGGTCTAACTGGAGGTCTATGTGTAAAAAAAATGCAACTGGACCCATATTTGTCACCTTGCCCAAAACTCAAATCCAAGTGGATTAAAGACCTCAACATAAAACCAGAGACACTAAGTCACTTAGAAGAAAAAGTGGGGAAGAGCCTGGAACATATTGGCACAGGAGACAACTTCCTGAACAGAACACCAACAGCCCAGGCCTTAATGTCAACAATTAATAAATGAGACCTCATGAGGCTGAGAAGCTTCTGTAAGGCTAGAGACACTGTCAAGAGAACAAAGCGACAGCCTACAGACTGGGAAAAGATCTTCACCAACCCTACATCTGACAAAGGTCTAATATCCAAAATATATAAAGAACTCAAGAAATTAAACACCACCAAACCAAATAACCCAATTGAGAAATGGAGCTTGGAACTAAACAGAGAATTCTCAACAGAAGAATATCAAATGGCTGAGAAACACTTAAAGAAATGCTCAACCTCCTTAGTCATCAGGGAAATGCAAATCAAAACAACTCTGAGATTCCATCTTACACCCATCAGAATGGCTAAGATCAAAAACTCAAGCGACACCACATGCTGGAGAGGTTGTGGGGAGAGAGGAACACTCCTTCATTGCTGGTGGGAATGCAAACTAGTACAACCACTTTGGAAATCTATATAGGGCTTCCTCAAGACCTAGCTATTCCACTCCTTGGAATATACCCAGAAGATGCACCAGCACACAACAAAAAAATTTGCTCAACCATGTTCATAGCAGCCTTATTCATAATAGCCAGATCATGGAAACAGCCTAAATGTCCCTCAGTAGAAGAATGGATAAAGAAACTGTGGTACATATACACTATGGAATACTACTCAGCTATTAAAAACAAGGAATTCCCGAAATTTGTGGATAAATGGATTGAGCTAGAAATGATCATAATGAGTGAGTTAACCTAGAACCAGAAAGACTCAAATGGTATATACTCACTTATATCTGCATACTAGCCCAATGGGCATGTCCCACGAAAGCCTTCCCTTACCAGGAAAATGGAACAGAGGGGCAGACATCCTATTGGGACTCTAGATGAGAGAACCATGTGAGAATAACAATGTAGAAGGATCCAATGGGTCCTAGAAACCTACAAGTAGAACATTATGATAGGCAGATTTGGGCCAACGGGTCCCGCTCAAACTAAGGCACTAGCCAAGGACAATACAAGCAGTAAAATTTAAACCCTTACCCAGATCTAGTCAATGGACAGGACAGTCTCTACACTTGAGTGGAGAGTGGGATATGACTTTCTCATGTACACTGGTGCCTCACATTTGACTATGTCCCCTGGAGGGGGAGACCTAGTGGCACTCAGAGGAAGGACAGCAGGTCACTGAGAAGAGAATTGATACCCTATGAGCATATACAGGGGGAGGTAATCCCTCTCAGGAACAGTCATAGGGGAGGGGAATAAGTGGAAAATGGGAGGGAGGGGAGAATGGGAGGATACAAGGGATGGGATAACCATAGCGATGTAACAAGAATAAATTAATAAAATAAATTTTAAAAATTTAAAAAAATATTTTAATAGGAAAAAAGAAATTAATTGTGCATTGGAAATAATATTAATAAATATGTAACTACAAATAATAATTATACCATGTGATTATATAATTTTTGACCATAGAAAACTATGTTGGAACAACCATATGTATGGTTCAAATATGCTGATGAGAAAATATTTAGATTTTGGTTCCTAAATGTTTCTGTGACAGTTTAGAGTCACTCTGATTATAGCAGAATATAAAATATGTATTCAATGGTTAGACATTAATGCTATATACTATTATGATTTTTAAATGATGTAACACAAATATATACTCCCACTAAGTCATAAACTTTGAAACCATATCACCGAGCACATTCTGGAAGAAAATCTTAATATTAAATCTATTGATCTAAACTCTTTTAACTTGAATGGGAATCATGAAACTCTAAAAGAATGATTCTAACAAGCATCAGAAAATAATTTCTAATGCTAAAATTATATGAATAGCATTGATATAAAATATAACCTTGTTCAATGATGACGGATGTCAATTGTATATTGGCAATGCATGTTTGTTTATAAAATCTTATTCATTGTGGGTCTTAGTGATATATGACAGAAATTCAAATTATATTGACTCTTCCAAAGAGGATTTTTATCTATTTTAATTAGTAGTTCTGGATCATTTAACAATAGGTATACTTGGCTCGATATGTAACTTTCTTTAATAATATTCAATTGTGATGGGCTGGGAGCAGAAGACAGACAGTGGCTGCAGGCCTGGTCAACATTCAGAGGAGGGCAGGCACCACTATTATGAACAAGTATGTGATAGAGAGATGAGCGGGAAAGAGAAGCTGAATGATTTGTGCACTGGGAAAAAATTTGTGAGGTACAGCCTGATATGAGAGCCCTGCACTGCAACCTGAGGCCATGTGCCGCCCTGCAGGGCCGTGTTTGGGTTTGTGACCCTACCACCTCAGGGATCTGTTTCTATGTCTACCATAGGCTATAAGGTCTGGCCTGCCACCCAAAGCCACGTTGATGTCTGAAGGGCTGCACTGAGCTGACCCCTCACTGTCTACCGTATAATGGGGCCAGGAATGACATAGATGCAGGAAAGTTGACCCAGGTAGTATGGGTGCAGGAGAGCTTGTGGGTTGACCAACTCAGCTACCACCCAGACCTAGATCTAGGGCTTTGAGTTGGCCCACCCCAACATCTACCCCACCTATAAGCTTCTGGAAGTGACTGTACCTACATAATCAAAGCTGCAGAATCTCCATGACACAGGCAAAAACAGGGTTTCTGAGAGAAGTCCCAATGAGGATCCAGTATTGATAGTGTAGCAGAATTCACACCAATGACTTATTGCAATGAACATTTGCAAATAATGCTGTTTGTACAAAGGGGTATACTGTGTGACACATAATGATACAATGCAGCTTCCACAGCGAGATTCTGTTTGTTTGTTGTTTGTTTTTGTTTGTTTGTGGTGTGTTTGTTTTTTAATTTTATTTTTAGGGGAGGTTATAATAGTGAAGGATGGATATGGAAAAACTAAGAAATGAATGGGATTGGGACGCATGATGTGAAATTCACAGAGAATCAATAAAAATAGTTTTTAAAATAGTTTCTTTTAGTCTCTTTTCTGCTCTTTCTAGAATGGCTCACTTTGAGGTACAGGGTTGCTTTAAGGCAATACCCTCTACATTGCATTGCTCATCTACATAGCCTTCATTCCCTTAAAACCCAAGCAGACAATCAGATTTGACTCTCACTAGCCCAACTAGTCTAGATCTACTTCAGAACCTCAGCAAAGATAACTACATCTCAACTCTACAATGGATGAATAGAACTTGTGTTAACTGAGACAAAAGAAAGGATGCTCTTAAAGGAAAAGCACTGTGTTCTTCAGAACCAAAAGAAAATGGATTGCAGATGAGCAGAAGCAGATGTCTGCTGTGTTCAATTTGCTTCAATTTGCTTAATTCTACAGATTATTTCACTTCTGGCCCATTTATTATTGTAGGATTGTATAACTAGCATTAAGAACAGAAGCAAGAAATTCTAATTTTATAATCTTCAGTAATTGTCAAGACTTCCCAAGTGTTTTTCTACCTGCTTTGAAAAATACTTTCATTGTTGCAATTCTACAAATGACCTGATGAGAAAAAAAGAGAATGGCAAACAACAGATCATGTCCATAAATAGTCCAGACCTTACTTTTACAGTTTTAAAGGACATTCTTCACACAAAGTACAATAGAAACAATCCATAAATATCATCTCCACAATGCGGCCAATGATAGCTTGTCATGAACTATGAAAAGTTAATAAAATACTTTGGAAGTATATGGAACAGTGTTGGCCATTCTGGATAAGTGTGGTTCCTTGGAAGAAGAGAGAAGCTCACAGGGGGAATGTTAGGACATACAGAGGGCAAAGTGGCCACATCAGTATGGATGGAGCAATTACAGTAAGGCCTCCACAAACCAAGGAATTGTCTGCTGGAGTCCTCAAGAGGAGTCCACTCTGCTGATATAGCCACCTCACCTGTGACAGAATAAATTTCTGTCATTTAGAGCTATGTAATTTAACATACTTTGTTATACCACCTTTAAAAACTTTGAGTAATTACAAATATAAAAATTAAACTTAAAAAAGAATTCCCAGTTGGAATCAGTTATGGATAAACTAAAAATAGTATTTATTTTTTCAGTTGACATTTAAAAAACAAGAGTAGTCAATTGATCATCTCACTGTGACTATGACTCTGGCCCCTCCCACCTATTCCATTTAGAAAGCTTGTCTTGCCTTGCTAGATTCCTTAATTTTCCAGGTTTCCCCTTTTTTTCTGGCTACTTATTTGCTTTATTTATCATGTTCTCTTCCTCTGTTCTTCCATGTTGCTAGAATCAAATATTCAGCCGCCAATCCTCGTCTCTTTTCACTGTGGACACCAAGCGTCATCCATGAATCCCCAGCAGCATTACTCTTTCGGGTTTCCAGAAACACAACGGCTGTTTACACTTTCCATATATAGACATCAGATGCACAGGTTAAGCTAAACAGGAATTCAGCCTCCCACTCCCAAATATGCCCGTTCCCAGGCATTACAATGAATTGCCTTTGCTCCCCACTGTTCACATCAAATCCAGAACGAGGCTTCCTTTATTCTGTCTTCTTCACTCCGATACCATTCTTCTTTTTCACCTCCATTATGAACCAATTTATATTCTCTGTTGAGATGGCTTGTTAAATTTAGCCAAAAAAGAAAGACACAGAAAAATCTCTGGATGCTGCAATATATTATATCCTGAGGTCCTAAAACAGAAGGCAAAGCACACCACTGTGAGACACTTGGGAAAGAGTCCAGGAGGATCAACAAGAATGAAGTAGTTTAGACAATGATCTTTTCCAGGTTTCAACAATAACAGTAAGCCAAAGCAACCAATATGTTCATCAAGATTTGAGCGCTAGGAATGGTCTTTGGCTGTCAAATCTCCAGCCTAGGAATGGCAAAGGAAAAAAAATATTGTCTTCTGAGGTGTGATAGAGTTTTGTTTATCCTCTTTACTATTAAGACAAGAGTTAGGAAGTAGGAAGTGAGCAAGAGGTCTCCTGGAAATTTTAAGCTAGTGACATTCCCAGAAAATAAAGACAGTGACTTGATTAATAGTCTAAAAGTACTAAAAAAAAAAAAGCAAAAGGAGGGTGGACGAAGATGACATCATACATGGCTACTCACCTCATGGGATGAGCAATGCAATCATCTAACTGGCTAGAGGAAGCAGATAGAGAGTGTAGGCTACTCAATGTTCAACACACAGTGTGCTCAAACAATTACCAGTCTCAGTAATTATCTCAGTCTCTACATAATTCTTGTCATAAATCTCATAAGTGAAAGGTCGCTAAACTAGGCAACTGAGAAGTACCCCTTCTCTTAGGTTAAACCTTCCCACTGCAACGTTTTTCTCTCCTTTACTAAACAAATCTGTTTCTACTCTACTCATTCCTTGTTGCATTTCTTAGTCTTCTTGAGTATGAAATATCAAACACCAAAGAAACAGGCTCTGCTGAGCTTTGATGATTCTGGTTGTCTGGCACTACCACCTCTACCCAAGATTAAGCTCACTAGAGCCCAGGAAGGTTCTATAACTCGCAAAAAACATGCATCGCCATCCTCAAGGGCTTACTGGGTACTGGCAGGGCAAGTCTTTCAATGACTAAAAATACTTTTTAAGATATCCAAAAGCCATATTTTTAAAAGAATGATTTAAAAGGTTTTTTTGTTGTTGTTGTGTTTTGTTTTGTTTTGTTTTGTTTTGTTTGCATTTCTACCTCCGTTTTCATTATCTGCCTATCCATGCTTTGAAATACTGGAGCAATGTACTTCACAAAAATGCACAGCAGATAACATCAATGCCATGCTTTATAAATCTCTAAGGCTCCCCACAGTCTGTTGGGGAGAAGCCAAGTTCTTTGGCAGTGCTCTCAAAGCCCAGGTTGATCAGCACTTGCTTCCCCAGTTGAATGGCTTTTGCTAATCATAGCCCACGCTCCGGCTCTATTTGACTGCTCAAGATAGTTAGCCTGGGCCAGGCTCTGCACAGTAGTTGCTTCTGCCAGGATTGCCTCCTTTCCAAATGGTTAACACCTGACTGTTTCTTAGGTTTAACTCAAGACTTTCCTCCAGGGCTTGCTTGTATTTCCACTGCACTATATTCAGACATCTGATTGTTTGTTTGTTTGTTTTCAAAAATTCCCTAGGAAGGCAGACTTATTCAAGAAGACCATGGTAACCAGTATAAGAACGAGAAGTGGGGTAAACAGGAAGGAAGAAAGAGTAGCTGCAACCTCAGTAAGGGCAAATGATAATAGACTGATAACTAAGGAGCAAGATGGAGTCAGTGAATAGAAAAATGCTAAAAGGAAACATCAAGACAAATGAGATTGTTAGTGAAAGCAGGTCAGAGTGATGCTACTGAATGTGAGCAGATTCAAATGATAAGAGTAGGGTAGGGTGGGGTGTTCTTGTTCAACAGATTCAACAAGATTCTCCCCCAAATTGGGTTTTATAGAAAAAAAAGGGAAACCCCAAATTCAAAATAATCAAAGACTCAGGACTAACGTGTTGATCGGAGACAGGCCTTACCCTTAGCACTGCACCTAAAACTGTGTGGTGTGTGTGTGTGTGTGTGTGTGTATGTGTGTGTGTGTGTGTGTGTGTGTGTGTGTGTGTGCCTGTTTGTCTGCGCTGGCCTTCCCAGTTACCACTAGGAGGCAAGGACATCCATGATAAATATCGCCATATGGCACATCAGTGTTCAGTAAGTGCTGCTACACTAATGAATAATGAAAACCTAAAATACAAACTAGGCATAATTATTGAATGAGCCACTCAGTGCCCCCTCAACCTTGTGTGGTAATACACTTAAAATAAAAGGTTGATTGTTGCTTCCCTTAGAAATGTTAAAAGTGTAGCCTCTAAAGTCAGCTTGCTTTAATTCTGCTCAGCCACTTATAGGGGCAATTTGGGCTATTTACTTCTCTATGAATTGTGATGAAGCATTTCCTTTGTCTTAGATATACAATTATGGTATGGTAGTTATAACGACTACTTATAAATGTAGTAATTGCTGCATACATTTTGTTTAAAATACTTTCTGCAACAAAATATTAGAGATGAGACATTTTAAAAGAAGTTCTTGTTCTTTCTGTGTGCTTACTTTAAAAACTTGGAGTTTAAATCAAAAATACCATTTCTGTATCTTCTGGTATTTTTGTTTCCAAGATATGCAAGAAAATAAATACATTTGGGGAAAAGTAAAGCAGTCTCTTTCGGGTTTGTTGTATATAGATACCAGTTACAATCAGTCTATACTAGCAAGATTTGAAAGAGCCAAACTAAGGCCCTAGCCAAGGACAATACAGGCGGTAAAATTTAAACCCCTACCCTGATCTAGCCCATGGACAGGACAGTCTCCACACTTGAGTGGAGAGAGGGATTTGACTTTCTCAAGTACTCTGGTGCCTCACATTTGACTATGTCCCCTGGTGGGGGAGACCTAGTGGCACTCAGAGGAAGGACAGCAGGTCACTGAGAAGAGACTTGATACCCTATAAGCATATACAGAGGGAGGTAATCCCTCTCAGGAACAGTCATAGGGGAGGGGAATAAGGGGAAAATGGGAGGGAGGGGAGAATGGGAGGATACAAGGGATGGGATAACCATAGAGATGTAACAAGAATAAATTAATTAAAAATAAAAAAAATAAAAATTTAAAAAAAAAACTAAAAAAAAGAAAGAGCCTATACTACAAAATGTCACTCTGCAGCCCTGACTGGCCATGAACACATTATATAGACATTATATAGATCAGGCTACCCTTAAACTCACAGGTATCCACCTGTCTCTTCCTTCTGTGCTGAAATCAGAAGCACATACAATAATAGCTTGCCTAACCATGGTTTTTCTTAGTTCATGAAGAACAACATTCCATTGAAGAACAAAAGAAGCCCCAAGTAGAACCTGTTTGCCCTGGTTCCAGACTGCACCAATAATTTTACTTTTAATTGTATTGCCCTACCGATGTTTTGATTTTTACCCCAACTGGTCATTACCAGAGATGCTATAATTTGAATGCTATGATTTAGAATAAATGTGAAAGCAATTGTGAAATGTTGAAGAATTGAGTGGCTAGGAAAATTGTTGGAGAAAAAAAGGCGTAACTATGAAATAAGGAGGCAGGGTGTGCAGATAAGTCTGAGAACAGGCCATTCCTGTATCTTGGAGATGGACCACTTGAATATGCCTTAAGTATGAGGCTTAAATAGGGAAAAATCAGAATTTAAATTTTGAAAAATAGTTAGAATGTATTCTGAAAAAAACTTAAATGCTAAGATATGATTTTTATCTCCAAATGCAATAGAAAGTTTAAAAAACTTTAAGTGTTTAAGATAACACTTCTGCCATCTGGAGAAATGAGTTTGAAGTTAAAAGTCTGAATTCACAGGTGATGCCAGAGATGGATAGAATTGTTTGGTTACACATATACACACAAACACACTCATACACCACACACACACACACACAGATAGAGAATACACTCACATACATATACACATACATACACACAATCACTCACATAGATACACACATATATACACACACACTCACATGCAGTAACACACATACATGTACCCACACACACACATTCACACACATATACACACAAACACACACATATACACATCATGCACTCATACACATATACACACACGCACACACATATACATATATATACTATATATGTAAATATGTATAGATAGATAGATAGATAGATAGATAGATAGATAGATAGATAGACAGACAGAAAGATGTGTCATACATACCACTGAAGGGAAATCTCATTGAGTGAAGAAGAACCTGACTTCTTGCAAAATATTACTGCAGGGTTATTACAGACCTAGAAACTCAATTAATCCTAATCAAGAAGGAATGAAGCAGAGGGACCAATTACCATACTCTCAGACCAGTCAAAAATAAGAATATTAGGGCTAGAGGTGGAATGGTAAAAATTAGATTATAGGAGGTTAACCAAAAAAGGTTCAAGAGAAAAGTACTTCTTTTTTAAAAATTCTCTGAGGGTTTCCTGTATATATCTTTTGAAGCAATTGCATATGTCAGGCAATTTTCCCAAAATTTAGTGCTAATTAATAGATTCAGAAGCTGAATTGTAAGTTAAATTCTGGTACCTTTAAAAAAGTCATTTTCTTTGTGGCCTGGCTATTGCTTTATTATCTCAAATGCCCTTTTCTCTTAGTATTTCATTACATTGCAACCTTCAGAAGAAAAAAGTATTACACAAATGTCTCAATCTTATTTCCCAAAGACTGAAAAAAACCTGCCTTAAAATGGCTAATGATGTTCCTCTGCTTCCTACAACATGACAGACACATGTTAGACCCAGTCCTTCCTTACTCTGGATTCACGAGGAGCTTGCTGCCAAAGAGCTTTTAATTGAGATTGAGCATTAAATGCCTAGAAGACTAATTGTTAGCTCTACAGAATTTATACACATCAAGGTCAATGTGAAATGTAGGTTAATGGTGCTTACAAAGGGGCCGTGGACACAGAGCCACCAACACAGTGCAAAGGGCACCAGCAGCTTGTCAGCACCCTCTGCTGCCACTTCCTGCTTGTAAAACTGTATGGTTACTTTGCTCCAGTTAGATTTTCTTTTCCCTCAGATGGTGTTTAAATGTTTATATGCTAGTTAGGCCTTTTGCTTGGCAATTTATCTAAAGGATAGGTTTTCTTGCACCAAGTATCTCTATGTTGTCATTAATGCCCACATCACTGGAAACACTGGTCTCAAAGTTGCTTCTTTTCCTGTTTGCTGATGGTATCTTGACAAGGTTATTGTCTTGTGTAACACTGTTGGTTGTATCCTTTAGCCAGGTAGTAGAGTTTGAGAATAGTAAATGCTACTCCCCTGGCCTTCTGGTTCCAAGGTTTTTAAGCCCCAAAATAGTGTTTAAGTGTAACATTCTTAATAAGGGGAAAATGGGAGGGAGGGGAGAATGGGAGGATACAAGGGATGGGATAACCATAGAGATGTAACAAGAATAAATTATTAAAATAAATTTTTAAAAAGTGTAACATTCTTTTATTTCAATATTCTCCCTCTGTAGCTGTATGTCTGGCTGAAGAGCAGCTAACTTCTGTATGATTTTCTTCTTGCTTGTCCTTGTTTGTATGCATGCTATACACCAGATACTATGGTATGAATTTTACGTACATAGCTACAGGGCTAAGTGTTATTATTTTTAGTTTTCTTATTTCTCAAATAAGGAAGCATAACTCAGAAAAAGTTAAGTAAACTTTTAAAATATGATATAGTAAGTGACAATGTGAGGAGGCAAATCTCTCCCTGATGCCAAAGTTCCCTTCAGTCTTAGTCAAACTGATTTTATTACTTTCAACCCACAATTTTTGTTCTATTTTTTTCTTTTAGGATTAATGTCATTATATATATATATTCATTGTACTGTTCATGATTGGTTGTATAATGACGTCATTCTCTAGTATATAGTGAACTTTGACCCTATGTACTTCTGTTACTCTCTTCTGTCAGCTACCCCAGTGATTCTCATTTCCAAATGAGTTTCATGTTATTATGTTATATTTCCATTTTATTTATATAGCTCCTCCATTTTCCTGTCACTTATATAAGCTAGGATCCACATATGATAGAAATCATGCAGTATTTAGTTTTCTGAGTTTGAGTTATTCATTTAGTATGATGATCTCAAATTCTACCTCTTTTCCTACAAAGAATATAACTTTACCCTCTTATATGAATTAATAAACCGTGTGTTCATACTCCATTTCTTTGTCTATTCATCTACTGATTCCTAATTTGGCTATTGAGAATAATGCCGCAATCACCATTGAGTCTTTGTAGTCTGCTGATGTAGATTCCTTGTGATATGCCCTCAGGTGTGCTAGAGCTAGATTGTATGGGAATTCTAGTATTAACTTTGATGGGCCTCCTACTGGCTGCACCACTTACATTCCTACCAACTATTGTAAGGATTTTCATCATCTATATTAGCCTGTCTTGTGGTTGTTGTTTTAATTATAAGTCTTCTGACAGACTGAAAGTATCTTTCCCTGGTGGTCAAAGGTGTTGAACATGTTTTCATGTATTTATTTGCCATCTGTACTTAATTTTTGATAAAGTATCTGTTCATTTTTTCCCATTTATTAATTGGATTTTTGGTATTTAAATTTTTTAGTTCTTTACATATTCATGATATTAATTGCCCATCACATGATTAGGCAACAAAATTAATATTCATTTCACTTCACTCTGTTCTTGTTTCCTTTGCTGTGTAGAAGCTTTTAAATTTCATGCAATGCTCTTTGTCAGTTCTTGAAATGATCTACTTATCTGTTAGAGATCTTTAGAGAGACCTTGCCTGTGCCTCTTTCTCACTGGCTTTCTGTTACTGGTTTCATATCTTCAGTCTTACACTAAAGTCTTTAGTCCATTTTGAACTGATTTTTTGTGTGAGAGGGTGCTATAATCAGGATATGAAGAATTCACACTGCAGAATAAGCAGGTGACTTATATTGCTAATCCCAGTACATGGGAACAGCTTTGAGACTGGCTGAGACATGAATATTTATGCATATATAATGCTTCTTGTTGGTCACAGAATCCCTGTAATTTATTATTAGATGCCATTCTTCTTATGGCATGAGTGAAGATTTACAGATGTCTTTCTTCTGCTCATACGAAGAGCAGAGAACCAACCTTAATTGTTCTATGCATCACACACACCTCACACATTTATCATTTTAGGACTGTATAATGCTTGTGAGAAATTATATGTTTTCAGAACAAAAGAACTGGATAGTGTTGCTGGATCAGACTTGACAGGATTCATTCCTCTCAGCATGCTGGACACTGACATCCTGCATCCTTCATGTCCTAGCTCAAAGTGCTTCAGTGGCTATTCTTCATCACAACAGGACAGCTCCTAGGACAGCTTAGGAGAAAGCTTCCAATCTCAATTGGTCCAGCATTTCAGACTGTCTCACACAGGACTTTAATTAAATCTGGAATTCCACAGCATTTAGAAACTGGACCAAAAATGCTTTTCCTAGTTTGTTTAACCATTTTCCATGATTTTATTTGGGCCTCTACAAAAGTGTTATTCATCCCAAATCAGCCAGAAGAAACCTTAAGAGAACAATACCCCACTACCCTTAAGGGGTGATGGTCTCAAGGGTATCTCGTGTTTCCTTTATCTTTCATTCTTAGGTTTGGAGACAGAGGTTGAAAAGAAAGAAGGGGGAATGGAGAAATATACAGGGATGATATAGCACAAAAAGTAAACTAGTAAATCTCCTCCTCAACACAATGACTTAATTGCTACTCACAAGATTATTTTTAATTCATTAGTATGGAATTTTGAATATTGATGCAAAATATGTTTAGTTTCGATACATTCGTATAGAATTCAAATTTAAAATTATTTTTCAAACATATTTTATATATTTCTACTCAAATATGAGTTATTGTACCCATAAAACTCAATTATAATACAAGGTTTACTTCCAATATTTTGAGAGTGCTTTTGCAGGCTGTTTAGGATAAGTAAGTTATACAAGTTAAGTACTAGTTGATCAAATCATGGTCATGACAATTACTTGTATATGTTTATCACAAGAATATATGTCCTAAGTGTAACAGATAGATATGATTCTATAGAAAGATAAGGTAAAATAGTTAGATAATGTCTTCAAAAACCTCAGAGACATACAGAATATGGCACTTAAAAAATGTGTTTATTATTTTAAAGATTGACTGACAATGAGACAGGTTAACTCCTGGCAATACTCTGCCTACTTCAAAAAAGATGATAAGCATCAAAGAACTTCTTTATGGAGATGCCTTCAAATGTGGCAAACAAGCCACTGGGCAGAATGTCTTTGTTTCTACCACAGACAAATTCTGCCTAAAAATGGGCAAGCTTGAATGCAGGTAGAGGCAAAGGTCAAACTCTGCCAAGACAGGTTAAACAAATCCTCAATAGTTCCTGCCTCACAAAAATTCCAATCAAATATATTTGGCCAGAAGGCTGAAGATGATGCCCCAACATTATAGAGAGTTTTGGGTGACTGTTCAGGCAGCAAACTGTCTCTGTCATCTTCTCATTTACGGAGCTGCTAACCTACACTACCTGTATACTCAGGTAATTAATTTATTCCTTCTCAAGTCTTTGATGGGGTTGAAGACCAGATAGTTTAGTTTTACAATTAAGCTTAGTTGTTTAGGGGTTAATATTTTTTTAGATTGTTTAAGATGTTTGAAGTTGATAGAGATGAAATATGATAGATATTGATTTACATTCAGAATTTTAGACGCACCAAGATAGGAAAGATATTTTCTTCAAGGTTGCCAAATACAAATGGCCAAAACATTATGAATGTAACATTTCTATAATTCCTGATTGTTTTGTGGTTCTTCTTGCCATAGGTAGTTTATTGTATATATGTGTAATAATATAAATGTATATGTAAAAAATTAAAATAAAAAGTTTAAAAGAGCATATTTAGCATTATCTATACCATTTTCTTCAATGTATGATTTTGAGGACTCTGTCAAAATCTAAGTGGCTGTAGTTTTGTGGGTTTAATTCTGCATGCTCTAGTCTATCCGACTTATCTTCCTGCTAGCGTTTCGACCAGTATCATGATGCTTTTAGTACCACTGACATATAGTATAACTTGAAATTAGGTATTGTGGTACTGCTTTCATTGTTCTTTTTACTCAAGATTTCCCTAGCTATTCTGAGTCCTTTGTACTTCCAAACAAAACTGCAGGGTTTTCCCTAATTCTGTGAATGATCTCATTCGACATTTCATGTCACCGGAGAGTGCTTGAACCTGTAGATCACTTTTGGCAAGATAGCCATTTTACAGTATTCCTTTTGCCACTCTTTGAACAGGAGAGGTCTTTCTATCTCCTAGTGTCTTCATTTTCTTTCTTCAGTATTTCTCATGGTAGAGTCCATTCCTTTCCTTGGATGTTTATTTATAATATTTCTGAAGCTATTACAAGCATGCTTGTTTTCTGACTATATTCTTAATATATTTGTTATTAGTATAAAAAAAACCTATGGATTTTAATATAGACTTTGAATCCTACTACTTTGCTAAAAGTGTGTATTGGATTTAAGAATCTTCACAGTGTGCCACAATATGTATAACACTGAGAGGGAAAAGTATAAGGCAAGAAGCAGGATCAATTGTTCAGAAAGCATGCTGCCAAATTCTTCAGCTTTTTAAAACAACTGTCTATTTTAAATGACTGATTACTTCTAAACGGCTAGATTCTGGTAATTAATGGATTATTTAAAGTATGGCAATGGAGTTCCCCATCTGCTTCTTGTTTGTATATAAGAAACAGAGTGTACATGCCTAGAATCAAAACAAGGAAAAGGAACTCTAAAACACATAGCACTGTGTCTTCCAATTATATTAAGTAGAGAGTAAGGAAATGACCATGGGCAACTGAAAACGCCAATAGTTTTTGGCTGATTTAACATGTAGCTGAAGGACCAACTGCATTTTAGGTTGCTGAAAATTAGAGGCTTATTAAAATAATCTGAGTTCTTTTATAATCTATATGAGATTGTTCACATCTGCTGTTTGTTAGGTTGGGGAAGGAGTGGGGACAGAAAGAGACATTAGTGTTGTTTAAGGAGATTATTGGAAGGGTTACTAACAGCATGGACAGACAGAGAGAAAGCAACATGGACAGACAGGCAGAGAGAAAACACTGTGGACGTACAGAGAGCAAACAGCAGGGTGAGAGTTCAGATCAGAGCTCAGACTCTAGCACAAGAGGCAGACAATATTGTGGCATCAATAAAGAGTATCAGAACCCATATGGTAGAAGTAGAAGTCTGTTCTTATAGCTTTCTGAAGATGAGGGAAGATTCACAGCAAGAGTCCAACAGCCAGGCTCTCTGATTCCCAGGCAGGAGGCCAGTGAGTAAGTAGAGAGTAGAATGTGTGTGGCACCAATTATGTCAAAACCTTATCTTTAGTACCCTTTGATGTTAACTCAGTTCCCAGGTGAGAAATCATGTCTGTTAGCTAAGGATTTATTCAAAGTGAAAGTGTTCTGAGATGGTGCCTGCCTGTATCTACGAGAGGAGACCTATGCAGATGGTGGATTCTCACATTAATTTTTATATTTATGATTGATTTTTAGAAAACACATTAGAGGTAAGATCATAAGAGTATACTTTGTCCAAAGGTAGATAACCAGGATGATAAGATTTTTCAGAGAAAAGCCAAATGAATCAAGACTTGTTTAGCCAACAAAGACATATGTAAGAGATAGAAGGGAAAAGTTTGGATCTTTCCAGTTATCATTTGTGTTGTCACATGCAACATGAGAGAACAAAATTAAAGACCAGTGGATGAAAAAAATAATATATCTTTCATGAAAACCATTTTAATTGGTTTACCATTAATTAGAAAAAATTAGCATTAAATCAGGTTAGCACTGAGTACAGTTATAGGCACCCAAATAGAGTAGTTCAAAATACCTAGGGTATTCAGATCTTTGTCCTTTCTAAGCTTATTTACTGAAAACATCTATGGTATTTTGTTATATTTTATTTATCAATGTATATAACATACACTAAAATTAAGCCACATTTTTCTCTTCTTTTTTAAGGAATCAGAATAATGTATTTATATAATGACTTTGAGGGAAAATTGTGGATTCTTCTTGGGGCATATGGGATCTCCCTAAAGAATGACAAAAGAAAAGTCACAGGTAGTCATAGGTAAGCAGAATATTAGAAGCTGAGTCAAAGCCACTTTGGTAGGAGGTGAGGAAAGGAAAGAGTACAGGCAGCAAAGACATATAAGAATAAAGTGGTGATACATGAATTTGGCTCATGGAGCTTACAGGCATCATCTTAATTCTGAGAGAAAAGACTGACAGAACCAGGTTGATGAGAAGGAGCTAGAGAGATTGACAGCTTAAGAAACATGATAGTGAAAATTTTGCCAAATTTATTAAACAAAGATGATAACTCAAGCTATATACTCAATTTGTTTTTATCTCCTTTTTCTAAAAATATTTACATAAATAGGAGTTAATTTCTATATATTTAATCTAATAGTTAATAAAATACCAAAATATATTTGATTTGATTAATATAGAGTAGTAGAAAAATTAAACAAAATTATATAGTTTTTAGTTTTAGCAAAAATTACAACCAAAGTCATAAATCACACGGGAAATGGCACATACCTGCAATTCTCTACTACTAAAAATATAAATTAATTCAGATTCTGGTAGACTGTTTGGAAACATTTACAAGAAATTCAAACTGTGGGAACAGTGGCAGATACCTGCAGTCCCAAAGTAAAGTAAGGAGATGCCATATTTGAAGCCAATTTGAACTTCATAGGGCAGTGGGTCTCACCCTTCCTAATGCTATGACCTTTTATTACAGTTCCTCATGTTGGGTGACCCAAACTATAAATTTGTTTTTGTTGCTATCTTATAGCTGAAATTTTGCTACTGTTATGAATTGTTATGTAAATATTTTTGGAAATAGATGATTGACAAAGGGGTCACAACCCACAGGTTGAGAACCTCCCACAGGGAGTTCTACACCAGGCAAGATACCTTGTCTTAAACAAACAAAACAATAAGAAAAAAATAGAAAAATAAAATAGGTTCTATATCTACACAAGTATCCTATAAGTACTTTTTTTAAAACCCTATATTCTCAATATAAAAGAGATTATCAGATAAATTACTGAATATTCTGTATCTCAGTACTGGTGACTATAATAAATTAAAAAGAAGAAGTAGATTAATGTCACAAAGGTTCTCCAAAGCATGTAACCAAGTTTAATGCAGTCTATATACTCCTTTTACTATATGTCTATATCTATATCAATATATATATTTTTTCAATTACCAAAGCTATATATTTTCATGTGAATATATGAAATTACACATACAAATGTAGAGTAACATATTGCATGAAGACATCTATGACATACATCAAAATTTTAGGAGTAGAAGGCTGGAAATTGATGAGTGATAAAAAGGTATTTCTAATGTTCTAAACTGTCTAAATGTTTGCACATTGTGTACCATATGAATTGTGTTATTCTTTAACCTGTGGGGACTCATTAAAGAGTAGAAACAGGAAAAATCACTCAAACACATTTGCATTTTAGGAGCATCTTCTTGGCAACTGAATATAAGAAGTATTGAAAAAGGATGAAAGTAGAGAAAAGGAAGTCAATTTTAAAAATCCAGCAGAGATCCACAGTGTGTTCTTTGTTTTCATTTTGAAGGCCATGTGATGTCAGTAGAGATGGACAGGAAGGGAAGAAGATAATGGGTGAGGAGATAGGACAGAGCAGACTCAGTTCCCTGGAATACCACTGAAGGGTACAAAGTGACGGTGATGAACGAATCTACACTCTTCTCACATTTCCGCCTCAGCAACTAGCTCTGTAGCCAAGACCACCTACTGAGATGAACACTGTACGTGCAGAGAGTGAGAAGATGGGGGTAGGATGTGTATAGTGTGAGTCTGAGGACCTTGGTAGTAGGGGTTCTGTATAGGAGACATACTCCCAGCTAAACTTCCGTCAAAAATTTCCCCCTTGAAAAATATTGACTTACTTCTAGAAGAAGCCATTGGCAAATTAGTTAAATCTAAATATACTACATTTCCGGGATTCTTTTGGGAAGTTTTTAGATTCCACAAAAATTAACCCAGAAAACAGCTCCAAAAGCCTTGTCTGTCAGAATGGTCAGAGAGTACATTGACAAGCTTGCGTTCTCTGAGTCTGCAGTGATGTTGACTGCTAGACTGAATTCAAGTTCATAGAACTTTAGTTTTTAAAAAGGTCCATTTCTCCACTCAACTGTGAAGAGATGGGATAACAACTGAGATGTAATATGAATAAATTAATAAAATATATTTTTTAAAAAGGTCCAATTCAGACCAGACACTTCTTTTTCCTGAGTTCAGAACATATTATTTTTAAAGTATATGTTTAGTTTTGGAGGACAGAAGGAAATAGGACGCCATTCATATATAAAATTGTGGCATTAAGATTATACAGTGGGGTGAGATTTTTATCTTTAGTAATAACAATTCATCCTTCTCCAAAATAAAAATGTTTGTATTAGATATTGGCAAAAATAATAAAGCTCATACAGCCACTTATCAGTTCCCAAGTACCAATGATGTCATGAGTAACATGGCATGATATGGGTCTTCATAGGTTTCCAACCTTCTAGTAGTTGACGTATGATAATAGAGATGCAAAAAATGCAATTAAAAAAAATTAAAGTCAATTAAGTAGTTACTTCTAAACATCACTCTTAATTTTGTTGGGTATAAATTCTTTATTAAAAAACACAGGTGATTTTGTGCAGTCTGAACCTGCAGAGGTCTTGGGTGTGCTGTTCCAGACTTCCTGAGTTCATATGTATATCAGTCCTATTGCGTCTTAAAGACATTGTTTCCTTGGAGCTCTGCATCACATCTGGATTAAACAGTCTTCCTGCCTCCTCGTCCTTGAGGGGAGAGGTTTGATGAAGATACCTCACTTAGGATTGCGTTCTAAAGTCTCTCACTCTCTGCCTATTGTCCGATTGGGGGTCTCTGTGCAGACCTCCACAAAATGGACTCAATTTGTTGGGGCAAGGTTCTTGTTTTGTTCTGATAGTTTTTGTTTTATTGATTTTTTTTTTGTTAGTTTTCTGTTTGGTTATGTTTGGAGACAAAGGAGAGAGGCAGAGTCAGAGAAAAAGATAGATGATAGATAGAAGATAGATAGATAGATAGATAGATAGATAGATAGATAGATGATAGATAGATAGATGATAGATAGATAGAGATAGATGATAGACAGACAGACAGACAGAGACAGAGAGAGAAGGACAACATGAGGTTGGGTGCGGAGTGAAGGAGGAGGATTCTGGAGGAATCTGAAGAGAAAAAAACATGATCAAAATATATGTATGAAATAAAAAAATAAATATGTCTATCTGGAGCTTCAACATAATGTTACAATATAACTACACTCTTTTTTTTATTAATTTATTCTTGTTACATCTCTATGGTTATCCCATCCCTTGTATCCTCCCATTCTCCCCTCCCTCCCATTTTCCCCTTATTCCCCTCCCCTATGACTGTTCCTGAGAGGGATTACCTTCCCCTGTATATGCTCATAGGGTATCAAGTCTCTTCTCGGTGAGCTGCTGTCCTTCCTCTGAGTGCCACCAGGTCTCCCCCTCCAGGGGACATAGTCAAATGTGAGGCACCAGTGTACATGAGAAAGTCATATCCCACTCTCCACTCAAGTGTGGAGACTGTCCTGTCCATTGGCTAGATCAGGGTAGGGGGTTAAATTTTACTGCCTGTATTGTCTTTGGCTAGTGCCTTAGTTTGAGCGGGACGCCTTGGCCCAAATCTGCTTATCATAATGTTCTACTTGTAGGTTTCTAGGACCCACTGGATCCTTCTACATTGCTATTCTCACATGGTTCTCTCATCTAGAGTCCCCATAGGATGTCCTCCCCTCTGTCCCAGTTTCCTGGTAAGGGAAGGCTTTCGTGGGACCTCCTTAGTCATCAGGGAAATGCAAATCAAAACAACTCTGAGATTCCATCTTACACCCATCAGAATGGCTAAGATCAAAAACTCAAGCGACACCACATGCTGGAGAGGATGTGGGGAGAGAGGAACACTCCTTCATTGCTGGTGGGAATGCAAACTAGTACAGCCACTTTGGAAATCTATCTAGTGCTATCTCAGAAAACTGGGAATAGGGCTTCCTCAAGACCCAGCTATTCCACTCCTTGGAATATACCCAGAGGATGCACCAGCACACAACAAGAAAATTTGCTCAACCATGTTCATAGCAGCCTTATTCATGATAGCCAGATCATGGAAACTACACTCTTTTTATTTATTTATTTTGAGGTAAGATGGCAGATCCAGAACATTCTAGGCAGGAGGCTGCTAACTGAAACTGGCGAAGAGATTCTGGAATCCTGGCTTAGATAAAAGCAGAATAGCCTAGAACAGCTGAAAGGACAAGCATGGACTCTGTTCCAAATTCTAAGTTTGTTTCAAATTCTAAGTTTGAGCAAAAGTCATCATAGGGTGTTGACAGTTAATGAAAATAGCAAGAACCTTAATAAAGGACAAGTCAGGGTAGGGCAGCGTGAACGTCCAAGAAATGCAACCAGCCTTGGCTTTGCAAAATAAAGACTAATTCTCTCAGACTAAGCAGCTCTCAGGTGGGAACAACCTGAGAGGGTGGGATGGCTTCACAGTCCTCAAAGATGTAAGTTTCTTCTGCTTCCTGAAGCATGAAGGAAGAGCAGCACCAAAGGCCGTTCCAAACAACCTTATTGCATGCTGCATCTGAACACACAGAGAAACTGGGAAATAACAGGTTTTATTCTGGCAAGAAACATGTCAGCTCAAAGTCAAGGTTCTACAAAGTGACCAGCATTGAATCATCTCCAGTCTCTGACATTGTGAAGTCTGTAGCAAGAGGTGCCAGGGCTCCCTCAGTTTTTAAGGATTGCTCCTTTTGAAGCAAATAAATAAATAAATAAAAATAAAATAAAATGATCAGAAAACTGAGATGTGTTAGTGCATTTTAGGCTCAGTTTAGAGGCTGGGTGTGGCAGTATCAGCACCCAGGAGGCAAGAGGCAGGTAGCTCTCTGTGAGATGGAGGCAGCCAGCCTGGTTTATTTAGGGAGCTTCAGGCCAGCTAGAACTACACAGTGAGAGCATGTCTCAAAGCAAAAAAAACAAAAAACAAAAAACAAAAAGACATAGTTTTATTTTCTTAATAAAAACAAACTTCATACCTTTATTGAAAGTTTTAAACACACACACACACCACGTTTGTCTTTTATGAAAGGTTTTCTCACTGGCTGATGCAGGTCATTAACTCAAACATATATCTATTCTTCATTGTTTATTTCTTTACTTCCAGCCATTAGTAGCCATTCTTGACAGCAGTATTTTCTGTAGGCACAGTTTTCTAGAAGATAGCTGTTTATACTCAAATATTCACTCTCTAGGAATCTCTCCAGACTCAGGGTTTGTGATTACACTTGAGCAATATTGTCACTTGCTTTTCCCTTCTCTTCAGTACCTTATCTCTTTAGTCTTCGACATTCCGTGTAGTGCAGAAGAAATTTGAAGGCGTGCTGATCTAAGTCCTTCTAATTAGGTTGTACTCATCTATAATCTTTCAACCCGGTACCCAGGTTACCCTGGAGTTATATGCACCCAATTAAGGAGCATTCAATTTGAGATCTATATGCCTTTGAGTATGAATGGTAAGGCTCCATAATTGAGTTTGATCCAGCTGCTCATTCAGCTGAGGTGAATGAAGTCTTCTGGGGCACTAGAGTACCATTTAGTGAATTACCTCATCCAACACACTGAATTTGCCTCACATGGGTGAACAGCTTCCTTCCAGGGAGTAGTTTTTCTTCCTCCCCACTTCTGCACTGGCCCATCCTTATTGATGCTTTGGGGTTATTTGTGTGACACAGTAGTTACCCACAGACCCCAGACAATAACCCTGAGCCATTTTGTTTGAGAATGCCCAGGCAAGTCCAAGGATGAAGGAGAAAGCCGATTGTTTTGCTGTTTTGTGGTCGAATAGAGAAAGAATGCATCATGATTCTCCATACTCCGAAACTGTAAAAAAAAAAAAAAAAAAAAAGTGATAAACTCACCGCAATATAATAGAAATTATTTAATTCCTTATACTTTTTTAGTAAACAAGCATTGTTTATAAACTTTCAGTACAATAAGATATTTAAAATGAGCCTATTTTAATAGCACTGGAATTGAATGGACTACTAAAAATAAATCTTTTTTTTTCCACGTGTAAATATAAATGCTCACTTACTTTTACTCAGTCCTATTGTACTTTCTTAGATGTTAACACTTCAGACATTTGTGGGTTCTGTTCTTGAAAATGAGCCATTTTCATGGGGCTGCACGCAGGTTGTTAAATAATACTTAAAAAGTAGTTGGGTGCCCAGAGACCATGCAAAAATAAAATGCACACAGACTTCCAGTGTTTTCCAGTCCACGAATTTATCAGAGCTGTTTCTATCACACTGTCACTGTATCCAAGATACCGGGACCACTCGCTATGTCCAGAAGAATATTGCGGCAGACTATCCAAATTCCGATCTAAGCCAGTGTTTGAAAGTGATGCGAAGCATGATTGATGAGTGAACCAGGATCTAATGATACAGTCAGAAAGTGTGTTGAAATTAGCTTTGAAGGGAGTATCAACAGGAACATTTTCCATGCTGAGCAACACCTGCTAGCTTTCCCCTCACTCTTCCCTTCATGAGGTCCTTGGATCTCCTCTAGCAGGATTCTTTTCAAACAGGGCATACTTGGAGACTCATTTTGAAACCAACCAACAGGTTTTCAAGAATTACCCAATAGTAGCACAGTAAGAAAGAGCAAACATGGTGAGTGGAGGCATTATTTCAGTGTGCCAGCAAAACCGGCTGAGAATCCTGAGATTTGGGCTTCTTTAAGTCTGTTTGCCCTTCCTTATTTCCAATCAAGAATGAGTGTTAGCTCAGATTGGACCAGAGAGTTAAATTAACACAGTCCTCAATGGTATGAAGCCTTACAAAGGATGGCTACAATAAAACTGTTAAAATGCACTAAAGTATGTAATATCTGACTCTTTTCAGGACCATTTCACATTATGATCTTAGATGGAGCAGAGCCCGGCAAAGGCACACTGTTGTTTCTTGTCTGCCAGACACACAGAGAGGGTGCAACTTCAGCTTCCATGCAGAGCGGGGCTGCGGGGGAAGGAAAGTGCATTTAGCCTCTCCCCTCACAGACTAGATTCTCTACAGCTGTGCCCCCTTTTGTCTCGTCCAAATGCTTCCCTGCCAAAACCTTCTCCCTTCCTCTTACACACACACACACACACACACACACACACACACACA
>OU015745.1:110013322-110041598 GCA_907169655.1 Acomys percivali | reverse complement strand
GTATGTGAAAGCCTCTTGCCAGCTGAAGGTGTGACTCACTGTCCCCTCTCAGTCTGGGAATGAAAGAACAGCACACAAGCTGGCGAGTGTGGCCTGCTGTCATGTTTCTGTGACTTTAATGATATTCCGACTTGGCCAACCAGTTGCATGAATCTGTTATTTGACCTTTAAAGATCGATATCAAATCACCAGTAACAGTGCCACAAAGAACACAGGCAAGTTTTATAAGTCCCATTTTGACAATTGCCTGCATAGTGTAATGCTTCATGCCTTATACCGTGCCAAGTTCTGTTGAAAACATAAAAAGGAGAAGTTTCTGCAAATAAATTAAAGTAAGGCATGTCATGAACAAGAAATAACTCTACGACAATGAAAAAAATGTATTACTTTTAAGTGAAAATCAGGAGAACACTGAAAATGGTAGTAGCGGGGCCTTACATGACTGTTCTGTGCCAGGTCCTTTATAAACACTGTGTCAAATAATTGTCTTCATTGTATAGTATTTCTAACATATTATCAAAAGGGAAAGTGGAGCATAGGGCGATTAGGTGGCTTGCATGAAATTGTGCAGCAAACTATGGCATAACAAAGCTGTGACACGAGATGCCTTTAGCATCAGAATCTGCACTTATGCCAGAGAGAACCTGGAGCATCACACAATGCCAAATGAAAATACTGAAACCCTCTTTGAAGAGCTGGTGTTTCGATGTCATAGCTAGACTGTCAGGCCAAGGCGGGGACATTTACTTTGTAGAAGGTGTAGCCAAAGCTTGCAAATCAGAGGTACAGATGGAGTGAAATGGGAAGGATTTTGGAGCAATTCTAAAGCCCTGAGTTCGTACTCAGCCTCGAGAATGTGGGAGGGAATGAAGATGTTTAAAGGCACAAGAGGTGACCAGAACTCTGAGTATGCCATCTCAACAATAGCACCCTGCAGAGGCATGGGTAAGGGTGGGAGAGACAAGCTCGGTATGCTGACCACAAGCAGATAGTGTCTACCTGGGAAAGCACATATGGCCTTTCTGCTGCCATGGCACTGCCACAATGGTCCCAGCCTGTCACACATACTGGCCCATCAAAAACCATAAAGTCCTCTTAAAGCCTAATCTTGGTCTTAGTCTCTCTTGGCTGTTACAATTGTTTTTATGATGATTGTGTCCCCTGATCATTTTAAGGTCAGTCCAGTGTTCAGCGTTGTGATGATTAATACCATGTCTCCTGTTACACATATCTGTCATACACATGCTAACTCAATGCCATCTAACCTGAAAGACCCAACTCTGTAAAAATGATTTAGGAACTTAGTCCTAAGGAAGAAAATATTTGTTTGCAGCTGATGCTAACAAGAGTGTTATAGTCACATCTGGGGACAAAACTAGACACCCATATTCTTTGTAAGCTTTGTATACTGCAGCAAGTGTTTCTTATCTGTAACAACAGGATAGAGATGAAGCAGTGATGACCATCCTGGTCTGCAGCTTCTTTAGAACATTATGCAGAAAGAAACGCAGCCTGCCTCCTGAACTCCTATCTAGTGTGCTAAATGTGTAAGCCTTGTGGTAATAAAGTGGCCGATAAGCCCACAGCTCATAAATATTAAAGTATAGCATGCTTTGGTTACCAAGCTAAAGAGAGCTATCTCTGCTCCCTTACATATTGATAAATTCTGTTTAACAACTGCTTGCTGAATCCTGGGCACCTGAGGTGTGAAAGCACTTTGTTTTAAAGGATATGTAGATATTAAAACTGTGGGAGGGAAGGTTGAGGGGGAAGAACTGATAGGAGAAAGGAGGGAAAACTGTGGTCAGGATGTAAAATAAATAAATAAATTATTAGGTAATAAGAAAAAGACTGTCTCTTGGCTGACAAGATGAGGTTTCAAGTGCGGTAAAACTTTGCATTTTAAGTATCACAGCCCACCTTTCTTACTCTAAGAGGACAAATAAAAAATTATTTAACTTTACAACAACAACAAAAAATCCTATGAGCCTAGAAAACAGAAGCTGGATAGCAATGTGTTGCTGACCAAGGCATCATGGGGCTCAATCAGAGCAACATGCTTTCCAAATTCATTCATCTTCTCACTACTTCTCAGATTGCTCCTTAGAACATTGGAAAGTTCAGGACTTAAGTCCCTCCCCAGTTCCTAAGCACTAGTTTATCATTAGCATTCAAAGTAGAAAAACATAAGCGTCATTAAACTCTGATAATTATACATAGTTTGAGGCTACGTATATTACCAAAGTACGCACAGTTCTGAAGGCTCCAACATAGAGAAAAGCCAGTCTTTTGTTTCTACAAAGTCAAACTGCCTTTGGACTATTTATACAAAGATCCTTTTAATTCAGCTTGATAAATATTACATTGAGCAAGCTCTGGAGATGGCATGTGGAGGACAACAGGACCTGTATGACCCATTCATTTCTGTTCTTTTTTTTTTTGGAGATTTATTGTTTTTTCTATTTGTGTATGTATATATGTGTGTATCTGAGTGCGTTTACATGCACCTCAGGTGGGCAGTAGCCCTCAGAGTCCTTAGGGCATCAGATGCCCTAGAAACGAAGGTACAGGTTGCAGGTTGCCAACTGCCTGATGTGTGTGCTGAGAACAGAACCTAGGTCTTCCTCAAGAGCAGTATCTTTCTTATCATCTGAGCTGTCTCTCCAGCCCCTCTCTCCCTGTTACTAAAGCGTCACAGCCCAGTGAGGAAACCAAATGTGTAAGCCAGAGTCACTAAGCACAAATCACAAGCTGAAATCATCCTGGAGATGTGTGCCAGTGGATTTTTTAAATATTGTTTTAAATATTTGAATTCATTTTCAGGCAGAAGTTTCACTCTCAGTTCATCTGAATGCCTTTGTCACCGGCTGATTTACTTATTTACTGCACCTGCTGAAGCCCTAAAGGCACCTGAGTTTGGCACCACAAAATTAAGTTTAAACACTGTATCTATGGTGATGTTGTGTCTCTGCTACATATTTAAGATTTATATGAAGGCATAGGAGCTTGACTAGAGTGAATTCTTGCCAGATACGCTTGAGCACACTCTAACAAAGGAAGCAACGCCTGCCAAGGGCAGAAAGGCCTTCTAGACAGTGGGTACAGAAAGTAGTATGGAGAATAAAATGGGGGTTTCAGGTCTTGGGAGTCAGAAAGAGAAAGCAAAAGAGAAAAAAAGTATGTACCCTGTACTCACTGACTGCTTCCTGTGCACAAAGGTATTTCCAACACACTTCATAATAAAGCAATGTCTTCAACTGACATGAATATGCTAGGGAAGATAAAATCTGCCTGTCTTTGAACACAACAAATTTTTCTATTCAGCTTAGTATACCTGTTAGCAGGTAGTAAATTTATTCAGCTCACTTACCTGGTAATTAATTTTCTTTGACCCACTAAATGCAAATATAAATAAAACTACTGAGCACAAACTCCACTTGGGGAAAATTCAAGAATCATTCAAAGCAACAAATGGAATAAAAATTAAGTAAACAGGGTCTTTCAGCGTAAAGGGAACGTAGTAAGTTATTTGGACCTAATTTTATCACCTTATCATTAAGAAAACTTAGGAATTTAAATGCTTTCTTCTAAAATGTTTATTCTAAATTCCCAAGAAGTATCTTAAACAACTTCAATGTTTCTTAATTCCTCTTTTTAGTGCAAAAATTAAACAAACCATAAGAGTTATCATTTAAAAGTAATTGAAAGATGAAAATTTATTTTAACTGAACCTTAATGATGCCTGTCCTTTTTGCTCCAATATTAGATTATGGCTTATTACAAATTAACAAGATGCGATTTATCTAAAATTTATATTACTGTGACGTGAAGGCTTAAAAAGACAAAAGCAAAATAATATCACCTTGATTTTTAATTTATACATTTCTGAAGAATCTGCAGTGAGTTTAGGTATGTAAGTATAGAGAAAATGCTACCATAACTGCCATAGTATTTCCATGTATATGAACTTAGAAAATGGTTCAAGTTCTGATTGTAACATTGTCTTAGATCGAACTATTTCTTGAAAACCATGGCATAAAAATATTTTTCTTGTTTACTTTTAAATAGAAATGAATACCAGAGCTTATGCTATAATGGATATTTGCTTAATAAATGAATGTCAGTAGATGGACAAAAGGAAAGCTGAATGAGTCAGCTTTGCTTTGCTTTTTGCTTTTTCCATAACTTTGTTTATTGTATGTATTATGGAATACAATTTATATTTTAGATGACCTTGACTTTTAAAACTTAAGTTCACTTATCACTGGCAATAATTCTTAAATGCTCTTTTCTTCTTTTGTATAGTTCGCCCCAACTGCTGTTTCCCCTCTCTCCATTCCTTCCTGCCCACCCTCCCCCAGTCTCCCCCAGTCTCCCCCAGTTCTACTGTTCCTCCCTTTTTCTTCAGAAAAGAACTAGCCTCCCAGGGATTTTAACTAAAAACAACAATGTAACAAGATGCAATGAGACTAGGCACCGGATGTTTTATCAAAGCTTAATGGGGCAACCTAGTAGGAGGAAAACGGTCTCAAGATCAGGCAAAAGAGTCAGAGACAGTCTCCACTCCGACTGGTAGGAATCCCACCCAAAAACATCAAATACATAAAATCAAAGAAAAAAAAAAAAAAAAAAAAGCTAAACTATCATGACATATATACAGAGGACCTAGAGCGGACCCATGCCGGCTCCATGGTGGCCACTTCGGTCTCTGTGAGCCTCTATGAGCCCAAATTAGTTGGTTCTGTGGAACTTGTTCTTGCCCTGGCCTCAACCCCTCTGACTCCAGTGTCAGGCATGGGCTCCCTCTAGTGGTATGGGCTGAGGAAAGAATTATTGTAACTGGAGAGAGGAAAGTGAGTAAAAAATCTTGATCATTCAGAAATGGGCGTGCCTCCGTGAAAACAATACCTGGAATAGCTTTTGGTTTAACGGATCCCATTTTCTTAGTGAAGGTATTCTAACTACAGAACAGAAGTGCACTCATTAATCCAAAGCCAAGCCCCTGGAGTAGCAGCTAAGAACCAGCAACATAGGAATCAGGATGAGCAGAGTCCTTCCTGATGCTCACATACTCACTTTTCCCCTCTAATACTTTTGATCATGTCCCATCAGCAAACATCCTTGAGCTACAAGCATCTGCTGCATGGGTTGTGCTTATCTACTTGTCACAGATACAAGTGACTTTATGGGGTTATTACATTATTCTAAAATACAAATATAGAGTTGAGCGTGGTGGTACACACTTTTAATCCTATCACTAAAGAGGTGGGTAAAAGGTTGAAGAAAAGACAGGAGGGAAGGGAGGAAAGACGGAAGGAAGAACATTATAAAAGTGGAATACAAGAGGACAAGACAGGCGATAAACTTTAAACCCCTACCCAGATCTAGCCAATGAACAGGACAGTCTCCACACTTGAGTGGAGAGTGGGATTTGACTTTCTCACGTACTCTGGTGCCTCACATTTGACCATGTTCCCTGGAGGGGGAGACCTAGTGGCACTCAGAGGAAGGACAGCAGGTCACCAAGAAGAGACTTGATACCCTATGAGCATATACAGGGGGAGGAAGTCCCCCTCAGGAACAGTCATAGGGGAGGGGAATAAGGGGGAAATGGGAGGGAGGGAAGAATGGGAGGATACAAGGAATGGGATAACCATTGAGATGTAACAAGAATAAATTAATAAAAAAATTTAAAAAAAAAGAATTTTTGAAATCACATTTATTTTTGTATTATGCTACATATTTAATTATTTAGGGTCTGTCTGACTACATTCATTTTCTTTTCACAATATGATAATAACAGTATGTAGAAGTATATATAAAATGCTACATATGTGTAACTATATGTTCTTTGTGAATCCTTACTTTTAATATTTGTATATTGGGGTGTTTCTTCTCTTTATATCTGATTATACAATCCTTCTTTGTCATAATGTAGTTGATAAAGAATCCATTTCCTTTTTTTTTAATAAGAAGAAGTTATGACTTTATTTTTTGTTCTATTTTCATATTTATTTTTGTGATTCTGTTTTTACAAATGCATCCTCTACTTCCAGAAGGACTGTACTGAACTCATTCTGTTGGGTTCCATGTTCATGACTGTGTACATACTCAGGCTTTTCAACTCTGGAGACTTTTGAAGTAAACTCAACAACTATTTCATTTTAAAAACATGATTTTTTTTTTTTGGTGCAAACTGAAAGGTCTCCTAGCCCAGAAGAACTTTATTTTTCTTCTGCTGTCTTCTTGGACCAACCCCAGTACTTATTTAAAGGAAAATTCAGTTTTTTTTTCATTACAGATTACATCATGATTTTCTCATGTTTTACAATCAGTAGAGCATTTAAAAATCAACAAAGCAAGACAACAATCTAACAAAGAAATACAAACAGTTCTGTATAACCCCAATAAAGCATATAGCAAAAGTCAAGCAATTTTCAAGCAATGGTTAGCATGACCTGATTATTTCTTTTTATGTTTTATTATTTTGTAATTTTTACATATACATTTATATTATTAAACATATATACAATAAGCTGCCTATAGCAAGGAAAAGCATGACAAAAATCAGCAATTATATAAATGTTACATTCTTAGTGTTTGGGCTATTTGTATTTGGGAGCCTTGAAGAAAACATCTTTCCTATCTTGGTGCATCTAAAATTCTGAATATAAATCATTATCTATCCTATCTCATCATTATCAATGTAATACATCTATCTAGATCTAAAAAAACACCTTAACACCTAAACAGCTAAGCTTAATTATAAAACTAAATTATCTAGCCTTCACCCCATCAGATTCTTGAGAAGGAATAAACTTAATTGCCTGTATACACTGGTAGTGCAGGTGAGTAGCTTTCCAAATGAGAAGATGACAGTTTGCTACCTGAATAGTCACTCAAAACTCTCTATAACATTGGAGCATCATATTCAGCCTCTGGCCCACTATAGCTGACAGACATTTGTGAGGCAGGATCTATTGAGGACTTGCTTAACCTGTCTTGGCAGAGTTTGTCCATCGACTCTGCCTGCATCCAACCTTGCCCATTTTTAGGCAGAATTCTGTCTGTGGTAGAAATGAAGACATTTTGCCCAGTGGCTTGTTTGCCACATTTGAATCCATCTCCATATGGAGGTTCTTTAATTCTCAGCGTCCTCCTTGAGGTAGGCAGGGTGTTGCCAGGAGTTAACCTGTCTCATTGTCAATGAGTCTTTCAAGTAATAAAAACATTTTGTATGTATTTTGTATGTCTCTGAGGTTTTCGAAGACCTCATCTAACTATTTTACCTTATCTTTCTATAGAATCATATCTATCTGTTGCACATAAGATGTATATCCATGTGATAAAAATATACTAGTAATTGACATGACCATGTCATTTGACATGATCAACTAACAATTTGTATAACTTATTTATCCTAAACATCTTGCTATAGCATTTTCAAAGTATTGGAAGTAATTGAGTTATATGGGTACAATGCCGTATACACTCAGAGGAAGGATAGCAGGCTACCAAGAAGAGACTTGATACCCTATGAGCATATACAGGGAGAGGAAGTCCCCCTCAGTCACAGTCATAGGGGAGGGGAGTAAGGGGAAAATGGGAGGGAGGGAGGAATGGGAGGATACAAGGGATGGGATAACCATTGAGATGTAATATGAATAAATTAATAAAAAATAAATTAAAAAGAAGTAAAATGAAGCTAGAATATATATATATTCTATATATATTATATATATATATATATAAAATGTTTGTGAAGAATGATCTTGCATTTGAATTCTATACCAGTGTATCTAAAATTAAACTTATTTTGCGTCTATATAAAAAATTCTGTACCAGTGAATTAAAAATAGCCTTATGAGTGACAACTGAGGCATTAAGTTAAGAAGGAGATTCACTACTCTTTGTTCTGTCTTTCCTATATATTTCTATATTCCCCCTTCTTTCTTTTCAACCCCTATCTCCAAACCTAAGAATGACAGATAAAGTAAAAGAAAGAATCCATTTAAAGAACCGAAATGATGGAATTTTGAATGATGGAAGCTAAAATATGGATAATCCGTATTATGTTTGCCCCCTCTGATTTTATTATGCTTTCTAATACATGGTTGATAACACCTATATAGAAGTAACAAAATCTACTGTAATCACTACAAAGCCCTTATCTATTTATAAAAGTCTTTGAAATAAATTATTCTTACCCATACTTTTGCATTTTTTTTCCTCACACATTATCAATAGTGGTTTCCAAAATGCTCTGGCTATACACCACCTCTTAAAAGGAAATGTTTGAGCAACATTTTCAAGGAATATTAAGAACATATTTTGTCAGTTATATATATGCATATATATGTATATACACATACACACATATACATATCTATGGGCCTTCTGGCCTTGTGTTTCTTCTACCTATTTTCCTGCACTCTGTAACACACACACACACCACTCTAAATTTTAGAAGCATTACAAAAGGAAAGTCCGTGTTTCCGAGGGTGCAGTAGAGGCAGACCAGATAGGAGCCAAAAAACTGCCTTCCTAAGGCTATGTCCATGTGTGCATGTTTCTCAAGCTCATTTCTGGATTGCTTGTCTTTGATTAAGTCACCATGTTGGGTTTCTATACATATGTGCTAATGATTACTTGTGAAAATGACACCTAACAAAAATACAATGAAGGAATTGCATCACAAAAATTATATTTTCTTAGAAGGGACAGTGTTTTATTTAACTTTTTAGTGCCAAAGCTAAAATAACTTTTATTTTCTATTAAGGATTTCAGAACGAAAATGGAAGGAGGAGTCACAAAACTTCGTGAATCTTTTTATTTCCTTTTTAGAGGATTTTTGTAATGTCATGATAGTAAGATGATAGCACTGGCTAGCACTGCTTTGAATGAGTCCTAAAAACAAGCCCTACAAGGTAGGAGCCATTATCATTTTCATGAAGAAGTGGAAGCACAGAGGTCTCTGTCATCATGTGTTATTTTTACACAAACACCCATTGACACCTAATTTTTGGTGCAATATTGGTCCAAAGATACTGACTGCTACAATATTGTTAGAAATGGGATTTTTGTTTCATAGAGTTTGCATTAATTGTGTTTCAATTATTGAAAATAGTTACCCCGCAGGCCTGCTAACTTTCTGATATAGAACCCTAACCTACTCAAGCATGTTATCAAGTCAGGTATCGGGATGCAGCCATTTCAACTTCTCCTTTTATCACTGTAGTCCATTACAGAAACTAGTAGAGAGCAACCCCTTTTTGTGTGTGTGTGTGTGAATTTTATACATGAGTATTGTATCACATCTTTCCCACCCCCCTCCCTCCCCATTCAACTTCTCTACCCTGTACCCCAACTCCTTCTCAAATGCATGACGTCTTCACCTTTAATTACACACACACACACACACACACACACACACACACACACACTTACATATATGCACATGTGCTCACAAAGCCTGCCCAGTTCCTTTAGTAGTAATGCCTAGGAGTACAAGTGTTAGGGGCTGACCACTTGGGATCGATAACTTATTGGAAACTCTGTCCCTGGAGAAGACAGTCTTCCTCTTCCAGCAGCAATTCATTACCTATAGCTCTTCGTCTAGGCATGGCTTCCTTTAAGTGTTCCCCTTCCATATTGCCATGCCAATCTATAGTGTCAGGCAGGTCTAATTTAGGTGACTATATTTTTAAGATTTCATGGGTATAGCTTGCCAAACATTCCCTGGCAACAGACATCCTAGTCCCCTAACTCTTATAATCTTTCTGCCCTCTCTTCTGCAATAATCATACTTAACTGAAGCATATTATTTTTCAGGGAGCTACTAGCATTGGAGACATAATTTTCCTCTTGATGGAAGTACATTACAACTTGCAATGGCCCCAACCCTTTATCTATTAAGAACCAATAATGACTTCCCATGTCCTAATTTATGATGTTCTAGGGTGCCACTAAACCTGAGAGCCACTGTTCTGACGAAAGACTCAAGAAACTAACAAGCCAGAAATACAAGTATTCATGGCATAAATATTTAATAAATGTTTGCACTACTAGGATAACTGAAACCAAAACTCAAAGAAATTGGCAATTCTTGTGCTATAGATGTTAGACATGATGAGTTCAGTTATAAAATAAATTATTAATGTGTTTCACAATTAAAATAAAAGTCAAGAGTATGAACAACTGGAGCAATTGGCTGAACCTGCTAACATCATTTTATATCAACTAATCTGTCTTAGTTACTTCTATTGTGGCTGTGAAATGCCCAAGGAAAACAATGTAAATCAGGAATAATTTATCTGTGCTCAAAGATTTCAGCCTGTCCCCATGTGCTCAGACAGAATGTCAAGTTACTGGGGCCATACAGTAGAGGCTATTCTTTATCTCTTGGTGTGTAGGCAATAGAAAGAGCCAGCCCCAACGACATCCTCCAAGTGATCTAATTTCTCCAGCTAAGCATCACCTGCTAAAGTTTCTAGAAATTTCCCTAATAACCCAATCAGCTGAGGAGTAAACCAGTGAGAACAAACATTTCATATTCAACCCACAACAAGTCCTAAAATCTGATTCCCTATGAATGAAGAAAAATGATAAGATATGATTATCACAAAATGCCTGGTCTCAGCTGAATATGTATCCATGCACAGCACCTTTATGGGGTCCCATTAGCTCTTTAAAAAGCAACAGTTCTTTGAGAAGCAGACACTACGATAAATGAAATACTTTTTAACCATAGTAAAGAAACATAACAAAGACATTATAAAAGGTGCAGTAAGTTTAGGGGCATGAAAGCTGCTATTAGATATGACAGCTGTCACAACAGCACAGTAATCAATGTAATCGTAGCAATAAAGTAGTATTTGTATTTAGTTATTTTCAAGGAGTTAAAATAATGAGCATCTTTTCTAAATTGGTAGGTTTTTATGGTGTTCTCAAAAATAGTAAACACAAGACATCTCGAAATGTGCACTGTATTTGTATTACTCAGAATCACTGCTCTAGAGAGCTTTGTTTTAAGTTGCTTTCATAGTCATTTCATTTATATCATTTTATTCATTGTTCTATGTGACATAGGCAGTCTTTTCCCTGAGATTTAATATACCTTAATCAATCTTTCTATTATTTGATTTTAATAAATCATTGTCAGCTAAAATTTTAGTTTTTAATATGTACCTATTAATGCATATTTTAAATATATACATAAAATATATGCCATTTTAGTTTACATAGCATTCATAAAATCTGTACTTACTGCAATCATTTTTTCATTATAACAACATCATTTCTTTTCTGATGTTAAATAAGAATGCTATGTGCATATATGAGATTACATCTACCTGGCATTCAATGAAATGCCGTCATTAGTGACTAGTGTTTCCCAGATAATGATAAAGGACTGCAATGTAGCAAATGCCTTCTGTGGGAGACCTTAAACAGAGGAACTCTTTGTCTTCAGTGATGAAGACTCTACGCAGTCACATGAAGAAAAATAATGTTTTTCACTATTCTTTGACGTTCTGACAGTGTACTCCCTGGTCTACTCCTGGGTACTTGTGACATACATCTTAATGTTGAAAGTACTTCAGCTGTGCTATGAGTTCTGGCCAAAGTACAGAGATGCTCCCAACTTTAACCTACTTCTGATAAAGATTTTGTGTTGAAAATAGTTTATTAGTTACTACTTGTCTTATTGGTGTGAGCAAATACCTGGGAGGAAACAAGGAAAGAAGAGTTAACTTTGGCTTACAGTTTGAGGTGATACAGTCCCTCATTGAAGGAGGCACAACCGAAAGGGTATAAGGGAGTTCTAATCACAGTATTTCAACAGAGTAGACATGAACTGGGGCCAAGCTTCAAATCCTCAAGGCTCCCCCCACAGTGATTCACTTCCTGAAGCAAGACTCTATCTTTATTTTGTTCCATAATCTTTTAAAACACCGTTAACTAGCTAATGACCTATTGTTCAAGGACAGAAGCCTATAGAAATTTTATACTCAAACCACAAGACAGGGTAAAGACTCTTCACAAACTTGGAACTTGCTAAACAAGATGCATGTACTTTTGGTGAACAACTAGAATTTCTCTTTAGATTGGCCATGTGGATCACCAGAGTTGTCCATTCACTAATGTTGAATGGCTGTTAAATTTTCTTCAGAGTGATTGTATTGTCTTCCAGTCATCTAGATGCCAACTTTTAATGTTTTATTTCAGAATGCTATTTTCCAACTCATATACAAAGGATAGTAAGCTCCAAATAGGGATTTGTTCATTGTTTATATTCACTCCACAGTGGAGTTTGTCCTTGTAGCCTGCCAACTCTGTAACATCGCTCCCCATCTCTAGACCTAAGTTTGTTAGTTGGATAGACACAGGTCTTAATGAATGTCCTTTTCTATTCTAATACACTTATACTCTGTGATTCTATGATTTGCCCAATGACTTTCCAAACACTTTACTGTTGTTTTACTTCATAAAATAAGGGGAAAATGCATCTACTTTTGCAAACTCTCATCATGCCCTTAACAAAAAAGTATGATGAATTAAGGAGAGTGACCTATGTTTGTTGTTTTATAAATATTTTTAAAAGCATGCAATAAATATAAAAAATGCTATGCTCTTCTCAGGTACTGGAACTGATGCTCTCAGAGCAAAGCACTGTTCTTTTTGGCACAGCATAGGTTTCAGATGCTACTGGGGCAATCTTCTGTATATTTATCATTCATTTGGGTGTGGATAATGCAGATGATGTCTGTGACTGGCATTCATGTCTATCTCACCATTGCATGACCTACTCTTGGAAATAAATGCAGATTTAGTGGTACATAACTTTAATTCCAGTACTAGCCGAACTGGTCTACATAGAGAATTCCAGGCCAGACAAGTTTGCATAGTAAGATCTTGCTTGCTTCTAAATCTTTAATTTTAATTAGTTGAGAGGGTCTTTCTTCTCAACAATAATAGAATGATCTTACAATTTTTATGAGAAAAACTATATCCCAATCATTTAATTTTATAACTTTCTTGAAATATTTATTGTCATTATTGACTTGAGGCTTAATTGCATGTAAATGATCATTAACTTTTTCATGGATAAGACTTTGATTAACGTCAATTTTTATTTCTCCCAAGGATCGTTTCCAGCAATTGGGGTAGAAGCTTTCTGCCCCAGCTTCCTGAGGGCTGGATTTTTAAATAGCATCCAAGCACCACATCCAGTGACAGCTGGAGGATCTCTTCCCCCAAGGATTCCTGCTGGTAGGTATCCCGGCTACACTACTCTACAACCAGATAAACCAATATGACGCTTTTAAAGATGAATACTTCTAAAAAGAGGTTGAAAAGAAATGTAAGTGACTCTGTAGTACAGCAAGCACAGTTATATCTAGTGCTGTGAAAATAGCATCAAAGTAGGGGAAAGGATTTTCTTTCCAAGTGCCTACTTAGCATGGAGCTTATGTAACCGAGAACTAGAGCCACCTTGACGCTTGGAATGGACCACAAAAGAGAATTGAAAATTAAGTATGTTGACGGAAAGAGTAATTGGATAAGTCTTTAGAGATTTAATTAAAGTCCTCTTTCACTAAAGGAAAATGATTTGAAGAAAAGCCAGAAAAAGTTTCGAAGAAAATTTTGAGATAGAAAATTAACATTCAGTTCTTTCTAAAATTAGTACTCTGACAAAAATTATGAAATGAAATATAGCATATCTTTCTAAACTTTAAGAATTTAGTAAAATTTTTCATGAGTTATTCATAGCGCCACTAGTACAAATCTTTGCTTCCTGTCATTCAGGTCTGAAGCTGCCATACTCCACTGTACCTAAATGATACAGACCTACCTTGTACTGGACTCTTGATGGGTTTTTTTTCCCATTTTGTTGTTGTTGGTGGTGGTGGTGGTGGTGAGTTCAAGACAGAGTTTCTCTGTGCAACAGCCCTGGCTGTCATAGGGCTCACTCTGTAGACCAGATGGCCTCAAACAGAGATCCATCTGCCTCTGTCTCCTGAGTATTGGGACTAGAGGCATTGACCACGCGACTCTTGATGTTTTTAATTACAATTCTTGTATATTTATCATAATGATAGTAATGGTATAAATTATGCCAATGCTATAAGTGTATCCAAGAGGGCTGGCACACTCAGCAGGTAATCGAACATTTGGCAAGACTGGGAATCCTAACTTTTCAAAAGTCTCATGATGTGCATTTGTTTACTCTTCTTAACATAATGCCAACTATTCTTTCGATTATTCTTATATTTTCCTCTTGTCTATTAGTTAGTCTTAATACATAAAATCAACTAACAGTATACTTACTGTTAGTTGATTTATACTTTGATGTATGTGGACCAGAATCACATACTTAGGTTGCCCAAATTCCATGTTCCAACATGGCAGTGATTTAATGAAGTGGTTTTTAGGGTTTATTTATGTATATGTAACTCTGTAACTAGAGTTACAGAGGGTTGTGAGTGCCATGTGGGTGCTGAGAATTGAACTTAGGTCCTCTGCAAGAGCAGCAAGTACTTCAACCTGTAAGCCATCTGCCCAGCCCCCTCATGAAAAGTTGTAAACCAAGACACTTTTTGAGTGCATCAGAAGAAGCATTGGACAGGCAGTTACAGCAAAGTGGAGGACATGCCATAGGCCTCACATGTTATAGTGTTTTTAGCTCTTCTGTTGTTAGAAGGTAAGAGTCTGTTTTATATCCCAGAAGGATTTATCTAAGAATATTAGGTCACACGTAGAATGGACAATAAAGAATTACTGGCAACTGACGTAGAAGACATCAATATTGTTTTTAACAGCCACCTGCAAGTTATTCAGAGATTCCATCTTCATGAATGGGCCCAAGGTGTTGAGAGGCAGAGAGACATTGATCCTCAGCTTTGGCATGAGTGGAGTATGTATGGCCAGGGGAGTGCTTGGGAGGACACCGAAGCTATTCTTGCTGAACTGGATGACAAAGTCTGTCATATGCTGCAGAGCTTTGCTGGTGAAGTTCATTTCCATGTAGATGTACCCTTGGCAGTGTGTGAATATCCCTGAGATCTCTAAGCCTTTTAGCCTTTACCGCAGGTAGCCAACGGCCTTAGGAGCCATGTATCCACCAGTTGCCATGCCTATCCCAGTGGAAAGCTCAAACGGGTCATTCAGACCGCTGCTGACCACAGCAGGAGTAGGTGAAGGAGTGAAAGTTGCAGGCCCCGATGACGGAACAAAGGATTGTCCTACTGCCGGACTTCCCCCAAGGCTCCCACCAAGGTCACTGCCATGCAAGCTGTCCAGTACAGATGCCTTCTACTTCAGCTACGTCATCCCACTCAATGTGCATTTTGTAGAAGACGGCAAAATGGAGCGCCAGGTCTTCCTTTCACCATGGAAGGATATTCCTAATGAAAATGAACTCCAGTTTCAGATTATGGAATGTCATTTAAATGCTGACACAGTTTCCAGCAAGTTGCAAGACAACACTGTTGACACCATTGTGACAAGGAACCTGGAAAGGCAAGGCATGCTCCACCAGTCCCGGAAGCTCACTAATAGCGTTTGGATTTTGGCCGAGCTACTGATCCAGCTAGGAAACCCCAATTATACGCTATCACTGAAGTGTAGAGCCCCTGACGTCTCTCAGGACATCTATCAGGTCTACAAATGCATTTTGAAAAACTAATAAATGAGTTCTGCACACTGCAGTCACCCTGTAATCGGTGCAAGCCAAGAACTCTAAACTGGAAGAAGTTGTACTGCGGTGTCGAACCTGACCCCAAACCTTGCGGCACCCACCCCGGTAGGGAGCAGTCAGCCTGTGCTGACTGTAGCATTCACCCAGGTGGGTAGGTTGGCTCCCTGTGACTTCTGTAATCACTGCCTCCATCACTCCCAACCTCTGCCACCCGCTGCCGCTCTGTCCTTCCTCGTGAGCTTCCCCATGCTGTGCCAATGGCTAGCTTTTTCTACACCCTCTTTCGAGCATAGTTTGATATTTTGTAATTGAAAGCTCATACCGCAAGCAGAAAAAGGCAATATATTAAAGCAAGGAAATGTGGGGTGGGGGGAAGAGTTACTGGCCAAGATAACAACATATTTGATTTTTAGACTTGCAACTTTCTAACTTCTCTAAAGTTGGGATGATTCTATCAGCTCTGTAAAACACTTGATGTATGTTTGGTTTCTTTCTGAAAAAGTAATTCACATTATAATTTTATGTAGCTTTAGTTTATATAATTAATGACTTTCTCATGTACTCTGGTGCCTCACATTTGACCATGTCCCCTGGAGGGGGAGACCTGGTGGCACTCAGAGGAAGGACAGCAGGTTACCGAGAAGAGACTTGATACCCTATGAGCATATACAGGGGGAGATAATCCCCCCCAGGAACAGTCATAGGGGAGGGGAATAAGGGGAAAATGGGAGGGAGAGAAGAATGGAGAGGATACAAAGGATGGGATAACCATAGAGATGTAACAAGAATAAATTAATTAAAAATTAATATCTCAAAATAAATTAATTAATTAATTAGTATCTCAGTGATTAGCACTGAGTAGATAAACACAACTAGTACTTCAGTGGTTTATTCCTAATAATAGTGGCAATCTGGTGAATTTGGATACAGCTGGCAGAAATGACATTATGAGGTCTGATGGTGATTTGAGTTATTTGGCAGTCCTAGCAAAAAAAAAATTGAAATAGCCCTTGTCATTTGTCCACTGGGAATGAGAAAAGGAAGATGATATTCCACAGCACAGACACACAATCTCCCTTCCAGAGAAGGATCTGAGGAAGCGCCCTCACATTCCCTTCTTCTAGGCTTTATGCCTAACTTGCCTCTAGCTTTTGTAGGAGAAAAAAAAACTCCATTTAGTTTTCATGACTTACATACAAATCAGGTGAAACAAAATTGCTGCTTAAAACATTTATAGATCTCAACTTGTTCCTGTTCCCTTCAAACTGAAATTAACTCAGCTCGCTCTTCCTGACTGAAAATCCTCTCATAAGAGGTCCCTATGCAGTTTCACACCTAACAGCGAGGCCCACCACAGTTTCAAAGGCAATTTGCATTTCCTCTCATTCAACTCCAGCCAGTTTCCCAAGAAGTTCCTTCATAATCTTCTGTTGAGAGGAGCAATGCAGTCATCACGTGACGTTCTTACTATTTCATATACTTCCTACCTGACATATTCCTTTGTTGTGTAATATCCACATGTATGTTCCTTCAGGCTTAGTGTATCAACCCTAGGACAGGAAGCATGTTCCTTCCCCATCACTTCCTCTCAGCACACGCTCAGAACCAGCTGAAGGACGATGCCTGCTGGACGTCTACTGATTGATTATATGCCACAGAAATGGATGGTCTCTCAAAACATTTCCTGTGTCTTTGATGAATTACCAAACCTCTTCCAGTGCTGATGTTAACTTGGTTCCTGTTAATCAAATTCAAATGAGATGTGCAAGTATGTTTTGTTTAGAAGTATTGATCCTTTGTTTTTGCGTCACACCCTGCTGTTAAGCAACAGTATTTCTTACAGCATTTATTCCTAACTTAACTTCATTGTTAGAACAATCACTGGATCATGAGACCCAACAAATAGACAGGCTTGTCAGTATTTGTGTAACAACAGTCAATCATTTGTGAATTTTCTTATTTCTAGACAGGTCATTTTAAAGGGTTATTTTTCTGAGTCTAAGATAGAGAAAAACACTAGGATACCAATGCCACATAACACATGGGAGCAAGTGGAACTTTAAAATAGGAAATTCAGAAAAAAAGTAAACATTGAAAGTCCTCCTAATATTTCCTCTGTGGTTAACCTTAGAAACAGGTGTCACTCCAGAGTGGCACCTCAGTTTGCCTGTCTGCACCATGACTATGACTCTTCTTCTTTGCCTTCCAGAGTCTCTTCATTGTGTAGCATGTGTCAGGTCCAAAGGAAATGGCCAGTCTGCTTAGACTCTGCTTACCTGGAACTGAATAACCGTAAAATCTAAACAAAAAGTGATTCAGACACAGATGTGCAGTTTCTGAGTATATAACAAATTTATTTTCTCAGAAAGATATTTTAATAATTCTTAAATTCAAAGATCCAAACCTTTCTACAGCCATAGCCCTGTTCATTGGTTAACTACAAAGAAATGAATTCACAACCCAGCTTTGTGTAAGCCACTTACATTTCAAGTGTACCATTTTCCCAACAAAGGACTCCCAGTCCTGAAAAAAATATTAAAATGGCTCCATAGCCTGAATAACAAATGGCAAGATTTTCCTCTCTCTCCTTCATATAAAATGCTACCTAATATGAAGTTAGGGGAAATATTGTATGTACTGTTATCATATCTAAAAGATTTTTTTTATAAGTATACACTTTAGGTGTCCAAATTAGGCTAGTAGTGATAAGTTTGAAGCCACAGGAAATCTTGTGCCTGGTGATGATAATGGTCTCAGCTCTGGGCCCATACAGAGACTTCAGAAAAGAATTAACACTAATAATTATGACTAGGTGACAGGTTTGAATGGAGTTAAAAATATGATGAGGAAATTTAACATGAATTCAGTGTACCAAGGGAAATCAACACTGGTAAAGTATACATTGAATTGTAAGTGTGATCAAACAGCAGTACATGGTTTCTTCATATTTCAAGCATGCTAAGAGGCTAGAAGAAGTGTAGGCTATGACTTTGCCCTGAAACATTTCAAACCCAGTCATTTTCAGCATACCAACTACCCGTGGTGATGATTATTAATTTTCTAAAGAATATACCAAAAATCCCTTATTTAATAAACTATCATCATACTTAGTCTAAATACACCTTGCACAATTCACTTTATAAGTAGTCTTCAGGATGAAAAACTCCTGTTATTCCATTGAGGGGTATAGCTGCTATGTATTTTGCAGTTGCAAATCTTGCCAATTACCCAAGATGAATTACAGGTGGGTGTGTCCACATGCCTGCTTATGTCGAGAATTGAAGAGAATGGAAATAGATAAAATATGTGAGGAGAAGTTCCAAATAGTCCACTCAAATGTACTGTAGCACAAAAGGTCCCCCTTCCCCTGTAGTACTAACTGCCAATTTGTTCCTTCCTTGCTATGAGTTCAGCCCCTGGCCCACCCACTGAAGTCCCTGAAGTCAGTTTTTCTAAAAATCTCTTTCTCTAATGTTTTGGCTGCTGAAACCTTTAGAGGAAAAATCCAGAAACATGGGTGAGAGAAGCACTGAGGGGCTGGGTCACAGACAGAACAGAGGTACACCAAGCCTTCAGTGCACAAGGAAGATAACCTTTGTGACTGTCGTGCTAAGCCATTAACAAGAAATGCCTCCCATAAAATATTTGCAGTATTGGTAGTTCCAGGATCGCTATTTTGTAAACCACCGTATAGAATATACTTTATAAACAATGCAAAAGCCAGATGAAGACCCAAGTTGTATTTTGTCATCTGGTTTATTGTTCAAAGTCAATGGGCTTATAAGAGCAGGTACATACTCTGATTTATCAAAAAGTACCCCAAAAGTGGGGAAATTATTTAAAATTAAGGAAGAGAGCTTCAAAATATTGTTTGGAAATATTTAAAAATCAGAATAGGAACATACACTAAATTGAAGTTATTAAAACCTACAAGCACTAGGCTTGAGAAACATCCATACAGTTTATGAGATAAAAGAATCCTATGGGCAAGTCACTTTTGGAGGAAAGTGAGACTCATCTGTTCTAACTGAAAATGTGGTGGTTCATTAGCCTCCATCCCCATGCCCAACACAGAAAACTAAGGGAAAATTAAACACTATAGACTCTCTTCCACAAGAAAGCATGCACAGAGTCATGTGTGTAAATTTGGGGTGGTGGGGGTCTCCAGGCAGCCTGAAGCTCAGAAAGTAAACACCTGGTTCCGCAGAAGCAGATCTTCTGCTCGGTATTAGAGTTGAACCCGCCACCATTGTATAGACAGGAGGCACATTATAAAGGGAAGAAAGCGGCGGCTGAGCACATTTGATAGCAAACTCTTGAACAGGCTCTCAATTTTTTTCTTGTCTGCCAGAAAGACAATTTTTTTTTTAAATTTCAAAAGAGCCTTTAAATAATCTCTTATCCATTTATGCATGTCTATTCATAATCTTTCACATGCTTTACTCTTTGACCTCAGAGAAGGCTTCTTTATTAACATAAAAGCTTCTCTTTATCTATCATTTGAATAAGTTTGAATCTTAAAAACATAAATGTTACATATTTAAATTCTCACTAAAAACATACCCAGTACCTAGACATCTTGTTTATTATTATAGATTATGCCGCTTATTTTGGTTCTATTTAAAGACTTGGTCAAATCTTTTGAAGGATTTGTCAAAGAATCATTTTCTTCTTAAGAAGAAAAATTCTACCCAGACTTAGACCATTTGCTAACTTAGCTGAATCTCCGTGTGAATCAGCATTTCATCTTGGCATTGACTGGGGCTGTTTTATAGGTGTGTTTCCTCCCTAATTAGAAACGCCAAAGGAACCTGGCTGGTCTGGTACCTCTTTTCCTCCTGAGAGCCATTCCCTCAGGGTGAAATGCATGCCCCGTTGGGCAGCTGGGCCACTTAAGAACATGAGTAAGAAACCAGCCCTGGAACGCATAAGTCTCCGCTCGGCACTCAATCTTCCGCTTTGTAGGGCAAAGCACAGTGGAAGCCTGGCTCTGACACAATGTGGGCTTTTTGCAGTTCTTTTCACAGAAGGCTTTCAGAGAGCGCACGTAGCTAAACTGAACTGAGAAAGAGAAATTAAACATCTTGTAAAAGTTGCAGCAGAGATTTGAACATAAATAGTAACTTCTCTAGGTGGGAAGAAGGTAAACAGTGATCTAATTATGCATGATGCATTTAGCAATTGTTTTCTCATTATAATTAAAAGTTCGTCGCAAATAACTATGTAGATGGCTTTATAAGCAGAGGTCTGAGTCTGTAAGGCAACTGCCAGAGCGTCCCAGGGTTCTTATGTCCAAGGGCAATGAATTAGAAACGGAGAGTGTGGCTAGAAATAGAAATAAAGACAGATTTTTTAAAGGGAATATGTTTCCCAGGATAAGAGAAAGCTAGCAAGCGGAGGGAAGAGCTTGTGCTTCAAACCCTCTGTGCAGGAGCTACACGACACTTTATAGGTCATCCACACAGCATCCCCAAACAAAAGAAAGCAAACCATTAAACTAAAACTTCCTCAAGATTGGATCTGAACCCAGTCTGAATACTAAGAACAATAAAGCAAATGGCAGCCTATGATGGTGTGGATATGGGGACACGGGAGCCAGGAACACCTATCGACTGTTGGTGAGCATACAAACCGGTGCAACTACTGAGGAAGTCAATGTGGATGTTTCTCAAGCTACGTCTACTGTATGATACAGCAATGGCACTCCCAAATATAGGACTGTATATCCTACTGTGGAGATATTTTGCCATCAGCACTCATTTCAGCTCAACGTACAATAGCCAGGAAGAGCAAACAACCTACATGTCAATGGATAATGAAAAATGGTTCATGTACACACTATATGTCCATGTCCATTGGATTCAACATACATGTATATTGGATGTAGTGTTCAACTGTAAAGCAGAGTAAGAATATGGGATTCTCAGGTAAAAAGTTGGAGCTGGAAATACTCATTCTGAGTGAAGTAACCCAGATCTAGAAACACAGAAATCCATGTGTTTTCTCTCGTATGTGGATGTTAGCTTTCAATCTTTAGATATAGCTGTTTAAATTAAAGTACACAAAGAAGGAAAAAAATTAAGAAAAGAAGCCATAGAAGATTTTCTGCTAAATGACACAAGGGTCAGGGAAGAAATAAAGAAAGAAATCAAGGAGTTTCTGAAATTCAATGAAAATGAGGGAACAACATACCCAAATTTGTGGGATACATTGAAAGCAGTGTTAAGAGGAAAATTCATAGCACTAAGTGCCTTTAAAAAGAAATTGGAAACATCACACATAAGCAACTTAACAAAACAGCTGGAAGCCCTAGAAAAAAAAGAAGCAGAAACACCCAAAAGGAGTAGACGTCTGGAAATAATCAAACGCAGGGCTGAAATTAACAAATTAGAAACTAAGAAAACAGTCCAAAGAATCAACAAAACCAAGAGCTGGTTCTTTGAGAAAATCAACAAGATAGACAGACCGTTAGCCAAACTAACTAAAAGGCAGAGAGACAGTATTGAAATCAACAAAATCAGAAATGAAAAGGGAGACATAACAACAGACACTGAAGAAATACAAAGAATCATAAGATCCTATTTTGAAGGCATATATGCCACAAAATTTGAAAATCTAAGGGAAATGGATGATTTTCTTCATCAATTTCACTTGCTAAAGTTGAGTGAAGAACAGACAAACAAGCTAAATAGTCCCATTTCCCCTACGGAAATAGAAGCAATCATTGATAGTCTCCCAACAAAAAAAGCCCAGGGCCAGATGGTTTCAGTGCAGAATTCTACCAGACCTTCAAAGGCGAGCTAATACCGACACTCTTCAAGCTACTCCAAAACATAGAATTGGATGGAACATTACCAAATTCATTCTATGAGGCCATAGTCACACTGATACCTAAACCTCACAAAGACTCAACAAAGAAAGAGAATTTCAGACCAATTTCTCTTATGAACATCGATGCAAAAATACTAAATAAAATTCTTGCAAAACGAATACAAGAACACATAAAGGATATCATTCATCATGACCCAGCAGGCTTCATTCCAGGCATGCAGGGATGGTTTAATATATGGAAATTCATCAATGTAATCCACCATATAAACAAACTGAAAATAAAAAACCACATGATCATCTCTTTAGATGCAGAGAAAGCATTTGATAAAATCCAACACCCATTCATGTTTAAAGTTTTAGAGAGATCGGGGATACAAGGCACTTTCCTCAACATAATAAAGGCTATATACAGCAAGCCAATAGCCAAAATCAAAGTGAGATACTCAAGGAAATTCCTCTAAAATCGGGAACAAGGCAAGGCTGCCCACTCTCTCCATATCTCTTCAATATAGTACTCGAAGTTCTAGCCAGAGCAATAAGACAACAAAAGGAGATCAAGGGGATCCAAATGGGAAAGGAGGAAGTCAAACTATCCCTATTTGCAGATGATATGATAGTGTACATAAGCACCCTCAAAATTCCACCAGAGAACTCCTACAGCTGATAAACACTTTCAGCAATTTGGCTGGATACAAAATTAACTCAAAAAAGTCTGTAGCCTTCCTATACACAACTAACAAGCTTGCAGAGGAAGAAATTAGGAAAGCCATACCCTTCACATTAGCCACAAGCAATATAAAACATCTAGGAGTTACTCTAACTAAGCAAGTGAAGGACTTGTTTGAAAAAAATTTCAAAACTCTGAAGAAGGAGATTGAAGATGACATGAAAAGATGGAAGGATCTTCCTTGCTCTTAGATAGGGAGAATTAACATAGTAAAAATGGCCATCCTACCAAAAGCAATCTACAGATTCAATACAATCCCTATCAAAACACCCACACAATTTTTTGAAGACATTGAAAGTTCAATTCTGAACTTCATATGGAAAAACAAAAAACCCAGAATAGCAAAAACGATCTTGTACAATAAAAGGTGCTCCGGTGGAATCTCCATACCTGATCGCAAATTGTACTATAAAGCAATAGTAATTAAAACAGCATGGTACTGGCACAGCAACAGGCTGGTTGATCAGTGGAATCGACTCGAAGACCCAGATATGAATACACACACATATGGTCACTTGATTTTTGACAAAGAAGCCAAATCCACTCAATGGAAAAAGGATAGCATCTTCAACAAATGGTGCTGGTCTAACTGGAGGTCTATGTGTAAAAAAATGCAACTGGACCCATATTTGTCACCTTGCACAAAACTCAAATCCAAGTGGATTAAAGACCTCAACATAAAACCAGAGACACTAAGTCACTTAGAAGAAAAAGTGGGGAAGAGCCTGGAACATATTGGCACAGGAGACAACTTCCTGAACAGAACACCAACAGCCCAGGCCTTAATGTCAACAATTAATAAATGGGACCTCATGAGGCTGAGAAGCTTCTGTAAGGCTAGAGACACGGTCAAGAGAACAAAGCGATAGCCTACAGACTGGGAAAAGATCTTCACCAACCCTACATCTGACAAAGGTCTAATATCCAAAATATATAAAGAACTCAAGAAATTAAACACCACCAAACCAAATAACCCAATTGAGAAATGGGGCTTGGAACTAAACAGAGAATTCTCAACAGAAGAATATCAAATGGCTGAGAAACACTTAAAAAAATGCTCAACCTCCTTAGTCATCAGGGAAATGCAAATCAAAACAACTCTGAGATTCCATCTTACACCCATCAGAATGGCTAAGATCAAAAATTCAAGCGACACCACATGCTGGAGAGGATGTGGGGAGAGAGGAACACTCCTTCATTGCTGATGGGAATGCAAACTAGTACAACCACTTTGGAAATCTATCTGGTGCTATCTCAGAAAACTTGGAATAGGGCTTCCTCAAGACCCAGCTATTCCACTCCTTGGAATATACCCAGAAGATGCACCAGCACACAGCAAGAAAATTTGCTCAACCATGTTCATAGCAGCCTTGTTCATAATAGCCAGATCATGGAAACAGCCTAAATGTCCCTCAGTAGAAGAATGGATAAAGAAACTGTGGTACATATACACTATGGAATACTACTCAGCTATTAAAAACAAGGAATTCCCGAAATTTGTGGGTAAATGGATTGAGCTAGAAATGATCATAATGAGTGAGTTAACTCAGAAGCAGAAAGACTCAAATGGTATATACTCACTTATATTTGCATACTAGCCCAAGGGGCATGTCCCATGAAAGCCTTCACTTAACAGGAAACTGGGACAGAGGGGCAGACATCCTATTGGGACTCTAGATGAGAGAACCATGTGAGAATAGCAATGTAGAAGGATCCAGTGGGTCCTAGAAACCTACAAGTAGAACATTATGATAGGCAGATTTGGGCCAATGGGTCCCGCTCAAACTAAGGCACCAGCCAAGGACAATATAGGTGGTAAACTTTAAACCCCTACCCAGATCTAGCCAATGGTAAGAACTGTCTCCACAGTTGAGTGGAGAATGGGATATGACTTTCTCATGTACTCTGGTGCCTCACATTTGACCATGTCCCCTGGAGGAGGGGGAGACTTGGTGGCACTCAGAGGAAGGATAGCAGGTCATCGAGAAGAGACTTGATACCCTATGATCATATACAGGGGGAGGTAATCCCTCTCAGGAACAGTCATAGGGGAGGGGAATAAGGGGAAAATGGGAGGGAGGGAAGAATGGGAGGATACAAGGGATGGGATAACCATTGAGATGTAACAAGAAGAAATTAATAAAATTAAAAAAAACTGTAAAAAAAAAAAGAAAAGAAAAGAAGTCATGGTGTGGGAGGATTTCACTGAAATAGAGAGTGTAGCTAGTAATAAGGTAAAAGAGGAAGGGTTAAATTAGGTAGCAGACAGGAGGACAGGGTATAGAGAAGGACAGCTAATACTGTGTGTTAATTGCAGTGTAGTTTTCTCCAATCTCTAGTCCACCATACTAGGGTATACTGAATATATACTATAGATATTTGTTTTATTTTAAAGTTACTGGCAATTCTCTCCTGGTGTGATGATACAGAAAACTGGACAACTTTATAACATATCACTTATGCAACCAAAGACAATTTTGAAGCCAGAAGCACAACATCTTCTCACCACTGGGAAATGCAGAGTTTCCTGATGACCTTTTAGAGCTCTTAAAAGATTCAGGATGTAACAGCATCTCCAATGCCTTCCCCAAAGGAGGTGAAAAAATATTTTTGCATTATCCCTCTCATAAGTTCTGATATGTGACCCTTACAAGTAAATTCTGTTTGCTTAAGTGCCAATTGAGAAGATGACGAAATTACTTTTAAAAATCCTATACAATGCCAGGCGTGGTGGCACACTCCTTTAATCCCAGCATTAGAGAGGCAGAAGGAGGCAGATCGCTGTGACTTCAAGGCCAGCCTGGTCTAAAAAGTAGGTCCAGGACAGCCAAGGCTAACACAGAGAGCCCCTGTCTCAAAAAACCAAAAAAAAAAAAAAAAAAAAAAAATCAGTGTACAATAGTCTTAGAACGATTATCATGTTTGGGATGTAGAAGAAGAAAAACCTTAAGATTTTACCAGCTGTTTTCCTTACTGTAAGTTAGGCACTTACTAGTTATATAAATTCTCTTTGGTAGCTACAGAAGCACATAGGCTGTAATTCCTTTTCAGAATGTTTCTGTAGGAAGACATAAAGAGTTAGGGTGACTTTCTATGCTTTCCAAATGACTGCTGGAGACTTCAGTGTTATTTCAAGCTTCATCAAGATGGACAAGTATTTGAGCTCTGAAAGTTGTTGTTCAAGCCCTGACTCTTGCCGCTTAAACTCTCAATACATCAATGAGTTCTCATGTTAAACCAATGTAATAATTGCATTCATTATAGGACTGCTATGAGGATGAAATTAGTTTAAAAATGAGTGTCCTGCCGGGTGTTGTGGCGCACACCTTTAATCCCAGCACTCGGGAGGCAAAGGCAGGTGGATCGCTGTGAGTTTGAGGCCAGCCTGCTCTACAAATTGAGTCCAGGACAGCCAAGGCTACACAGAGAGACCCTGTCTCGAAAAACCAAAAAAAAAAAAAAAAAAATGAGTGTCTAACTTGTACAACCACTTTAGAAATCTATCTGGCGCTTTCTCAGAAAACTGGGAATAGGGCTTCCTCAACACCTGGCTATTCTACTCCTTGGAATATACCCAGAAAATACTCCACCGCACAACAAGGACATATGCTCAACCATGTTCTTAGCAGCCTTATTCATAATAACTTGAACCTGGAAACAACCCAAAAGTCCCTCAGTTGAAGAATGGATAAAGAAATTGTGGTACATTTACACTATGGAATACCACTCCGCTATTAAAAACAAGGAAATCAGGAGAGGGGAATAAGGGGAAAATGGGAGGGAGGGCAGAATGGGAGGAAACAAGGGATGGGATAACCATAGAGATGTAACAAGAATAAATTAATAAAAAAAAATAAAAGTAAAAAAAAAAACAAAAAAAAACAAGGAAATCCCAAAATTTGTGGACAAATGGATGGAACTAGAAATGATCATAATGAGTGAGTTAACCCAGAAGCAGAAAGAGTCAAATAGTATATACTCACTTATAATTGGGCACTAGACCAAAAGGCATGTTCCACAAAAGTCTTCACTTACCAGGAGATTGGGATAGATGTTAGGAAATCCTACTGAGACTCTATGTAAGAGAAATATAGGAGACTGGGGAAATAGAAGGACCCAGAAGGTCCTAGAAACCTACAAGAAGAACATTGTGATGGGCGGATCGGGGCCCAGGAGGTTTGCTTCAACTGTTGCACTAACCAAGGACAATACCAGTAGTAAACATCAAACCCCTACTCTGATCTAGCCAATGGACAGGAGATTCTCCACAGTCATGTGGAGAGTGAGGACTGACTCTGACATGAACTCTGCTGCCCCATTTTTGACCACCTCCCCTTGGTGGGGAGGCTGATGCACTCAAAGAAAGAATAAGCAGACTACCAAGATGAGACTTGATAGCCCCTGACCATATGTAGGGGAGGAGGTCCCCCTTAGTCTTAGACCTAGGGGAGGAGAATAGGGTGAAAGTGGGAAGGAGGGAGGAACGAGAGGATACAAGTGATGGAATAACAATTGAGTTGTAATCTGAATAAATTAATTAAATAATAAAAAAGAAAAATTATTACACCAAAATAAAATAAAACAAATAAAAATAAATAAAAATGACTAGCATATTAATAAACATATAAAATTTATTTATTATGTGTATGCTGCCTTACATGTAGTATATATTTATATATTATTTACATAGTATGTTTTTATCTAAATAAGGCCTAGGGATATGGTTCAGCCATAAAATGCTTCAGTTACAAGTTTAGGGGAGCTCAGTTTGTATTCCTAAAACCCGTTAAAAACCAGGCATGTATGTGCCTGGAAAGACAGCTCAGAGGTTAAGAGCCTTTGTGTACCTTGTAGAGGACTAGAATTTAGTTCTTGTACAAAAAATGAGTGGCTCCCATTGAAAAACAGTAAATAAAACATAATTTCAAGACATATGCTTTTAATGTAATTATCAGTATCATAATTATTATATATTATATTATATTATATTATATTATATTATATTATATTATATTATATTA
>OU015745.1:109962610-110013312 GCA_907169655.1 Acomys percivali | reverse complement strand
TATATTATATTATATTATATTATATTATATTATATTATATTATATTACTCAGACAAATATGAATGCAATCCAAACTCTAGAAAGCTAGTCTTAAAGTGAAAAAGGAAAAGTTCTGAGTGAGGAGTCTGAAAGGAGTTGAGCAGGAGGGAATAGAAGGTGGAATTGAGATAAACAAATTATATGCACATATGAAATTATCAAACACTGATCAGAGGAAGTGCGATTATTTCCCACCACCCATGTCAGGCGATTCACAGGTGCCTGTAACGCCAGCTACAAGGATCCAATGCCTCTGGCCTCCACTCATGTATACATACCACATAAAGAGACAGAAAGGGGTGCATGTACATACACTTTTAAAAATTAGATAATTCTTAAATAAAATATTCAAAGATAAAAAAGCCTATGTTGTTGAAATTATATAATGCAGTTGATACATTCCACTTCTCATAGTGAAAGGCATGATAGAACTGGACGTCATTAGCAATTATTTCTATTCTCTATGTGACATTACCTGACAAGAAGAATTCTTTTGCCTGTATGGAAATTTCTAGTAGGAAGAAAAACAACTGAATACTGTGTGGCTCATTGATATAGATGACATGTCTCACTGCAACTGCAGAAAATGAAGTTTGGTTGGGGTTCTGTGGTTGGTTGGTTGGTTGGTTGGTTGGTTGGTTTGGTTTGGTTTTACACCATTCATTTCCTCTTAAGTAAATATAGACTAAGAACTGTTATTGTTTTCGTAAGTATAGACACGCCTTTCTAGTTTATACTCAGTTGCTCCTGTCACTGGATGCCATGTTTTATTCTACAGCATTTCTCCAAGAGCATCAGGATCACCTCTAAATTTTAAAAAAAGGAAGTGAGGAGAAACATGGAACAAAATTTACTTGGCTATTAGTCATCAAGAGTGTTGGTACAGAGTATGGAAGACACACAGCTAGTGAAGGTAGAGTAAGAAACTCCTTCCGGTAGAAGCTATTTTTCAAGAACTAATGTAGTATGGTATTTAAGTGAAAAATAGCCACCTTATGAGAAGCAATTTTGTTTATTAAAACAAGTGGAAAACTGTTGGTTTCAGCTACAGAATGTTGGTGAGCCTTTGAGAGTATAAGGGGAGCTACTAAATATTCTGCTCTGGATCGTTTTCAGTAACAAACCGTCATAATCGTGACAAGCAATCCTTAGCTTAGGATCCACTAGCCTCCAGTCTGGAAGGTGATATATGATAGCGAGGTATGGATTGACGCCTTCATGCCATGGCTGGGTGGTTCCTTATTTAGTATTGAATGCTTAGATCATTTGCCTCACTTCTGTGACCAAATACCTGACAGGTAGCAACCTGGGGGAGGACAGGTTAATTCTCACTGGCCCTTCAGAGGACAGAGCCTATTATAAAGGCTAACGCATGGCAACCTGTGAGAAGCTGCACATATCATGACAGATCAGCAAAGAAAAAGCAAAAGACTTATGCACAGATTTCTTTCTTCTTTTGTTCTTTTTGTTCTTTCTAGCCCCTCAGCTCAAGGAGCAGGGGAGATACTGCCCACATTAAGGCAGGTCTTTCTTAAACACCCCAGTGATACACCTGAAGGTATGCTTTTCCAAGGATCTAAGTGTTTCCTAGTCAAACTAAGATGATTATCAAAATTGACCATAACAAGTCCATCCCTTTTCTTTTTTTAATATATTTTATTAATTTATTCATATTACATCTCAATTGTTATCCCATCACTTGTATCCTCCCATTCCTCCCTTCCTCCCATTTTCCCCTTACTTCACTCCCCTATGACTCTGACTAAGGGGGACCTCCTCCCTCTGTATATGATCATAGGGTATCAAGTCTCTTCTTGGTAGCCTGCTATCCTTCCTCTGAGTGCCACCAGGCCTCCCCATCCAGGGGACGTGGTCAAATATGGGGCACTAGAGTTCGTGTGAAAGTCAGACCCCACTCTCCACTCAATTGTGGAGAATGTCCTGTCCATTGGCTAGATCTGGGTAGGAGTTCGAAGTTTACTGCATGTATTGTCCTTGGTTGGTGCCATAGTTTGGGCAGGACCCCTGGGCCCAGATCTGCCCGTCTTAATGTTCTTCTTGTAGGTTTCTAGGACCCTCTGAATCCTTCTATTTCCCCATTCTCCCATGCTTCTCTCACCTAGAGTCCCAATAGGATGTCCTCATCTCTGTCCCACTTTCCTGGTAAGTGAAGACTTTCATGGGACATGTCCCTTGGGCTAGTGTCCAGACATAAGTGAGTATATACCATTTGACTCTTTCTGTTTCTGGGTGAACTCACTCATTATGATCATTTCTATTTCAATCTATTTGTCCATAAATTTCAGAAATTCCTTGTTTTTAATAGCTGGGTAGTATTCCATATAAGTCCACCCCTTTTCAAGTTGACATCCCAGCACAGCTCTATAAACCCTAACAGTCCATTGTTAGCTTCTATGTATTTCCTGATGCAAAATGTGTTTTGTCTAACTCTCTCTCTCTCTCTCTCTTTAAATAGTAGTGAGGATGGGGAGAAAAGGGGAATCTTTATACTGTTCTTGGGATGAAATTACCCTAGTCACTATGGAAATCAGTGTAGAAGCTCCTCAAAAACTAAAATAAAAGTAGCATCCACCCAAAGTAGACCACTTAAGGTTTTATATCCAGAGAGCTCTAAGTCAATTTACTGCAAGGATAGCTGCACATCTCTATTTATTGCAGGAGCCATGTCATGGAATCAGCCTAGATGTTTGTCAACAAGTGAATACGGAAAAGGTGGTTTATATATACAAAGGAGTTTTCATCAGATATAACAAAGAATGAAGCTATGTTCTGTACTTGAATGCAATTGTCGATCATCACAGCAAGCAGCTAAGCCAGATATAGGCAAAACAACACACATGTTCTTTCATTTGTGGACCTTAGATTCTTTTTCCTTTATTAGAAACTTTTATTGATGATCTTTTTATGATAGCAATGAAATAGAACCAACATAGATGTCTATTAACAGATAATGCATTCTGAAAGCGTGGCAAGGATACAAAACATATGCATGTTCAGCCGTTGCAGAAAATGGATGAATTTAGAATGTATATCATTAAGTGAGGCCACTCAAAATCAGAAAGAAAAAGTAGTTATAGTATATGAATGTATGATTGTACATAAAAATTGAATATATATGAAGTATAATATTTAGAAAGGAGAGAAAGAAAGGGTAATATTAGGTGACAAGAAAATAATGAACACAGGAAAAAGGAGAAAAGGACACATGAGACATATAGAGGGCCTTAGGATTCTTACAGATGCATAAGTCCGTGTGTGTGTGTGTCTGTCTGTCTGTCTGTCTGTCTGTCTGTATGTATGTGTCCGTAGGAGAGAAATAAACAAAGAGGGACTAGAAGAAAAGAAATTAGTAAAAAGAGAGAAAATATGAAGAAAGAGGAGTGAAAGAAAATATGAGGCACCAGAGTACTTGTGAAAGTCAGACCCCACTCTCCACTCAACTGTGCAGAATGTCCTGTCCATTGGCTAGATGAATGGGGAGGCCTGGTGGCACTCAGAGGAAGAATAGCAGGCTACCAAGAAGAGACTTGATACCCTATGAGCATATACAGGGGGAGGTAATCCCCCTCAGTCACAGTCATAGGGGAGGGGACTAAGGGGAAAATGGGAGGGAGGGAGGAATGGGAAGATACAAGGGATGGGATAACAATTGAGATGTAATTTTAATAAATTAATAAAATAAAATTTAAAAAAGAAAGAAAATATGAGATGTTAATAGGATCAAAGTACATGATAAACTTGAGAAAATTTGCCTATATGAAAATAGGCCCTATACACTGAATATATACAATAAAAGACCTAGACACAGAAACAAACAAACAAACAAAAAAAACCAGACTACATGTTTCCAATATAGAATCCTATTAAGTTCTAAAGAAAAAGTTCAATAACAGTGTTTTCTGGAAAATGGATAGCATTTAAATGTATAATATTGAAAAAGGACACCCAATGTCAGGAAGGAAAAAAACACATATTCACTGTTCTTCCTCATATGTGGAGCCTAGCCTATAAGGTATACATGCATATATACAAATATATGTGATTACAGTATTACATTAAACAAGAAAATATAATTTAAAAAAAAGACACAATGCTTACTAATGAGCGCACAAACACAGGGTACTTTGTGTGAGTCCTTTGGATGTTTTCTCAAGGTTTAGTATATTTTATTTATTTTTTAAATTTTATTTTTTAATGTATTCAGATTACAACTAAATTGTTATCCCATCACTTCTATCCTCCCATTCCTCCCTCCATCCTGCTTTTACCCTATTCCCCTTCCCTAGGTCTATGACCGAGGGGGACCTCCTCCCCCACTATATGGTCATAGTGTATCAAGTCTCATCTTGGTAGCCTGCTTATCCTTTCTCTGAGTGCCACCAAGCCTCCCAACCAAGGGGAGGTGGTCATATATGGGGCACCAGAGTTCATGTCAGACTCGGTTCCTGTTCTCCACATAACTGTGGAGAATGTCCTGCCCATTGGCTAGATCAGAGTAGGGGTTTGATGTTTACTACTTGTATTGTCCTTGGTTAGTGTGATAGTTTGAGCAGACCACCCCTGGGCCCCGATCCACCCATCATGATGTTCTTCTTATAGGTTTCTAGGACCCTCTGGATCCTTCTATTTCCCCATCTCCTATATTTCTCTTACCTAGAGTCCCAGTAGGATATCCTCACATCTCTCCAAAAGGCATGTCCCATGAAAGTCTTCACTTACCAGGAGGTTTAATATATTTTAATTGCCACATAAACCCTTAAATGGGAAATAGCCACATAAGGAGTTGTTCCCTCACTAGAATGCCTGAATTTTAAATTATATTTTCACTAAATATTTCTATAGGCTATAGTTCTTAATAAGCATAATTAGCATATTTTACTCTTTTAAAAAGGAATTTTTTGAATCCATAGAGTATAAAGACTATTGGAATAATATTTAAAATATCATAATGTTTGAAAACTCTAGGAATACTGATTTATTGTCCCAGAGTAACATGCCAGGTATTTGAAAAGACTGAAAAATGTCTGTATTTGTTTCACTGTATGTTATAATTCTAAATTTTATCATTGAAAATATAAATAAATAAATAAAAATAAATAAATAAATAAATTTTATCATTGTTGATGAATAACTGTACCTTTAAAAATATTTTGGGTTTTGTTTGGTTGGTTTTTGGTTTTTTGTAGCCTTGGCTGTCCTGGACTTGCTTTTTAGACCAGGCTGGCCTCAAACTCACAAAGATCTGCCTGCCTCTGCCTCCTGGAGTGCATGGGCCATGGCACCTGGCTTAAAAATATGATTTTAATGGAAATTAAATTATATCACTTCCCTTTCCTTTTTCTAGCTCTCCTAGGTAGCCTCCATCCAACTCCCCCCAACTCTCAAGTTGATAACTTCATTTTCTTTCATTATTATTGTTACATACACATGTATGAATATATGTATATATGTATACTATATATGTGTATACATATATGTATATTTATATGTATATGTACATATATATATATACATGCACCACCCACTGAGTCCATTTTTGTTACTTGTGTGTATGCGATTTCAGGATGTGAGTTGTGAGTGACAACCAAAAAGGGAACTCATCCTCGGGAGAGGCTAATTCTCCTTTTCCCAGGAGGCATCAGTTGCCCATAGTTTGTCGTCTGGGAAAAATATACATTTTTAATTTTAAAAAAGAATAGAACAACATATTGCACATTTCCAATATACAGCGATAAGTTAACATTCTCGTTCTAAAAGTCAGGAACAAAGAATAGCTAGGAAAAGTAAAACCATACCAGGATCAAAGCCCAGCAGAGCCAACACCAGAACACACAGCAATGACATCATCAGGATATCATGATGGCTTCAACGGGTGTCTAGTTGCCCTTCCAGTTCTGTGGCCTGTGGTGCTGCCGTCTCAGTTGGTCAACTCCATTTAGCGCCTTCTGACTTCCTCATTAAAAGGCCCCCTGTGTTTGGCATCTCCACTGTCCAAGTATATCAATCGTGGCTATGTCTCACCTTCGTAGATACAATCAATCAATGGCTTCTCAATTCCTCTTTGCCAAGAATCTAACTCTGGAACACATAGTTTGGCTTCAGTGGCTTTCAAGATCCTATATGCAGGCTTCCACCACCTTCATTATTGCTTGAATTTTAATGCCTGAAAAAGTAACACCTGGACCAAGTTCTACTACCTGTTATCCTGGCTCACTTAGACTATAGCTACAGAGGCCTTAGTAATCCATCCTGCCTGAATTGGGAAAATAACCCCCTGGAAGCTTTTTCTTTTTTGTTTTTGTTTTTTGAGGCAGGGTTTCTCTGTGTAGCCTGGGCTGTCCTGGACTCACTTTGTAGACGAGGCTGGCCTTGAACTCGCAGCGATCCTCCAGCCTCTGCCTCCCGAATGCTGGGATTAAAGGCGTGGGCCACCAGGCCCAGCCAGAAAGCCTTTTCTAACGAGTGTTCTAAAACATCTTCTTTTTTTTAGGTATTCCATTATCTAATGAATTTATGCTCATAACCCTAAATCTCTTAGTGGGTGGAGTTTTGCAATCCAGGCACTTTCCTAATTACCCCAGTATAACTTCTATGTTCTCTTCTTAGTAGCTCTAATCTGCACCGGCTTCTATTACAACGCTAAAGTTACTCATTTGCCAAACTGCACGTTTTTATACTCCATTCTGTTCTTCCAACGATAAATCTAAGAGTAGTGAGCAGTAACCACAGATAGCATATTGCCTTGAAACTTTCTCACCCAAACAACTTCACTCATTGCTTTTAAATTCAGCTTCACTAACATTTTCAGGATACAGAAAGTATACAGAGATCCTTTGCTTCCAGCCCTCTGTGGGAGAAGGGTTACAGATTTTGGTACCGCAGATGGAGCCAAAGATCACTGTGTTAAACAGAATAAACACTGCATTCTGTCATGCTAGTGTGCACTATAAACTGGTGGATCTTAGAGAAGATGAGAGAAGGATAGTGATTGCCAAACTCTGGGATGAGTAATAGTGGCTGAGTGGTAGGTGGGTAGCAAATTATACAGGAGCAAGAAGTTCTATTGTGTTATAGAATAGTAGACTGAGAATGGTAGTGAACTATATATTTCAAAATTCTAAGGAAAGGTTTTGAAGGTTTTCACTATAAAAAAGTACAAAAGGTTTAAGGAAATAGATATTTTGTTCATGTGTTTCACATAGTACCGAAACATCACATAGTACTCGATAAGTAAATAATTTTATGTACAAGTATTAAAATATTAGATTAAAAATAAATTAAGTTTTGATACATATACATAATACATAATAACAAAATTCAAAGTCATTGAGGATGAGTTATGCTTGGGGTAGGTTATGATACTTACTAGGCAACACTTTCTTTTTTTTATTTTCTTTTTATTAATTTATTCTTGTTACATCTCTATGGTTATCCCATCCCTTGTATCCTCCCATTCTTCCCTCCCTCCCATTTTCCCCTTATTCCTCTCCCCTATGACTGTTCCTGAGGAGGATTACCTCCCCCTGTATATGCTCATAGGGTATCAAATCTCTTCTTGGTAACCTGCTGTCCTTCCTCTGAGTGCCACCAGGTCTCCCCCTCCAGGGGACAAGGCAACACTTTCAATGTAAAACAGTTCCCCAGTTTTAGTTGTTATCATGTGAATAAAAACAATAATTTAATACATTATGTCTTTTCAGATTTATATTATCCATATCTGTGGAAAGCATTACATGGATAAGAAAAATTATTTCATTTATTATCAAACCCAGAGGAGATTATAATTGTAATTCACTATCTATAAAATAGGCAGGGAGGAAGAATAGATTAAATAACTGGTTCAAAAAGTGCTGAATTGCATGTGGGTAGAAAAATTACTTGCACTCTGTCAATCCAAGTTATCACTGAAAGTTTATAACCTGGTAGACAAAGCACAGACATGATCGAATGTTAAATAAGCTAGAATGATTTAAATCTGTAATAGAGTTCTGAGGGTGTTGAGATTTGTTTCGATTCCTCATTTTACTGGCTGCACATTAGGAGTTGCTGAATTGATTCAAAACACCACATCTAGCACAGGCTCGTTACTTATATAAAAATGGCAAATTTCTACAATCCCTTTATATCACAAATCTTCTCTAAAGAAAATCTATTTCACCAGCAAAGAAGTTCTTTGAGATTGTTATGAGAAATTTAAAGGATGCCTCTTTTTTCTTTTCCTTAGCACCATCATGGGAACAGTCAATATTATGATCATCTGGATTTCACAAACCTCCTTTATCAAAGTCATTGTAGGTTCTGGGAAGTATTTGAATATATATACACAAATATATACATATGCATATGTATAGATATATGTATGCATAGCTATTGTCTTAAGTTCCAAATTAAAAAATAGTTATTTTTGTCTATTATAGAAAAGGATGATAAAGGAATTTTGTTCTTATTTTCAGAACATAAATAAGTGATTTCTCAGATGTAGTTAAGACTGTCCATAGCAATATCTGGGTATTTATGATTTTACAATTTACAATCTTGAAAACAATAACTTCATAATGTTCTTCATTATGATGGGCAGATCTGGGACCAGGGATCCTGCTCAAACTATGGCACCAGCCAAGGACAATACGTGCAGTAAACTTCGAACTCCTACACAGATCTAGCCAATGGACAGGACATTCTCCACAATTGAGTGGAGAGGGGGGTCTGACTTTCACACAAACTCTGGTGCACCATATTTGACCACGTCCCCTGGATGGGGAGGCCTGGTGGCACTCAGAGGAAGGATAACAGGCTACCAAGAAGAGACTTGATGCCCTATGAGCATATACAGGGGGAGGAAGTCCCCCTCAGTCACAGTCATAGGGGAGGGAAGTAAGGGGAAAATGGGAGGGAAGGAGGAATGGAAGGATACCAGGGATGGGATAACAATTGAGATGTAATATGAATAAATTAATAAAATATATTTTAAAAAAGAAAACAATAACTTTGAGTGGCTTGGAAGATTTAACATCAAACCAACATACTTTATGTAAATTAAGTGGTAATTTTGAGAACTGACTGAGACTAAAGCATCCTGGATGTTTCTCATTGTGTTAGTAAAATTCACTCGCTAGGATGATGCTGTGCCATGAGGCACTTGGGGCAACAGACTAAAATATACCAAAGGAAACAAGCTCAGACATTTTTGAAAATTCAGAAAAAGAATCAATTACTTCCAAGAATATCTCCAGGAGTAGTCATACTCTTAAAATATATGATATATGATTTCCATATGTAATTGTGCATATGAAAAAAAGACAAAAAAGAATTACCAAAATGCTTCCCTCACCTAAAACAGAAATAAAGAATGACTTTCAAATTTTCATAAGTTCCCTTATTCCTATGTATTTTTGTCATAAATGCAATAAGGGGACCTCAAGTTTATCTTTAATCTCCACATTATAACTACATATTCCCTATAGAAAACCATTAGGAAACAAAATACAACTTAAATTCTAGCATTATGAAGGAAAAACTAACACAATTCTTCAGTTCCGCCATTCTCCAGAGAGTGCTGCATAAAATCCTAGAGAATGGCTCAAATGAAGCTCCTAATTTACAAAAAACTGGGGGAGTCTTCATCTAATTCTTTATTGTTCTTAATGAGAAGTAAAACTTGTCACTGATGGATTTTTAAGAGTGCCAAAGGTACCTACAAGGAGTTATAGATAGAACCAAGCCCAGAGTACTTTGTGTCCACATGGCTAAGAATCTTTACGATACATTTCAGTGTTAATTCATAAGGCTGGTTAAGAAAACATGAATTGATTTTATGAAGCATGTACTATGTTTACTACTATAGATATATCTATGGGACATGACCTTGAGAAACCCAGTGAATGAGGACACTAGTCTTTACAGGAAAAGGAGAAAACAAAATGACCTTACAAAGGCCAAGCAGAGCATGCTGTATCCTATACAAGGGTAGTGATGGGAGTCTGTGGGAAATATCAGCACGAAGCCTTGCGAAGATATGCAGTGTTTAAATTCTGGAAGGAGATGTGTGCACAATGTGGCAGTACAGCAGACAGAAGGCAGTTAAGAAGTAACTCTGACAGGTGAATAGCAAAATGGAAGCCAGAAGGCAGACTGAACAAGTGAAAGTAATAGACATCCGATAGTTCTAAGGGTAGCAAGATAGGTTAGGAAGATGACATCCTTCATTGGAGAGAATGATTAACCAGACTAGACTTAGAACTATCATCCAGTAATCTTTTCTGAATTGCAACAATACTATAAAGGTCCAAAGATCCAAAGTACCAGCCATGATACCTAATGGTGCCACATACTGGCTTTGGGTTCAAGAAGCATAGCTTTTCTATCGCTCAATTTCCTTATCTGCATAATAGAAATGAAGCAATACAAGGAAGTGTTTACAAGCTCTTTTGATTCCAGTGAGAGTCACACTATTGAGGAATAGATACTTGAGAGCAATGGTCAAGAGATAGTACAGAGATCAAAAATACAGAGGGGGGATAATTCAGGTACCCAAAGAAGAAAGGCAGCTTTCATCCTTAACACCCATGCCTAACCACCATTCCAACTTGAATATTGCTCAGAATTTGGTGTTGAGGTACAAAGCCAGCTTTTTTTTTTATTTACCCACTTTCCTGCCTAAGTGTTGGCCTCAGATCCCTACCTCTTGGCTTCCTGAAACCAATGGACACACAAAAGACAGAATGACAGGTTTTCAACTTCCAAATCAGGTCTTCTTGATCTCTATGAAAGTGCTGACAGTTCATCTTACCTCTATAATTGCTGATAAACTTCCTTGTTCATATGGGTAAAATTAATAACTTTGAGGGGCATTATAGAACATAAGTTAATATTCTCTCCAAATGGAAAAATTCCTTAGGTTTGAATTCTATGCATGATAAATTTGGAGCTTTATTGCACCTTTTAACCTTTGGCTCATCTTTCTTTAAAATATACATTCAAATGTAAAATCCAGCATTTGCATACATTGAAGCAATTTATGATGGCTACCCTTTCTAACCTGTAAGGCTTTGAGTTCAGAAAAAAGGCTTGAATTATGAGTCCAACATTTTCATCATTGGCATTGGTACAGTCTCTTTCCAGATCATTTTATGTCATAAAAATAGCTATGTGCCATTCAGATTGAATCAAGAATTGTAATAAATTTTAAAATGTAGAAAGAAAAAGTAAGCATTGATAGATTCCTATTTCAGGTAAATATCATTTTCCACTCAATTGAAATTTTATCTTTTAAACCTGTGAAATTGGAAAGAGTAAATACATTTCCTTCTTTGAAACAAATCAAAGTTATTTATGTCAAATACTTTACCTAATAGAGATGTGTTGGGAACTGTAACAATTGATCAGATAAAAGGCGCTCACTTCCTGATCCTTGCCTCGACACTAGCGTACAAGGCAGAGTTACCTGTTTTTCATGCACTGCCATCACCCCTTTGCTGATCAAATCTGTGTCCAATAAAGAGATAATCAGGCATGCGAACAGATCCTACCTAGTGGGCAACATTCATCAATCTACTAAAAATTATTCTGCTTGGAATCCCTTAAAAGCAGTCCATGTCCAATCTTTTATAAGTACTCAATGAGGATTTATTAATTTCTTCTTTCTGCTTTGATTTGCAAATAATTTTAGAACTGCCCACTCTAATATAAATCAAAAAAAATGCTACAATATCATAGAAGCTGTGCCAAACTGCAAGAAGAGCAGCAGTGACTGCATTAACAATAACTATGTTAGTTGTCAGTTATGTAAAAACTAGAGAACAAAAAGAACATAATCTATATAAGCAATCACAGACATTTAGAAAACATGTTCAATTTCTTTGTGCCTCAGATTTTAATCCATGTCCCTTTATGAACTCAAAAACAAATAATGCTATAAAGATGTAAAGTGATACATATAGGAGTACACTTTCATAGAAGAGGTTGACAGCTTAAGTTCCCCCTTTAAAATACAAATAACTTAGCTACTGCAGCCAGAAATCCATAGCTGCAGCACATCTCTCTGTAATGGCTCTAATCATGTGTGTTCTTTGCTGTCTTGCAGGCCGACCAGTAATGATCGTGGTAGAGTATATGGAGAATGGATCCCTAGACTCCTTTTTGCGGGTGAGGTGCTCTTCTCTGATAACATTTAGATAAGCTATTCTGAGATCTAGACTTGAAATCATTTATCATGAATTAGTTTTTACATAATGTTATTCAAGGGTTGTCTTTGGAGAATGGTGACATTTTCTCTGGGTGCATTTCTCTGATTCTGTGATGCATAAAAGCATTATTGAGGAAATAGGATGTACACATAATACTATAATTGATTTCTCCTATAAATTTACCTGACATATTAATGACTATAAAATATATACATATATATCAAATTATTCCACTGTGAGTAGAGAAATGAAAATAAAATTCAACTGTCACTTATAGATATTTGTAAAGCCATATAGCATGTAACAGTTTAGTATGATATTTTGTAGATTTTCTAAAGTGCTGAGCCTTTACATTGCTGAACACTTACCAACATTCTGCCAATTTTGTACCTCATGTTCACTTTACTATTTAAAGTGGAAATGAAGAATAAGATTCCCTCAGTAGTGATACATTTTAGAACAAAAACTTAAAGCTTATTCTGTTTATAATGACTGCACATGAATATAAAGTACAACAAAATAAATCTAAGAAAGTGTCATAACGTTATTTTTCAAAGTGTATTCATCACATGCTCAGATTTAATCCACCATAATATGCTTATAAAATACATATTGATAGTGAAAAATGAAATATAGAAATATTCACTGCAGTAAATGTGTTTGTCTCCAGGAGAGGTGACATATTTGCATACCAGTATATTCTTTAATATAGCCAACAAAAGGCTTAAGAAGTATCTGTACTTAAGAAATGGCTGAGTTTTTTCATTTGAAATGTGTTGTCTTTCTTTGTCTCTTCACCTCATTTTCTGTTCCATGCTATTTGGACATTTTCCATTTGCATCTAATCTGTCTCCCATGATCTCATTTCCACTTGTTTTGTTTCATTCCTGTTCTCTTCTCCCAGCTGCTTTCAGTGTTAGCTACAATATATTTATACTGTGACTTGACTTGATGTCCAGATTGAATTCCTGAGGCTGAATTCAGCAACATCTTTGGGTTGTAGTAAATCGAAACTACTTCCACAGCACAATCTCCACCAAGTGCACTCTTTAAGGCAAAATAAAATTCATAGTTTGGGGACATGAACTATTTGTTCTCTGATGTGTCCATTTCAGAGTATTCTGTTTTATAACTTAGTACATTTACCTATAAATGCTCTAAACATTTTAGAATAATTTATTAGGGCCACCTATGGTGCTTGAAATACATGGGCACTTATATCTTTCCATTGGTTTTACTCAAAACTCAGGTTTATCAGATACATATCAAAGTGACTTATTACCTAATAATGTTTGGCATAGGTTGGCTTTACATTTTTTTGTAACAACTATACAAATCAAATATAACATCAAATTATGTAGCAGACATTAAATTTAAATTACTGCTGAAAACTGGATCAGATGGCTGGTAAAAAAAAAAAGGTGAAAATTGCTCATTTCAGATATTTTTCTTATTCTACTGACCCATGATACAAATTATGATACAAAGAATATAAGATATATACGATATATCACATGATATGATATAGAATAAATATATGATACAAAGAATCAATAATTACAAGATTTGAACATGCTATATCACATGCTTATAAATGGTGTATATCATGAGTTAACTTTTCAAAACTATCATTTTCCACCCTTAATTATGTATCACATCGGTTCCTGACTGTATAGGAAAAAGCCACTGGCCACCATTACTACTACTATGAGAATCTGGCTGCATATGTCTGCTAATTTCTGCTCTGCCACATACTGGCTATGGCTACATGGACATGCTAGTAGATTTCCTGGGTCTCTCGCCATCCATCTGTATGATGACATGGTAAATATTCTGACCTCCTACAATTGTTAAAAGAACTTTATTGTCTATTGTAAAGTTTACATGACTATTGTAAAGTTTACATGGAAAGATCAAACATGTCTTCATGACTTGAAAGTGACTAATTTCTATATGAATTAGTTCTTCAATTAAATCAATATTTACTTCTCCTTATAAGTCATTGCCTACCCTGCAAGTGGAGAGTATCACCTCTGCACATGCATGTTTCACTAACGTCAAAATTATATCATTGAAATAGACAAAGAACTCAAAAAGCTGTGTAATTCAAATTACCCATTTGATAAGTGTGTTAATGAAATGAAGAGAAGGCCCTCAAAAGTTGAATTGCAAATGGCCAATAGACATATAATCCCTATCCATTGAAGAAATGCAAATAAAATCTACCTTGAGATTGCATCTCACCCTGGTCATAACGGCATTCATAAAGAAAACAAATAGCAAATGAAGGGAAGGATGTGGACAGAAGGGAGCCTTTCAAATGCTGCTGGTTATGAATGTAAACTCATTCAGGCACTATGGATAGCGATATGAGGTCATTTTAAAACCTCAAAATAGAACCACTGTTAACCCCACTATATCACCCTACATACTTACCTGAAGGACTCCAACTCACTACAGTACTGAGATGTTTGCACATCTGCATTTACTGAGGTACTATTCAAACAAGAAATTCCCGAAATTTGTGGACAAATGGATTGCGCTAGAGATGATCATAATGAGTGAGTTAACCCAGAAGCAGAAAGACTCAAATGGTATATACTCACTTATATCTGCATACTAGCCCAATGGGCATGTCCCATGAAAGCCTTCCCTTACCAGGAAACTGGGACCGAGGGGAGGACATCCTATTGGGACTCTAGATGAGAGAACAATGGGAGAACAGCAATGTAGAAGGATCCAGTGGGTCCTAGAAACCTACAAGTAGAACATTATGATAGGCAGATTTGGGCCCAGGAGTCCCGCTCAAACTAAGGCCCCAGCCAAGGACAATACAGGCGGTAAAATTTAAACCCCTACCCTGATCTAGCCCATGGACAGGACAGTCTCCACACTTGAGTGGAGAGAGGGATTTGACTTTCTCAAGTACTCTGGTGCCTCACATTTGACTATGTCCCCTGGCGGGGGAGACCTAGTGGCACTCAGAGGAAGGACAGCAGGTCACCGAGAAGAGACTTGATACCCTATGAGCATATACAGAGGGAGGTAATCCCCCTCAGGAACAGTCATAGGGGAGGGGAATAAGGGGAAAATGGGAGGGAGGGGAGAATGAGAGGATACAAGGGATGGGATAACCATTGAGATGTAACAAGAATAAATTAATAAAAAATTAAAAAAACTAATAGTCTCCCTATTGGCATTTATTCATTGCACCTAGTCCTGGGTTATATAAGGCTACTTTCTTCATGTGTATAATGTACACTAAGATATTACCACATATTCTTTCTTACTCTCTCCTTTCTCCCTCTTCTCCCATCAGTTCTGTTCACTCATAGACAGCTTAATTTTGACTTTAATGTCATATATACAGCTATGACTTTATTTATATAAAATCTAGCACATGTATGTTTGCATAATAATGTCCCCCACTGGCTCACGCATTTGAATGTTTATTCACTAGGTAGTGGGACTATTTGAAAGGATTTGAAGAATTAAAAGGCATGGCCTCTTGAGAGGAAGTGTATCACTGCACATGCCTTTGAGGTTTTAAAAGTCCATGCCAAACCCAGAGTCTGTGTGTGTGTGTGTGTGTGTGTGTGTGTGTGTGTGTGTGCGTGTGTGTGTGTGTGTCTGTCTGTCTGTCTGTCTGTCTGTCTCTCCCTCTCTTTCTGTCTCTCTCTGTCTCTGTCTCTCTCTTTGTCTCTGTCTCTCTGTCTCTGTCTCTGTCTCTCCTTCCCTCTCCCTCTCTCTCTCTCTCTCTCTCTCTCTCTCTCTCTCTCTCTCTCTCTCTCTGTCTGTGTCTGTGTACTCCCCACCCCATTATGAATCAGAATGTTATTCTCTGCTCCAGCGCCTGCTTATTTGACACCAGGCTTCCTGCCATGGTGATAATGGACTAAGCCTTTGAAACTGTAAGCAAGCTACCAGCTAAATACTTCCGCTTTTAATAGTTGCCTTGATCGTGGTGTCTTTTCACAACAAAGGAATGGTGGCTAAGATTCTATATGAGAGTAAAATGTGATACGTGTCATTTTTAGATGACAGCTTAACATGACTACTTCAAGTTGTATCTAATTTCTTGCAAATAGCATATTTTATTCTTGCCTATAACTGAGAAAGCTTTACTGGCCACACACACCACATTTTAGCTGTTTCTCTGTTGACAGACACATACGTTGTTTCTGTCACTGAGCTATTTTGTTTTTTGTTTTTTTGTTTTTTTTACTAATTTTATTTTATTTTATTATTTTTTTAATTAATTTATTCTTTTTTATTTATTTATTTATTTTTTATTTTTAATTAATTTATTCTTGTTACATCTCTATGGTTATCCCATCCCTTGTATCCTCTCATTCTCCCCTCCCTCCCATTTTCCCCTTATTCCCCTCCCCTATGACTGTCCCTCAGAGGGATTACCTTGGGCTAGTATGCAGATATAAGCGAGCAAATCAAAACAACTCTGAGATTCCATCTTACACCCATCAGAATGGCTAAGATAAAAAACTCAAGTGACACCACATGCTGGAGAGGATGTGGGGATAGAGGAACACTCCTTCATTGCTAGTGGGAATGCAAACTAGTACAGCCACTTTGGAAATCTATCTGGTGCTATCTCAGAAAACTGGGAATAGGGCTTCCTCAAGACCCAGCTATTCCACTCCTTGGAATATACCCAGAAGATGCACCAGCACACAACAAGAAAATTTGCTCAACCATGTTCATAGCAGCCTTATTCATAATAGCCAGAACATGGAAACAGCCTAAGTGCCCATCAGTAGAAGAATGGATAAAGAAACTGTGGTACATATACACTATGGAATACTACTCAGCTATTAAAAACAAGGAATTCCCGAAATTTGTGGACAAATGGATTGAGCTGGAAATGATTATAATGAGTGAGTTAACCCAGAAGCAGAGACTATTAATTTTAAGATAGCAAATTGTAGAAGCGGACACAGATCCAAATGTCTTTACAAGTAAACATTAGTGATACTTTTAAAAATCTATGAGTATGATAGCTCATATCTGAAATCTCAGAAACTCAGAAGCTGAGGCAGGAGGATTACCTATAGCTAAAGGCTAGCCAGGGAAACATTTTTTAGCCCTTGTCTCAAAATACATTGAAAAATGCAAAAGGACAACAGTAAGAATGAAGAAAACTAGAGCTGAAAACATCTGACCGTTTTTTCACATCCTGTTCCCTTTGTGATCATATAGCCCTTCTCTTCTTAGAGCTCAACGTGTACCGTATAAACTCATGCCGATGGCAGGCACTCAATTCCCCTTGCCAACCACAAATAAAACATATAAGTATATAGAGGCCATAAATTCTGAAAAGCTAAGTCATTTTTCCCAACTACTGCTTTAGAATTTGATCACCGCAGCCTCTGTGAGCCCAGGAAGCCTGCAGTAGCTGAATGCACTGCATGGTGGGGGAGCCAGACATGGCTCATTAATAGCCTTCTGTGCTCACTGGAGGCAGAAACATTTCCCTTTGGTCTCCCACACTGTCTGAAAATCACTTCCATTTGCTATTTTATTATGAAGGAGTTGTAGCACAACTAAATACAAGACTGCAACCCACTTCCAGTGCTGGTGGCTGGCTGGCTGAGATATTACTCCAAATTCATAAATCTAATGCCATTTGGGTCCTCGTGGACACTTTTCCAGATACAAATTACCAGTGGGGATTTGTGGTCAAGAGTTCAGGTGTGAGCATGAAGAAAAGAGAATTGGCTCTGTGTATAACTACATGTGCTTTTGGCTTAAAAACACAAGTGCATTGCAGCTTAGGGAGGAAACCCTAAAGCTGCCTACCCAGAAGCGTGACATCACAGACTTGTTAGGTTTTATTTCCCCAATGAAATATGCTGGTTAGAACCAAGTGTAATATGAACCACCATCTCTACACATATCTCTTCGGTGACATAGATGGACCTCAAAAACAATTTTTGTAGTACTTGAATAAATACTGTCAGTCTCTACACCTTACAAAGTATATTTTCTAACATGCATATAGTGTCCCTGTCATTTATATAAAATATAATTTCATAGCAGACTTCCGAGTCCTCTGGCCATTACAATCTTTCTGTCCCCTTTTCCATTTTCACTGAGCCATAGGTGTAGTAGTTGCATTATTTATGTACCAACCGGGGCTGAGCATCTCACATCAGAGGTTCTCTACATTTTAATCCTTCATGGCTTTCTGTAACATGCTCCATTTGTTATAAAATGAAGCTTCTCTGATGTAGGATGAGAGCTTACACTTACCTGTGCACATAAGGATACGTATTTAAAATTATACTGCACTGAAAATTGTCCTGAGTTTGGAAAGTTTCAGCAGTAGGATGTTCATCCGAGATCCATGATCTCATTAGTCACTAGCCTCAAACAGTTGGCTAGGTTTACAGAGCCAAGTATGATTTCCCTCCTGTCGAATAAGTCCATTTAGAGAGCTGTTGGTCATCACCAAGCTTTACGTACCATTACTGCACCTTTAGTGCACTATCTTGCAGTGCTACTCATTGTTGTGGTTCATAGGCATCATAGCTGGGAAGACTACTACTGATCGCTTTCCTCTCTTAGCTTGCACATCACCCTTTGAGGTCAGATCCAACTCTTATCCTCCGAGTGCTTTATCAGAAGTACATGGTGTCTTCAGCAATAGGGGCTCGCTTTCAGTTTCTGGGAGGCAACCGAAGGCAACAGAAATAGCTTTTTTTTTTTTTTTTTTTTTAATCTCTTGAAGTCACTGGAAAAACAACTTGAGAAGAGGTTTCTCATGCTTGGTACTGGGATTTTTTTCTTAGTCTATGTATGGTTCTTGGGGGAGCATTATATAAATAGCATTATATAAATTCATATAATAAATATATATGTTTTCATTTTAAATGCATATATGCCATATATATATTGTATATAATTTTAGGTAAATATGAAATAATATGATTGAAACCCAGTACCTGTTAGCCAGTTATAGCTACTTATCTCAGCTCTTGGAAATCATCATTCTAATTTCTATTTTCAAGGTTATTAAGCATCTTGTAGCATTAAATATAAGTAATGCACACAAAATACATAGAAGGGCATCATGCAGATAAGGCAGTACCAGTAATCTGAAGTATTTGTGTATGTTTCAGAACACATCGCTAAGAATAATTGTTTTCTAATTCATTTCTTTCCCTTTTTTAAAAATCAATGGGTTTGATTTCTACTATTAAAAAGACCTAGATATACCTCAGGAATATGAGTATTTAATAATGCATATGCACTCATATCAGCATTTCAAAAGCAATGTGAGTCATTTGAAGTGCTCCCTGAACAAATGCAAAGCAAATATTAATTTAAAAAATTAAAGGGATCTTTTAAATATTTATGTCCTCAAATTATAAATCTAGTAAAGATGGCATTTTACCTTATGCTTGTTATTTATTAATAATGAGAGCTGAATTTTATTAGCATACTTTTCTTAAAAATTGTACGTGTCTGGTTATATTCATGCAGAGGTACAAGAATGAAATTAATCTGTATCACAGTCATTTTGTGTTCAACAGTGAGAAAACTGTACTTACTCACTCATAATGCCTCAAACCATACACGTTATAGCTTAATCTCGTCTTAATTAATTTCAAGAGGAAATAGGTGAACCATCATACAGAACAATGTTATTATTTATCTTGTCTATTTCAACTCAGCAATAGAAAGTCTAAAATTACTCTGACAATGATTATTCAGTTACAGAAAACATGGTGTGCTAGAATGTATACAAGGCTGCCTTGACTTTCCTGGTTCTTTGTAGTCTTTGAATTAGAGTAGATCTTTACTCTCTTTACCATTGTTTGACATTTTAAGTTCCTGAGTGACTTTATATATCTTTTAATTTATACAAAAAATGGATTTCACTGTGACATTTTCATATTTTAATTGAGTGTTAATGTATCAATAGCTAATAGCCCAAATTTACCTCATTAAAAATTTAGTGTTGTGATATGTAGCATTACTTATCCTGTTACCCTGAGCTTAGTCTTTATTAATCTTCTTCTTATTTCTCCTTTTACATGTAAGAATTTTTCTGATCTTTATAATTTTAATTTTTGGGAATTTCATAACAGAGTACTAGAATACACTAACACATCATTTCCACTTGTCCTTTCCCCCTCTCCAGCTCCTCCTGAATCATCTACATTCCTTCTCGAATTTATGACCTTTTCTTCTGTAATTATTACTTTGAAATATTTATTCACACTTACCCACTGAGTCCAATTAGTGTTTCCCATGTGTGCATGTTAAGGATGATTGCTGACTGGAAAAACGATCAGGCAATTCCTCCTGGAAGAAAGCTGATTCTCCCTTCCTCAGCAGCCACTGGTTAAGTGTAACTTAACCAGTAAGTGGAATTTTTCCCATCCATACCGACATGCCGACTGGCATGGTCTTGTACATGTCTTGTGCATGCAGCCATATTACTGAAAATTCATGTTGTACATCTCTCTCAAGACACTATTGCCAGCATCTATCCTGGTCTTCTGAGTTTTATAGTCTTTTGCTGCCCACTTCCAGGATGTCCCCTGAGCCTTAGGTATAGGGTTTGTGTTGTAGATGTCCCGACTTGCATTGGGAACCCCACTGTCACTTGTTTTCTATATATTCACTAGTTATGGATCTTTGTAGCACCCTCCATCTGCTGCAAAAAGAAGTTTCTCAGATGAGCGGTAACAGCTACACTTACTGTGGGCATTTAGGATAAACATTTAGGATACAGTAAAAGCTATAGTCATCTAACAATAGAACAATAGGAGGTTCCCCTCCCTCTCCAACCTTCTTGGACATGTTTACAGAAGACATGATTTCTATAATATGGAGTGCACCTTAAGTCCAGTTAGGTGGTCCTTGGTCACACATCAAAGATCAGTGTCACTATTGCACCATTGGCAATATCGTACCAGGTTGGTCACTCCTATGTCTCAGAGGCTGTCAGCTGTGTGCGAGTGTTGATGACCTTACCTTTAGCTATTTACACACCACTTACTGTAATAATTAGCTGTCCAGGGTGAGGATCCTAGACTGCTATCAGCTGGATTCCTTCAATTTCTGCGACAAAAAAAAAAACGTGACATCTAAAGAGATGGGATTTGATCTCAATTTCTAGGAGTCAACTAAGGACAACAGCAATATTTTATATCATTTTATGGACTCCTCTGGTTAACGATTTGAAGTAAGGTGTCTTTTGCCTGGCACAGGTGTTTGTGTTAGCGACTCTCTGCCTCCAGAGAACACTATCTCTCCATAGGTGGTAACTCCAATACTGTATATACATGCGTGTGCACACATGCGTGTGTGTGTGTGTGTGTGTGTCTGTGTGTGTTCTGCCCACTGTTTTCCCCTTTTGCCCCATACATTGTAGCACCTTGGATCTATTATTTCCCCTCTCTAGTACTCTTTCTCTTTCTGCTTTCTACTTTTTGGTTATATACTCAAATTTAAGATATGGAGCAGTGGTACACAAATACGTGAGAACATCCCCTCTAGAGCTGAGCAAGGAGACTTTGACTGGGAGGGAGGGAGTGGGTAATAAATATCGAGAAGAAATAGAGATAAATAACACAAGAATGTGAAAAAGCCATAGAGGAACATTTTGTTTTGTTTACCTAAGAATACATATAGTGTAAATGCGTACACATATGTGCATATGTATATATAGTTTAAATGTAGTTATTCCATACAGGCTGATAAGCTCTCCCCAAAAAACATAGAATATCTAACAACAATAACAACAAAACAAACAAACAAACAAAAAACAGTTCCAGGCATGGGAAAGTTCCCTGTAAGTTGTTGTCAAAGATAGTTGAAGAAACTCATTAAGCAAGACAGGATGCCATTGTTGCCCTTAATCACTTTGTACAACTTGGTAGCCTGATGCTATTGCTGAAGAGACCACATCTTTTGAACACAGAATTTGGAAGAACCAAGCTAGAACTGACACAGAATCCTCAACCCTCAGGACTAGCTCATAGTATCCAAAGATGCTATGCAAGCTGCCAAGGGAGAAAAGCAATTGATAATCCTATCTAGTTGTAAAATCTATAAGCAATAATGATCCCTTCTGCAATAAAATATTTCCCAGAGTAAAATAGTAGCATTTTTATTTTGAGGAAAATTAACATCTGGTTAGCCTAAAGCCCATGCAGCGTACTGTAAGTATTGCTAACTTACTCACTACTGGAGAGGTCATCGACCCTAGAGAAGAACCCACTATTGCCATTTTCTTAAAACAATACCATTTCTAACTGTATTCTCAATACTTATAGACCCACATAACTGTAACTCATTTCTTTTTGTATCAGATGATGACAATTGCAGAGGTCCACAACTGGGCAAATTCAGAGAATAAGTGACCATAGGGTGTTCAGTCTTAATTGATGCATTTAAAATACATCACCTATTCCTAAGGCTCAGGGGCAGTCATGGGAGAAGTGGCTCAAAGATTGTAAGAGTCTGAAGACCACAAAGTCAGCTGTGATATAGTATCTTCCAAACAAGACAGGGAGGCTGCATTTAACAATAATAGTGAAAAAAAGTCATGAATCTGAGAGGGAGTGGAGGAAATCATGTAAATACAGTACTCACATACAGAGCCCTCAAAATGTTAGAATTAGAGAAAGAACATCCTGTGTTTGTATGTTTATCTTTACACGTATGCATCTCTTCACTCAGTGTAGTATTTTCTGAATCCATTCATGTACCTGAAAATTTCATGGTTTCATTTTTCACTGCAGTTGAATAGAATTCCACTGTGTAAATGGACCACATTTTTTTTATTCATTTACAAACTGATTGGACATTTAGAGAGCCTCCATTTCCTAGTTATTATGAATGAGAGGCAACAAGCATGGGTGAGCAAGTATCTCTGAAGAAGGGTATCAAGTCCTTTGGGTATACGCCAAAGAGTGATATACCTAGATCATATGGCAGGTAATCGTAATGGCTGCTCCCGTTTGCAATCAGCAAATGAGGATTTCCCTTCCCCTGTGTCCTCAGCAGCATCAGTTTTCTTTCTCTTTCTGTCTCTCTTGAATTACTTATACGCATGAGTATTTCATCTGCATTCATATCTGTTCAGCAAGTATACGGCTAGTGTCCAAAGGTGGCAGAAAGAGCCCTGGATACCCTGACCTGGAATGACAGATGGATGTGAGCCTCCATTTACGTACTGATAATTGAAACCATGTCACCTGTTAAAAACAAACAAACAAAAACAAAAAAATCTGGTACTCTTTAACTACTGAGACACCTGTTTAACCCCATCAGTCTTCTTAATCTTGCCATTCTGATTGGGGTGCTTTTTAATTGACATAAAGACAAATTTATACTTGTAAGTAGAGATATTTGCACTTGTTTGTGGTCTTCCTTCTAGATGTCAATCATGCAGGAGGTTCTGGGTTATATAACTAGATATTGAGATCTGTGTAAACATGCACAGATATATTCTATAAATCCTTCCCAGAGCAATATTGTTACACTTCAGTGATTCTCTGCCTGAATACTAGCCCAAACAACTTTAAATGTTCTAGAATTCAGATAAAGGCTGTACACAGATTACATTCATGAATATCTTTCCAAAAACTTCTAAAAGAAAAAAAACCTTAAATTCAATAGTAAGCTTGATAACTTAAAGCATTTTATACTTAGATCCATTTTAAGTTTTTAAATGTAATTCTGAAATCCAGCAGCTATGTTCCTTAAATCCGTATCTGCTTTTCTTCCTAGATTTTATGGGAAAAGGAAAAAATTACTTTTTGTTTCTTTGTGATTGAATTTCTGACTCTAGCTGCTGTATTCTCACAGCTATAACTAAAAATATAACTTTCTAACATAAATTCAAAAGCCATGATGACTACCAAAGAATGACTTTGAGATATTTATTAAGTATTTATAAAAATTATAAGACTTTCAATAAGAAAACTAAAAAAAAAATCAACAGACTTTTCGGTAGAAATTAGATATTGACTTTTATTTTATTCACTATCTATTTTATCAGTCTTTAAAACCTACAAATAACCCTAGCCATTTCTTTTTTTCATATTCAAAAGCAAGCTAAATAGTCATAGCATGGCCAACTTTCTGATTTAGAAACATGTCAACACTAGATTTTAACTTTAAGCTGTAATCATAAAAGTAGTCCTCCATGGACTGTCTTGTTTGAAGTCATCTGTACTCTGTTCAGAACCCAGAATGCATTTTCCTACAAACATTTCTTTTAAAGATAGCACTTAAGTCCCTAGATAGGCCCATAAAAGTCTCTTTTACACAGTGTCCAGCTAAAGGATGTAACAGCCAATAGGAAATAGGACTGGGAGTTCCCTATAAAGATGGAAAGAGAATGTTTTCCTCCCTCTAAACAACCCTCCCTTAGCAAAGTTCTCATCGAGTCTTTTTTTTTTTTTTTGGTCGTATAGTTCTGTCTTTATGTTCACTATCCAGATCCTCAAATACACAGTTCTTACTGCTATAAATCCCATGTTGTAATACACCCTCCCCATGCTCCTGTGCCCAAAAGATGAAACTTTCTCCACTTTTCCTCCATCATTTCCATCCACTTTTAACTTCATCTAATGCAGATCAAAGCTCTCATCTCATCGGTACAGATCTTAAAATATAAAGTTTGAGGAACTCATACTTGCAGGTCACTCAAACAAATTAGTCACATTTCTCCTGAAGAGTTTGCGTCTTTCATGTGCATCCATAAGCTCCAACAAAATTTATGAGAATATGAAGACTATATAATGAAGATATTTTAGGACCAAGGGACTAAAGAAGCGAAAGGGTAACTCCTTTCTGCTCTGTTACTACAGACTATAATTTTTTGTCTTTCAAGATCTGATGCCAAACTTGTTTTCTCACGGGAGCATCTGGTAAACACAGAAGCAGAGGAGAGGTGTGTAGTGCCCAGGTTTATATACCAGCTTTGTAAACCACTTGTAGTTGAAGGACCCCCAGTATGTTTAGGGTTGATTTTACTCCTGTCCCTTAGCTCTCAGAATAATGACTCATTAAATATTATACAAATACCTTGGCCACATAGCTAGGCTCTCCTCTGACTAATCATAGCTTAAAATAACCCATTATACTGTTGTAATATCAGCTTTTAAAAGGAGTGGAAGTAAACCTTGTATTTTCAAATGAGTTGAAAATAGCCAATACCTTATACAAGAGCAGCAATGTCTACTCATATGTGTATCAAAATAATTTTTATTAGTATACAATCTATACCAATATAAGCAAAAATAACCTTAATTTTGTATCAATATTTAATAATCTATACCAAAATATCACAAGTATTTGAGAATAACAATAGTTTAGTAGTTGAAGAGCAGATTCAATAAGCTACCCTTTTCTCATATTATTCCTATATGGTATTCCTATAGCCACTTCTTTCTTTTACTTTTTTATTATAATAGTGTTACCTATTCTTTATGAATTTTTATTTTATTTCATAATTTTATTTTTTGATAACTTCATACATGAGCACTGAATCTACAATACATGTCCATCTCCCTCCCCTTTTAATCCCTTCTGTGGCCTCCTCCTTTCTAAATTCAGGATCCCTTATTATTATTGTTACATGTTCAACCATATGAATATATATGTACATAAACATATGTATATATGTGTGCTTGTACATACCACCTATTGAGTCCTTTTATTGGTGCTCAGATGTACACATAACCCAGGCTAACCACTTTGAATTGAACAGCCTTTGTAGTATCAATCCATTCCCTTATAGAGGATGATTTTTTTTTCCTCCCTCAGCAGCCGTTGGCTATCTGGAGCTTTTCATCTAAAGGTAGAACTGTTAGGCGCGGATCACACCCAGAGGTGGTGCAGATCCTACTTCAGCTCATGCGCTGTTAAGGGCTCGACAACAATGTTTCTCTTTCCCCCTCCTGCATGGGGTATGCTAATGAGGCATTGGCCGGTTCGCCAATCAGCCAGAGACACGCCATGCTAGGGCCTGCATATAAGCAGCGCACTCTGAGGGCTGGGGTCTTTCGCTTCAGCTTCAAAGGGCGCTCCCAATAAAGTGTGATCGAGAAGGATCCTGGTGTCGGCGTCTTTCCTGCTGGCGGGGAGGTCGCGACGTAGAACCACATGGGATTTCCCCTTCCTTGATGGCATGTAAGCTCCTATTGTCATCATGCCAGCTTTTCTCAGGCCACCCTACTGTTGAGATTTCATAGGCTCACTTTCCCTGTCACATCTGAAGAATGCAATCTAGCATCAGACATCCTGGTCCTCTGGATTGTTACAATCTTTCCTCCCCTTCTTCTGTGATTTTCCCTGAGCCTTATGTATAGGGGTTGCATTGCAAATGTGATCAGTTAGGATTGGGCACTGCACAGAATTTGATGCTTGAACACAATTTATTTTTATCTTATTCCCTCCCCACTCACTGCCTCCAACTTCTCTACTACGCTGACCCACATCCCAAGTTCATATTCTAGTCTCTTGCTTATGTAACTTACCATGTATAATTAATACTGCTCATTCTGCCCTTACACTATGGGTATTGGACCGTCAACAGGGGCATAGTAAGCCCTACTATGGACAACACCACTTAAGAAAATGGATTTTCCTCTCCAAACAGCCACCAACTGCCAATAGTTCCTCAGGTAGGAGTAGAACCTTGAGAGCCCTTCCCCCACTCGTGATGGAATGTTGACTGTGCAGGTCTTATGTAGCTAACCACACCTACTACGAATTCATGAGGGCAATAATCCTGTCTTGTCCAGAAGATGATTTGTCCTGATTCTCCCCCCAAACTCTGACTTTTATCATCTTTCAGCCTTGTGTTCCTGGGTTGGTGCCTGAGCCTTGGGAGAAGGAACTAGGATATACGTATCCCATTCGTGTCTGAGCGCTCCACAGACACTTGGGTTTTGCACTCCTGCTGCCTGTGAGTTTCTGTCTTAACTGCCACCCACTGCAAAAAAAAAAATATCTTCTCAGATGAACACTGATAGCTTCATGGATCTATGAATACAGAGATACACATTAGGATGTCATCGGATACTCTACTTAGCAAATTAATAAGAGGTTCCCCTTAAGGTCCATGAGCTCATTGGCTATAGGTTCATGACCAGAAGTATAATATATAGCTTGAGTTTCCTATAAACCACTTCTCATACTGCCATTGTACTACTTACGTCAGAGTTTAGCTATAATAACTTTTCTAGGTTTCAGCGTAGCCTAATTGTCACTCCAATTTGGTTTTGTATATTTTTATTTTTTGTTATCTATTTAAGATAAATTTCTTATAAGTATATAATATACTTTGAATGCATTGGCTCTATCCCCCACCTCTCTCCTTTTTCCTCCCTCCACCTTCCACTAGACAGTTTTGCTTCTGCTTTCATATTATCTGTTCATGTATAATTTTATGTAGTTATGTGAAATCTAGGATGAACAGATAGTAGAAAACATGTGAATTTGTCTCTCTGAGACTGACCTAACTTAGTTATTATGATGATCCACTTTCCTGCAAACAGCATAACTTCATTCTTTATGGCTGAAAGAAAATTCTACTGTGTATGTTTTAAAAGATTTAATCCATTTCACATAACTTGCAGTATGTGAACCAAAAAAGTTATCTAACATACACATGAACTAGACTTTAATAACTCCTTTTTAGACATTATGCTGTCATTATCCAATAGTGTTTATTAGAGTGTCTATATGATTTATTTATTGTAGGCTACCAAGGCCTTCTGGTGAGAATTGGATCCTCTATAAATATGTGATGAATGGATGATGTTTAATTTCAGTGATTCTGCTCGAGAGAACTAGCTTGTCATCAACTGAGTGTAATGTTATCACTTAGAGTTAATCTTTATAGGTCAGGATTCACTAGAATTATCTACCTTTTATTGGGTAATGCACATTTTTCAGCAATATCTTGAGAACATTGATTTATACTATGCAAAACTCAGTATTTCAAGGTCTCTAATGCTATTTGGTTGGTGAGCTCAGAATTACCAAGACTCTTCAATAAGAAACCACCAAAGTACATAGCAGAAATGTTAGGAGGTATTTATTCCCCCTTTTCTAACTCTATAGCAGAAATGCAGAATATGTTATTTATAGTCAAAGATTTTTTTTCAAAAATGGAAATATCTTCAAGTATAATCAGCATTTCAAATGCTGGTTCACATACAATATACTTGGGGAAATCCTAACAAAGATAGCTTTCTGTTTAAGAAAAATAGCCCAAGAAACATATCTTACTGCTTACTGTGTGTCTGAATGGTTTTTCTCTCTATCTCAGTGGATATCTCTTGAATAGTTATCACTTGTCAGCCATGGTGCTAGACCCTTAGAGTGCAAGAATAAATACAGCAGGACAAGGTAAGTTCTGTCCCATAGAAGATTGATGTTCCTAACCAGTGTTCTCTTCTGTTCAGTTCATCACAGGCTTTACTGGCAAGCTTCTAAAATAAATCTTGAACTTCGTTTGAGTCAGTGTCTTTCTATTGAATTATCCTAATAACTTCCAAACTTATCCCAGCATCCATTTTCCACATGAAAATAAGAAAGTAGCATTCTTCACTTACTATGACATCATTCTCTCCCCTCTCCTTACATTTTGAATGGACTTTTGACTATGCTAATTTTCATGGCTCTCCCTGACTTTACCTTATTTACCTTTTTGGGGGGAGGGGGGTCCTTGTTTTTCCCTGTGCAACAGACTTCAGCCTTCTCAGCTTTCCCTTATCTTGCCAAACTAACTTGTTCTGAATCTAAGACATTTATGTGTGCTAAGAACCATTCACGGGTTCTATTACACCGCTGCCTTTGGAATCATTGTGTCATACTTGTTTTACCATCATAGTTTAAAATGACCTCACTTACTTTTACTCTTTCTTTTTTATTGCTCGGCCTCCTGAAAATGTGTAAAAATAACTAATACGAGCACTTCTGTTGGTTTGGCCTTCCTGTGGACCTCTCTCAGCCAGGGCAATCATTTCCCCACAGCAGACACTTGATGAGTATTGTCTCAGGGCATGGAATTCTGCAAAAGGCCACCTAGAAGATAAAATGTGTCAGGTGGGGGAAAAAAGTCAGGATCCCTTAAGGAGGGAACTGTATAAGCCCAGCATATTAGCTGTTGCAAGTTTTAGGGGTAAACACAAAAAGATTAATCAAAATAAGGATGGTAGACTAGAAATCTAAAGGAAAGTTACAATTTCATGCTCATGATGGAAGCACTGCATCTTGTTCTGTCACTGAAGAGTGTTAGGCAATGACAGTGTAAGCTTTGGGTTTCTTATGATGTATTTCCCAAAAAATCCAAACTCAAGAGGCAATTATATGGCCCCTTTGTATAGCATGACACTCTAATTCAATATTTGTTCTAAGCTCAGGCCAGCTACCTGAAGTCTATCTAAGAATGAACATTGGAAGGGCTAACGTGCCTGTGGGTGCACCGCCCAGAGGAGGGCCTTGAGAACCATCAAAACAGCTGGAGTTGCTGCAGAGATGATGTGACACGCCAGTGACAGCTTAGATCTAGAGGTTGCTGTGCTCCAGGGTCTGAGGGAGTGCCTGATGGAGCTCTCTGCAGCTTTCAGAATAGCAGTCATTATTATGTATAGCTCTCAGAAAACCCTTCCAATCAGCCTCACCCTTCCTGTCAGTTAGAGGGTAAACTCCCTGTTTCTCATCAGTGAGGCTGGGAAGAGCAAGAAAGAACTGGGTAAAACAATCAAAATTCTAGCCACTAAGTTCCAAATGCATTGTGTAAATATGCCACCTTCACTTGCTTTCATTTGGATCTGCCTTTCGGGGAAGAAACTATATGTCATATTAAAAAAAAAAAAAAAAAAAACCACACAGTTTCCTTTTGATTAATCTCCAGTAGGAAGCCCAAAGATAGTAAATTTCAGTGTCCTCACATTTTTCTCCACCCTTCGTAAACAATTCAATTGAATTTGAATTAATATTTATCAAGCACTACACTATGGATGGCAGCATAGTGGATGCTATAATACAAGTCTTACATAAAAGGGATAAAACTTATGCCCAGCCTTAAGACAACACTCTATTTTAAACAATATAATAGGATTATCATAGCAGTAGCAATCAGTATACAACAAGAGGCTATGAAAAAAAGTTTGTTTAAATTCAAATTTGTTTATTAACCGCACACCATGTTTAAAAATGTCAATCCCTTAACTGAAGTAGAAAAGGGGATACAGATTTATATATATATATGTATCTTCCTTTTTTTTAGGGATACAGATTTTTATTAGGTGAACAGTTACATTCTTTCTAGAGAAAAATATTGTACAATGTCTCACTGTGAATAAATTAGGCTATTCCTCTTAGCCAGACACCGATGAAGAGAATAGCCTTTGCTGATTTTTTGGAATGTTCTTGTTTGCTTAGTTTTTATTTAATACTCTCAGAGATCTTTTATGGCATACTTTATTGTGCCACGTAGTGCTGTACAAACTATCCCAGGCTAGGTAAAGACAAGGCTAGTTCTTTTACTGACAATTCTAACATATAAGAATGGATGCTCATCTAGTTCAAGGTTTCTTAAAATTTTCTACTCAAAATTCCTTTCACCTAAGAAACCTTTATATAACCTTAGAGTGTGTATAGATCAACCACTTACTAATAATAAATTAGGAAGAAATTGTTGGTTTAAATCAATTTCTTTGTCCACACATGATTTCATTATATTTAAAGACAGTAGAAAATTTCACACTAATGAAGTTGATATGATTGTTTATATACACATAAAGAATTAGAACTTAGGAGCTGCAGTGATGTTGCAGGAGTTTATAGAACCTGTTACTCTCAAGGAAGACCTGGGCTCAGTTCCCAGCACCCACTGCTGGCTCAACCATCAATTCTAGTTGGATCTGACCCTCTCTTCTGACCTCCACTGGCACCAAGTGTGCACATGGTGCATGCACCTAAACACTCATATACATTAAATAAATAAATAAATAAAATTTTAAGTAATTCAATGTTGTTCCTGGGAAAACAGCTCAGAAAGTAAAGCTCTTGTCCTATGAGTGTAATGAAATGAGTTTTGGTCACCAGAACATACATAAAGCCAGGTGTCTGGCATTTGTCTATAGCTATAGGGCTCCTCTGACAAGATGGGAGGCAGAGACAGAAGCATCTCTAGATGCTCATAAGCCAGACATCTTGGTGATTACTGAAATGACAAAGATAGCTTGTCTCCAATAAGGTAGAAAAGAAAAACAAATACTTGAATTGTTTTCTGACATCCACATGTATAGCATGGCATGTACATGCCTGTACTCATATACCCACATGCATGTACATCATACAGACATATAAACATACATATTATTTTTAAATAATTGAATACTTTTTTAAAAATTGAAAATATTTTAAAATAATAGAGTCTTTGCTGAATACTTAAAAATATAGGATACAGAGCATCTTCAATGATTTCATAGTTTATCAATATTTTAATTCAGAGTCATTAATACTAAGAATGCTACTTTGTATAAATATGTAATATAAAATGGCAGTACATTTAGCACCCTTTTGGATATTATTAGAAATTCTGTTCAATTACAAACTAATGTTCATTAAATGATTTTCTTTATGAATCCTGCCTCTGCTCCTCAATTAGCAAATATTAAGTTCAACCATTCTAATATAACACAGTCCAAGAATATACCAGTTTGATGCTTATGTGAGGAAGAATTATGCAAGAAAATATTAAGTCTTCGTTTTTCATAATTAAAGTATTATGTTTTTACAACTGCAGAAAACTTTACACACTCAATAAAAAACATTGCAGTTCTTAACTTGTGAGTCTTGTGTCTGAGCCAATGTATTTCAAGCAGTATTCCCTACTTTTTAATGTACTGCCACTTAATGTCACCATGCCTAGGTCTGACTTTAGTTTGTCTCATAGGTGGTGATCTTGTAGGTACATAATCACAGATGAGATTTAGAAAAATCTTAGCTCTGTTAAGTTGAGTGCTTTAAAAAGGCTGAATGTTATGCTATGGAAATTCTATGCTGCTAAAGCTGTTGAAAAGAATGTGATTCAATGTTGGTGAAGACACAATAATGGAACCTTTAGATAATATTGGTGAGAATGTAAACTAGCATAGTCATTAGAAAATATCAGTGTGGCTATTCCTCAATAAAACTAAAATTAGAAGAGCCATATAACCTACTCATGGGTTACAACCTGAAAGAATTAAGGCATCATAAAATAGGGACAGCTGCATGACCTTATGACCTTCATTATATCACTGTTCACAACAGAGAACCTAGACATCCCAGGTCAGATATGGCCAATGGACAGCTCATTCTCCACAGGGAGAAGTGGAAGGGAGAGAGGAGACTGCCTCTGACGTGAACTCTGGTACCTGTGATCTAATCACCGCACCTTGGCTGAGAGGCCCTGTGGGAACACAGAGGAAGGGGGGATGCTGGCTATCCAGATGAGACCTGATAGGCTGTGGTCAGACAGTGGGGAAAGAGGACCCTGCCTGTCAGAGGTCTAGGAGAAGGGATTAGGGCAGAAGAGGGGGAGGGGAAAGCAGGAAGATGTGAGTGAGAGGATTATAATCAAGATGTAATGTAAATAAATTATAGTAAAAAATTTAAAAAAGGAAAAGAAAAAATCAAAAGGAAAAAAGATAATTGTTTTGCTGATAGAGCAATTATTCTATACACACTATATCTTTTTTTATTTTATTAATTTATTCTTGTTACATCTCAATGGTTATCCCATCCCTTGTATCCTCCCATTCCTCCCTCCCTCCCATTTCCCCCTTACTCCCCTCCCCTATGACTGTGACTGAGGGGGACCTCCTCCCCCTGTATATGCTCATAGGGTATCAACACACTATATCTTGAAGGAAGGATCAGAAAGTAAAGTGCACTCCTTCAAGCCTAAGGCTACAGAAGCAGAGCTGGGAGGCCCGGGAGCTTACTGACCAATCAATGCAGCTGAGTTAGTGAGGTGCAGGATCAACGAGTGCCTTGGCCTAAAAATAAAAATGTTTACCAAAGATGAACACTAATAGAAGATACCCAATATAAACCTTGCATATACATGTACATACAGACACATACACACACACACACACACACACACACACACACACACACGTATACATATACACACACAGGCGCTCATGCCAGTCTTAGAAACATAATATTTTTCTCATATATAGAATTTAAGAAGTAAAAAAAAAATTAACAAAAACACAACATTATTGAAGTTGAGGGGAGGCTATTGAGATTGGTAGGGGACCAGAAATGAGAAGGAGTGCAAGTGACACACATAAACATTAGGAGGGCAAGTAGAGACACGATACCTTAAATATGTGCTTGTAAAGGCAAAATGAAGCTCACGACTACGATAAAAAGCAGACTTTTTAAAATAATAATTTTGTGCTTTGTGGCAATTCTCAGGATAGATCGGAAATTACCTTGTAACTGCTCCCTTTGCGTACCCAGGCGTTTAGAGTCTCAACAGACCAAAACTTTCTGATTCATTGTAATTTTAAAATTTCATGTAATAACAACAAAGAGTCAGTTAACTATTAACAATTGTTAAAGCGATCCTGAAGCTGTCTGGGTATTTTGTCCATGAGTCTCAGTAAAACTCTGGGTTGCATCACTACACTTGTACAGAGAAGTGAGTGAGACATTCTTTATTTCCTCAAATGGACCATGAACTCTTTCTACTGTTTGGAAATTCTGCCTGACAATAACTAGGATCTGCGGGAGCCTTACTTTCTGAGAAAGAAGAATTACCTTTTTAAAGTGTAGTGTAATCCTTTCCAGAAGCATAGAATTTATGTTTTCAATTCTCAAGTTTTGAGATTCCTAATAGGAGAGAGGTAGGTAGAACACATGATAGAAGAGGCCGATTCCTTCTAATAGTGGACTGTCTGCAAAGATGGATTGCAAACATAAAGAGCTAATAACACCAAGGGTTTTCTTTGCTCTTATTCATTAATTATACAGCAGAGTCTGCTTTAATGGACACGCTCTTTGTTTCTTTACTCTGCCCTTGAGCATGGAGCCATAATCTAAGAGATATCAGAGAGATCAGGTGATATGATAAGGCCGAGTGTGCACCATTGGTAATCTAAGCATATTCCTCTATGTACCCATTGGCACAGCATTGTGGAGGAGACTGTGTCACTGTGAGGGATTCAGTAGCATCATCACCCTGTGCCTAAGCTACTCCGTGGTTTTATCAAACATTCATGACAACAGCTTGTAACACAGAAAAATTGTAATTACTTTTAAGGTGTGCTTCCACAATATAAGATAATATATGTCTTACAGTATATAAATCTACTTTTAATATCATTCATATATTAATTTGACTCAGTGTATAAGAACAACTGGAATCTTTTATGCTTCTCTGTAATTTGTTGAAGATAACACTCTCAAAAAGTTAAGTAAATTAATATATATTATTTTCATTCCCATTTGCATCTCATATGACACCAAGACTACTCTGTGCTTTTCCTGTACTTGTATTTTGCACAAAATACCACTGGACTGTTTTTACTCTTTTATAAATTATGCATTGTTTTTAACTCTAGGTGAAAGGATGTTATGTGTTATTATTATATAATACTATCCTGCCTTGCTTATTATTCATATTGTCACATCTAGTATAATTCTTCCAGTCAAGAGCTACCCAGTCAACTTCAAATACTTTCTTCTATATTTGTCCAGTATAATTGAAAACAAAATCTAGTTATTTTCTGTTTACTTGTATTATTCTATTTTGTCTGCAGCTTTTCTAAATCCATTTCTTGTTTATGTATCTTTTTTTTTTTTTCTTGAATGACCTAGCCTGATTGCCCTTTTTCACAGTATTTCTAGTTACCACATAAATTACTCCCAATCATAGGCTTTGGTGCCTTACTGCCTACTTGTGCAGCCCCAGTAAGGCTTATAAATACAGAATGTCCATTTTGTATTCTCTGCAGTCTTTTCTCTCCCACCATTTCACTTCAGTTTGCTCTTCGTTTTGGTTTTGTTTTGTTTCGTTTTGTTTTTAAGTCTTTCACATAACTATCTTGGGAGGTTGACTTGGCTTGTCCTCTGTCCTTTTTTTAGTTTTTCATCACCTCTAATTAGAGTTTATTTCTCCTTTAAATGTCAATCAAGGCCTTTTATTTTGTTTTGAAAACCAGCAATGGCCAGCGGAGTTGATGGGTATCTTCAGTAGACCCTGAACAATGAATACATGGCTCAATTTACTGCGCATGTGCATGCTCACTGCTTTCATATCAGTCAACTAACAGGTGTGATTCTCTCACAGAAGCATGATGGCCACTTCACTGTCATCCAGTTGGTCGGCATGCTGCGGGGCATCGCGTCAGGCATGAAGTATCTTTCTGATATGGGATATGTTCACCGAGACCTAGCAGCTAGGAACATACTGGTGAACAGCAACTTAGTATGCAAAGTCTCTGACTTCGGTCTCTCCCGAGTCCTGGAAGACGATCCAGAAGCAGCTTATACAACAACCGTAAGTTTTGGTGCCCTGTTTCCTGCACCATGTTTGCTTTTAGTTCTTTGACACTATTAGAATAATTGTTCGTGTCTTCACTTTTTTCTAATTAATTATTACTAAGTTAAAAGGATCTGCTGTGTTTAAAGGCTCACAGTGTTGTTGTTGCTGCTGCTGCTGCTGCTAAGAAAAAAAAAGTTTCTAAAATTCCATCTTTGGCCTTCTGATCTGCTGGAATCACAGCATGACTGCCCTCAGATTAAACCTGCCTTTGCCACATATATTAGCTCTTAATGAGTGTTCCTTAAATATCCTTCTTCGTAGGCCAGCAACATCGCCTTTCATACTTCAAGGATAATAAGGAGCCAGCGATTCAGAAATGTCTCCGTTTTAGGTGTTATTGGATGATCCAGACACATTTATAAATAAATGACATATGTTTCTTTGGAGACATATAAAGACTCTAAGCCTGTTTTCAAATAGTGCTTGGGGGAAAGGAAGCAGAAATAAAAGGCTTAAAGCTTTAAGACAAAACTATCATCTTAAATTATATAATGTCAGCTTCACCACGATATTTTTTAGCCCTCCAAAGCAATTCTTTGTATTCACCTTCTTGGATAATGTTTTGCAGAATTTAGTCTTAATATCTATACTGAGGTATGTTAAAGCTGTTAATTTTTAGTTGTGATTGTCATCATTTGTTTATTAAAATTCTCATCAGTGATTCATTTGAGATTTAAATCACCTTCAATGAAAAAGCAAGTTGAAGAAACTATTCAAAACATATAATATTTTCCTCTTTTTAACTGTGCTAATGTTTTTAAATGGCACTCCATTAATTAATTCCCTTTATTTCATTTTCTCTTAAATTATTTAAAGTTTCACTATACTCAATAAGACTAGGGGTAGATGGAAGTTTGATGTTATCAATAAAATATTTTATATGCTTATTATTTTTCTTTGTTGGAATGTCATGTGATAATTTGTCAACATTTTTACAATTTCAATATAAAATAAGTATCCACGGAAAATAAATTAGTCTCCAAGTCTGATATGTAACGTAGAGGTATTCATTGATCTTTTAACTTAACCAAAAACTTTATGAAAGTAAAAATCTGTAAATGCTGAAAATACATTAGTCATTTAGTGAAAAAATGATATTTTAAACTCCATATTCTATTTGGAAAATATTGTAATTATTTTCACTTTTCTAAAGGCCTTTTTCTTCATCTTATAAACACATAACTTATACCAATTCTTAGATTAATAAAAATGCAGCCTTGCTACCTTACGTTATTATATAAAATATTAGTTATAACATTTTAAATTTTGTTAGATATTCAATCTACCCAAAATATAACAAGAAAGTAATTGATTCTGTCTTAGACCTAGGGGAGCAGAATAGGGTGAAAGCAGGAGGGAGGGAGGAATGGGAGGATACAAGTGATGGGATAACAACTTAGTTGTAATCTGAATAAATTAATTAAAAAAGAAAATAATTGATAAGCTCTTCATGTGCATATATATTTGTATATATGCAGAAACATGCATATATTTATTTTATATATATATGCATGCACACACACACATATATATATGTTTTATATATATAAACCACTTATTGGGTAACAGTTTAATTTCTGTTTAAAATAAGATATAATATCCTCATAAATATCCTCATAAAACTAGTGGGTTACTCAAAGTTGGACATAGATACATGTTCAATTTGATCAAATATGAAACCAAGACTCTGAGTATATTATATTACACAGCAAACAGGGTTGAGAAGTTTAAAACAGAGTTGCTTTAGGTGAGTGTTCCAATCTTTGGGTCGTGATCCCTTTGGGGGTCAAATGACCTTTCACAGAGGTTGCCTAACACCATCAGAAAACAGATGTTTACATTATGATTCAAAACAATACCAATATTGGCTATGAAAATGCAACTAAATAATTTTATGCCTGGGAGTCACCACAACATGAAGAACTACATTAAAGGGCTGCAGCATTAGGAAGGGTGAGAACCACTGCTTTAGATCTAGGTCATATATAAAATTAAAAAAAAAAAAAAAAAAAAATATATATATATATATATATATATATATTAGAATTCAAGAACAACAACTATCAAGCTATAGATTGCCTTAAGAAATATTTCTAAAAGTTATCACTAAATCCAAAATAATATAATCAAAATTTTTTACAAATCTCTAAATTATCTTACTCTTCAAAGATTTTGAGGTACGAGGAAGGCCGATGGCAGAGGCATATTGTTTTCATCTTAGCTCTCAGGAGGTACAGACAGAAGTATCTATGAGTTTGGGGTCAGTCTAGTCAACATAGTGAGTTCCAGGCTAGGCAGGGTACATAGTAACACTGTCACAAAAACAAAGAAAAGGAAAGAAAAGAGAGGTGGGAGAGAGGAGGAGAGAGGGGGAGAAGGAGGGAGGGATAAGGAAAAGTTTGTGGTATAATATAAAATACCATTAATTGATTACTTGACTTTATAATGGGCATGGATAGTCAATCCGAAAATAGAAGGACCATTTCTTTTAAATATTTCATTGTTTTAAGGGCAGACACTCTCGTGCTTCCCAATAATTTGATACATTAAGTGTTGCTATAGAAATCTGAATAAGAAATATGGTAATACCAGGATAAGTAGCCTAGACAGGGCTTAGATTTTTTTTTAAGGTAAAGACTGTATCATATCATTAAAAATAAATTAAAGAGTCTTGGATGAAAGGCATTCCCCATGAGGAGAGACAAGGGAAAAAAAAAACATGCAAATGTAGATGTGTAAACAGGTAGGTGGGCAGAAATGTGGACAATTCGGAATGGAGTCCAGGAAGAATATGAGGCCAAGTTTTTCAGCAATAATATTCAAGTCTCTAGAGTGGCACTTCACGAAATCTGAAAGTTTTTCTATAGCAATTTAGAAAGAGCCATTGATTGGCACAAATACAAGAACAAAAAAAAAGTAGATTCATGTGATAGAAAATACTGCTAACAAAAACAAAGAAGTGAATGAAGGATTAAAGGAAAAGAGGAATTTGTACTTAAATTTCCAGGTAGGCATCATTGCTACTGAACCAAATGCTCGTACAGGCATGACTGGGGTAATGGCAGCTAGAATAAAGAAGAGAGAAAAGAGTTGATATCATTATGACCACATTCAAGATTCATTAATAAAGGGCTGGAGACATGGCTCAGTGGTTAAGAGCACCACCTGCTCTTCCAGAGGTCCTGAGTTCAATTCCTAGCAACCACCTGGTGGCTCACAACCATCTATAATATGATCTGGTGCCCTCTTCTTCAGATAAAGCACTCATATACAATAAATAAATAAATAAATAAATCTTTTTAAAAGATTCAATAATTAATTAGGCATAAATAATATAGAAAAAGGGAATGTAAACAGACATTATTTTAAGTAGCTTTAATGGCTACTTGTTGAGAGACACTATTAATCATGACATACAACCTCCATTAAAGATAGCCTGGATCCCAGCTTTAGATCACAAGTAAGATCATTGTAATGGGACTCATAACTACTCTATCTCAGAGTCATTAGGGCAATGACAGTGAACACCACTGTTGTGTTGGAACTGTACATGAAACTTTTTTATTTCATAGATATATACTTAGCTCCAAAATCCTTTGGTATATTTTTAGTTAAAAGGGTTAATATAGTTAAAAAATGTTATTGCTTTGTGGCTCTATAACATAATTCATGCAAATCCACTGAAATTAAGTAAAATATAGTAATTTATATGAAAAATACTTTTATTAAACCACTTAACATGCATACAACACTTAAAATCAAGCTCCCATTGTTTGTTGTTGTTGTTGTTGTTGTTGTTGTTGTTGTTGTTGTTCTGTTTGGTTTGGTTTGGTTTGGTTTCGTTTCGTTTGGTTCTTCAAGACAGGTTTTCTCTGTGTAGCCTTGGCTGTCCTGTACTCACTTTGTAAACCAGGGTAGCCTCAAACTCACAGAGATCCACCTGCCTCTGCCTCCCAAGTGCTGGGATTAAAGGCGTGCACCACCACTGCCTGGCTCCCTTCGGTTATTAAAGAAAGTTTGACTCTTTAAAGTTTAATTAGTGTGTAACATTCTTGAAATGCATCTTTACTGTAAATTATTTTTATTTTCTTTTTCTATAAATATAGTTACTATTACCTCATTATTCATAATGTTTTTATCATGTGCGTAAGACAGGGATTGAAGCAGAAACAGGTCTGTGAAATATTTTAAAAGAGGAAGGCACTGGGTGAAATAAGTGTTTAGTCCTGAATTAATTTTCAGGCAAATGTTCATTCTAACTGTGCACTACACCAAACCTAGTCTTTCTTAATCAAAATGGAGGCCAAATAAATAAGCATTTTCCACTAATGTGTTTTTGTTTATTAAAAAACAACCATATTCCAACAGAAAGCAGTGAGAGTTCACTAAATACACTGTAGGCCTAGAGAATCCAATGTTCATACACACCAAACTGATCCACAGGAGACCAGTAAGTAGAATGGCGATATAATCCAGAATGCCCAGACCAAAAGAAGATGTGAGCAAAGAAGCCACTCTACTATAAATGAGCGAATTCTTTAGATATGGATTTAAAATCCATATGCCTATAATTATGACAGTATTTCTACATTATAAATTTCAATAAAATAAGATAAAGAATAAAGGTTACAATCAAATATAACAGGAAATTCACATGTTTGTTCCTTCACTTGAGTTCATTGGTCCTGATTTAAGTCTAAGACCTATTTCTTTGATTATTCCTTTAATCTGTATCCAACACTATTAATTTAATTATGGCGCTACCACTTTGGGGTACTCCTCTTTAGTGAACCACTGGTGGAGTGGGTTCAGATTACCCCTGAGAAAATGCTCCCACTTTGCAGAAAATAGCAAAGTTTGCTATTGTTGGCTCTGTTTCTTAACAATTAAACTTTATTATACAACCCAGCTAGCTTGCACAAGAGGGAAAAAAGGTTAAAGGGAAAAAAGAGTGAACCTTCCGGTATCTGTTCCACGGGACTAGTCCCTAGGTGTCTCTGGCCTGCTAGCTGGTCCAGCCTGTTCGCTGATCCTTTTTCCGGTCCACTTGCGCTCAAACCTGGTCTGACCCTGCTGCTCCTCTCTCCTGTCAGCCTGCTTGTCTGGCACATGCAAGGGGTGGTCTCCCTCTCCCATTGAGGGTCAATTAGAAACACAATAGTCCAGGTGGAGTCCCCAGGTCTGCTTCCTGAATTCCAGGCCCACAATGGCTCCACCCAGTCTGTCTCAAGGTTAATCTCAGGGAGTATCTTGGTGTGACCAAGGGCAAAGCTCACCAAGACTGCTTTCACTGACAATGCTTATAATCCTTCCCACATGCTATACTACGCAGCTGCTAAAAATAAACATATGCATACTACTTATACCTTATGGATCCTGAACTAATACACAAGTCCACTGTGCATTGACTACCTACTTGAGTTTAGCAATACAAGGCATGCACACATATCATCAGAAGCAGTTTCATGGTTTCCACAAAAGCATCATGTCACATATGTTCCAGATTCATCAGGTGGGATCTAAAAAGCCCACCAAGGGAGACAGAGTCTTAACCAGACAGGCTGTCCTTTATGTCCTTTATGTCCATTGAGAAACACTGAAACCAAAGCAAATCCAGATTGTATACCTCTAGGCCACCTGAGTTAGAGGCCAAAGCTTCCACGGACATCCTGCATACAAAGAAGAGAGAAACAACACTCAGGCTTCCTGGGAATTCCTCCCTAGCTTTAGACATTACGTACCCTAGAAGATGTAGGCAGGCTCGTGTTGTTTGAGACACTACCTCTTTATTAAGGTATTTACATTCCCAGAACTTTCTTCGGTGATTCTTCAGAACTAAAAGCAACCATGTGACACGATGGTTGCAACACTCTCCAATAAACTATCTACACAGCTAACAAACACCAAGGGTGAGAGCAGTTACATAGCTTTATGCAGAAAGAACCAAGAATAACCAACTGCAGCACATGCTGGAACTTGTGTCTCTGTAGACATAGAGGGTGGACAGTGCAGCTTCAAAGGAGCAACATTAATAGCAGATGCTTCTAGGAAAGCACTTAAACCCTGATCCTAAATACAGCAAGCCTCTGCTGAGGGACCCTGGGACCCAATAATGACAGTGAAACCAAGAAATGTGCAATGTAGGCCAAAGATAGAAGAAAATACATGACACAAAAATAGTGTCTTGACAGGAAGTAAGGCCTTGATTTTCTGTGCCAGTTCTGTGAAAAGCATAATACAGTTCTTAGAAGAGTTGGTGATTAAGACCCTTATCCAAGGGTGCATGGGAAAATATCATTTTTTATTTAATCTATATAAGAATTATTGATCCTTTGGGTTTTTTTTTTTAAACATTTGATAAATGGTGTCCTATTGGGCTAAAATTTAGGTACTGAAAAATCTCTTACATTTCTAAATCTGATACATATTCACATGGACAACTGCTTTATAACCAGTCCAAAAAAAGATAAAAGGTACCCTAGCTCATTTGAATATTGCTAGGCAACCACTTCTTATATTGAAAATACTAAGCCTCTTTGCTTTAGATTACAGCACTGAGGTTCTATTTACCTTAAAAAGAACATTAAGACATATATTTTGGCTCACACTTATGATATAAGAGATAATTTTTTTCAAAATATAATAGTAGTGTTATTTTTAATTATAATAATTATCCCCTATATTTTGAAGATTAAAGCAAAATGCAGAAATGGTATGTGATGCCTGATAAAATTCTGTGGTTTCATACTACTTTTCATGTTATCTGAGGAAAAATTCTGTTTGTTTTCTTCAACAGCAGTAATAGCATATCCAAACTTTCCTTACTGGAATAGAGAGCGTTGCAATTGACAATTAATTAGATTTCTGTTAACATCTTAGTTTTGATAAATTTGGCTTTATGTGCTCCATTTTCATATTGTATAAGAAAAAACATGAGAAGTGTTACATCTACCAATTTAAGAAGACATAGCCTATACCCAATATGTAGATAATTACAGCTTATAATGGAATGGCTTGTAAGGGGCCCATAAACATGTCCATTTTGACATTGAGAGAGAGCTGAACTCCTTACCTAATTCAAGTGTTTATGGATTGTCTTGACTTTTTATATTTAATTTTAATTCTTGGGATTACCATTTTCAAGAATAAATATGCTTAATGCAAGGATAAATTTACAAAATATCCTGATAGCTACAGATGATGACATAAGCGTGTAATTCTAGAATTTAGCAGATTGAGGAAAGAGTATTGTGAGTTTCGAGGTACCCTAGGCTACATACAATGAAACCCTCTCTCAAACAAACACCCAAAACAGCAAAAATGGCCCTGTGCAACTCTTCCTACAAGTACTTTAATCTAAAATTAATAACTGATTATTTTTTTCTCTGGAGCTTTGCTAAAACTTCTAATAAAACATCCTTAGAATCTTCCCTCATTTGTTTGTTTTAAATTAAAAGTTTTCTATAGACTGTTTCTTGAGGAAAAACATAAAGTTTTCTATTGGAAAAAAAAAAAGTGTTCTTTAATTCTGAAAGTCGGAAAATAGAACTGTTCTTTGACATCCTACCAAGATATTTTTTTTCATTAGAATGTGATGGATGGGCCAACACTGGGCTAAAAGATAGGTTTTATTTCATGATTTAGAACTTTTCTAGGCTAAAATGTAGCAGATAAGAAAGTGTTGGGCACAAAGCAGATACCCAAGTAGAAAACAGCAATAACTAGTGACCTTCACAAAGCTACATGCAGAAAAAAAAATAGAAGAATGTGTTTTTGTGCATCGTTCACTGAAAACGGAAGGTGAAAGAAGTGTCTATTGCTCTGAGGTTAAATGCAGCAGTAGAAGTAAGAAGAAAGGTGACAAAAATAATATTATTCTCATAAAGCTATTACATAGAAATTAAAGTAACGTCTTCTTCAATAAAGCAGATGGCGACTATATGCACCTTAGAAAAAGTAAAAGCAGCAAAATCCCGGTTTGATGACCAATCCATCTTCAAGGAAGATACTTGTGGTTAGGGAAAAGGAATAAAATGATGTTTAACACACTCACAAAGACAGTCTTACTCAACAGATCCTATGAGAGCTGTCCATCAAACGCAGTTAATTCCCAAGATACTATAAATAACTGAGGAGGAAAAAATTACATGTATCAATAGAGGTTTCCTAAATTGAAAGGAAACAAAGTACCCTTGAACTTAAAACAAAAAAGTTTGTAGGCTAATCTATGAAAAAGAAAATCTGAGCTCTTATTGATTATTTTTTCAATGTGCTGTTTTGGTAATAGAAATTCTAATGATGTAAATAAATTTTTTAAAAAATTATAGCTTCTAAAACCCATAAAGTTGCACTAATATGACTGCATAGGCATAACCTGAACAAGGACAATAGACACACAAAAATGAATGGGAGGAAGCCATGATGCGTCAACCCTACATAAAGAGCTACAGGTAACTGAGTAAAGCAGAGATGGGGAGAAAGTCTTCCCCAGGGAAGGGCACACCTACTGCTCATCCAATACCAAATGGGCAGCCTGGAAACATACACATGAGTAACAGTGTACAGCTACAGGCTGAGCATATATATATATGGATATATATATGGATATATCCATGTAACGACAATTAATTTAAAAAAAGAGGCTATGAATTTGAAAGAGAATTGGAATAAACTACAATCCAGAAATGGAGGGCACACCTGTGATCTACATCTTGAGGCTGGAAGACAAAAGCTTTTGTTTCAGATCTTGAGGCAGAAAGGCACGCCTTTAATCTGAGCCACACCTTCTTCTAGAAGCCTATAAGAGGACATTGGATGGAGGAAGGGTTCTTTCTTTGCCTGCTTGTCCTTGCCTTTGTTCGCACATTCATTCCTTCACTAGTGTTGGAGCCTACTTCTTTGGGATCCCAGCATATACAGAAGACCAACTGAGATACCTAGCCTTGTGGGACTGAGCAACTACTAAATTCTTGGACTTACTGTTCACAGCTTGCCATTGTTGGATTAGCTGGACTACAGCCTGTAAGGCATTCCAATAAATTCCCTTTATGTGTGTGTGCGCATATGGAGAGAGACAGACAGGGGCCTGGTGTGGCGGGGGCGGGAGGGGGGGGAGATATTGAAATTTATTCCATGATTTCTGTGACTAATACAGAAGGTATATGGAATGGTTTGGAGGGAAGGACAGGAAGGAGGGAGTGATGTAGCTGTGTTATAATCAAAAAAGAAAAAAAACTATTTTAAAAAATGGATTCCTCACATTGTATCAAGATACCAGGAAACAGACCTACAACAATGTAAATGAAAGGACAACAAAGTTCCTCAGCAGCCACAAAGAACAGGAGCTAAGTAAAGAGGTGGAGGCATCACCTGTTGTGAGTGAGCACCACATGCACCAGCCTAGATGTCAGGCTGAGAGAACAAAACCTTCACAGTTGCTGTCTGGGGAATCAGCGGCAGAGGCCGCAATACTTCAGAATGTAGCCTTTAAGTGACTCGACAGTGGCAAACTGTAAGCAAAGTAGAAATGGAGGCCAATACAACGCCAGAGAGTTGATCATTTGAAGAATCGTCCCAAGGTAGGGTACAGGTCAGTGGTAAAGTGTTTGCCTAGTCTGTGCAGAGCTTTGGGGTCAATCTAAATGAACATAAATAAACAGCACACTGGAAGATAGTCATTCTTAAAGAGATTATATTGCTGAAGCTTAGGAAACTATTGTTTTCTAAAGTCGATTTGCTCTCGGGCTCTTTGTAGGAAGGGAATAAAGGGATTTAACCATAACCAATTCACAGGGAAAAGAATGACATTGCAAAGCCATCTCTCAAGACTGTCTTCGGACATCTTTTAAAGTCTGTCCGTTACGTATACTGGTTTACTATAGTGATTACTTAATTGTTGTGAATAGCAAAGCTATGGAAAACTCCCCTTACCAACCCATCACAGAACATCAAGTCACATCAGGACTGAGGACATCCTCTTCCCCTGTGGCCTGGCTAGAAAGCCCCACCAGAGGGAAGTGATTGAAAAGCAGGCAACACAGTCCATGTCAGAGACAGTCCTTGCTCCCCTTACTACAGAACCCACATGAAGCCTGAGCTGCCCATCAGTTACAATTGTGTAGGGGACCTAGTCCAGTCCATGCATGGTCCTTGGTTGGTGCTTCAGTCTCCACAAGCCCCTCTGGGCCCTGGTTAGTTAGCTCTGTTGCTCTTCTTGTGGAGTTTCTCCTGTCCCCTCTAGGCCCTTTTATATCCTGCCCCCGGCCCTACTTTACCATAAGACTTCCTATGCTTTGCCCAATGTGAGTCTCAGCATCTGTTTCAATCTGCTTCTGGCTGCTGCCTCTCAGAGGATAGCTATGCTAGGCTCCTGTCTGCAAGCATAGCAGTGTCAGGGGTTGGCTCTCTCCCATGGGGTGGGTCTCAGGTTGTGCCAGTCATCTGCTCTATCTTTATCCCTGCATATTTTGCAGGCAGGATAAATTTAGGGTGAAAGTTTGTGTGGGTGGTTTGCTGTTCCCTTCCCTCCATTAGCAGTCCTGTCTGGTTAGAGGTTTCCTCTTCAGTCTCCATGACCCTTCTACTAGAAGTCTCAGCTAGAGTCACCCCCCCCCCCCAATATCCCCCAAGAAGCCCCAGCCCATGGTTTCTTTTCTCTCTGCGGGCCCTCTGTCCCCACCACCCAGACCCCTGCTCTCTCAGGTCTGGTCTCCACCCTCATTTCTCTGTGAGTTCCCTCTCCTACCTTGTTCCCTCTCTTCAACTGCTTCCGCTGTCTACTCAATTTCCCTTCTAAGTGAGATTTAAGCAACCTCTCTTGTACCCTCCTTGTTACTTATCTTCTTTGGGTCTGTGAGTTGTTTATCCTGTAGTATATGGCTAAATCTGCTTGTAAGGGAGTACATACCATGTGTGTCTTTTGGGGTCCAGGTTGCCTCACTCAGGATGATCTTTTCTAGTTCCACCCATTTGCCTGCAGATTTCATGATTTCCTTGTTTTTAATAGCTAAGTAGAGTGGATAAGATCAAAAACACAAGTGACAGCACATTCTCATGAGGATGTGGAGAAAGGGGAATACTCTCCATTGCTGGTGGGAGTGCAAACCTGTACAACCACTTTGGAAACCCATCTGGCACTTTTTCAGAAAATTAAAAATAACTCTACCTCAACACCCAGATTCAACATTTCTGGGCATATACCTTAAAGATGCTCCACTGTACAACAAGGACACTTGCTCAACTATCTTTCTAGCAGATTTATTTGTAATGGGCAGAATCTGGAAACAACCTGGATGTCCTTCAACTGAAGAATGGATACATAAACTGTGGTACATTTACACGATGAAATACTAGTCAGCTATTAACAGCAAGGAAATCATGCAATTTGCAGGCAAATGGGTGGAACTAGAAAAGATCATCCTGAGTGAGGTTATCTGAACTTTTAAGAAGGGAGATCTACCATTTGCAGCAATATGAAACATGCTGAAGAACTGAAGTACATTATGCTAAGTGAAATAATTGAGGCACATTAAAAAACATATGCATTATCTTGCATATATCCAGAACCTGAATAAGTCCATATCACAGAAGCCGAGAGTAGAACAGTTATCAGAGGTTATGTGGACTAGACATGGGGAAAAGTAGGCCAGAGAATATCAAATTTCAGTTGACCAAGGAATGATCTGTGATCTGATGAATAGTAATGGTGTCTAAAGGAATAATACTGTAATTTATAGGTGAAATTTAGTATGAGGGTAGAATATAACCCTTCTCACAGGAAAGAAAAGAGTGAGGGAAAAACGAGAATTCATGTTAAGTTATTTTGTATAGATGAATTCACAATATATATGAAAACATTGCTCATATATGTATATAATTTGATTTTCCATTTTAACTCATCACGCTTGTAAGCAAAAATGGTTCTCAGAGTTCAGAAACAACGCAGGTATTAAATGATCATGTTTTTGAATCATTGTAAGCTGGAATCCTGTAAAATGAATGTGTGTTAAGTGCCTAATGTGTCTCAGATACTGTTCTTGGTACTGAGGATTTTCCACCAAACAAGTTATCCTCTTGGACTTTGCAGCTTTGAGTATGTGGAAATAAATATAATTTTTACATTAAAATTAATTTTATGCAATTATAAGTATAAGATAAGGATAATCACAGCAAATACCTTAGAAGATGTGCCCAGAAAATACTTCTTTAATTAGGGACATTGAAACAAGACCTGAAAATTATGAGGGTGGCAGCCAAGAAAATATCTGAAGCCAGAATGTTCTAAGGTGAGAGAAGAAAGAAAATAAATCTGCAGGTGGGAACCAGCTGGCATATTTTGCTGCTAGGACTCAGGCCAGAATGGCTGACGCACTGAAGAAGTGACGAGGAAAGTCCTACAGGAATTCAATGTCAGGGAAAGGAGGGGAAATTTTAGTCTAACTACAAGAAAAACCACTGAAAATCTGACAGAAAGGATGATAGAATTGATGTTGTAAGAGCTGCCTCTGCCTGGCATGTGAAGAAGGATTTATAAAGGGACAAGGGAAGATATAGCAAAGAGGCTTTATTCAGAGCTGGTGCTTGGTGTAAGCTGGAGAAAACCCAAATATTAGAGAGGGGAGGACAGACTAGGAGAACAAAAGCTCTGAGAAAAGGAAGGCAGAGAGAATAGACAGTGGTGTGTGTGTGTGTGTGTGTGTGAAAGAGAGAGAGAGAGAGAGAGAGAGAGAGAGAGAGAGAGAGAGAGAGAGAGAGATTGATTTTGTTTGCTTTTATGGATTGAGAAATTTTTTTTGAGAGCCAAAGAAATTTAGTGATGTGTTCAATACCAAATCATATAGTTATTTCATGAAAAGCATATCACTGAAAGTTTTTAATTAATAAAATTAAAGAATTTGTCCAACAATCAAATAATAATGTTCCAAAGAGTTCCCTTTTTCTCTTTCAGAACTTCCCTGTGCAAATTCTCTCCTATCATGCTCAAATTCCCCTCTGTCTGTAAGCTTGAGACCCTTGTAGAACAGGAAAGCAGCAATAAGAGCTTAGGAAGGCTGAGAAATGCAAAGAATCATACTCATATATATATGTATATATCACAATATATACATATATAATATATAAATATATAATCATTTGTTTATTGTGTTTGTAAATTTTTCCCCAGTACATACCTTTACTTTTATTCTAAAAGAATGAAAATAGTATACATCTTTAAAATAGAGAAATAGCTCCTGACAGAGTTGCAAAACAATTTCTTCTGCTAGGTATCAGACAGTGACTAAGTAATGTGTTAATATGGCTTCTCTACTGACAAAGCTGGCTGGAGATCATTCTGCTAGACAGCATTTTCTTTTGACTGAAAGACAAGAAGATAAAGGAAATGAACATTGCTATCTCCCTGATTTTTTCATGGCATTCAGGGACATAATTCCTTCAGAGATTTACACTTAATGCCTGGTCTTCATCGTCACCACTGGAATAACCATCACACCACCAAATTTTTTAGGCTGATAACCACGAATCCAAGATGCAAGCTAGAGAAACCATGACTAAGTCACGAATTTCAAACAATTCAAAACTTTATCAGTATCCTTGTTAACAAAGAAGTACTTTTGCCCATGGTTGGCTCCATTTCTCAGCTGGCTATCTGTTGATAAGCTTATGAAGGTCATTCCCTCATCAGGATTTTATAGGTAACACATTGGCATGTGCCAAATAAGTCAAGGAGAAATTTACCCCTCATCTCCACAATCTTTAGGTTTCATAATCAAGGCACTTCCAGTATGGATGTTTTGCCATTGAATTATGAAGAAAACACTGTGTTAAAAAATATAGTAAAGAAAACAGAGAAATGTAAGCTTGGAGCTTTGACTTTAATCTCAATTTGAACCTAATTTAGTAAACAAGATGAATCATTCATTTAAGCCACATGCTTCAGTGGCTGCATCCGGAACAGAATTAATAAAACTGTCCAGTTGCCACAGAAACACTGCAAGAAGATAACAAGGTAAAGTGTGGCCACTGTCGAGAATGCCCACTTAGGAAATGCTCTGAAGCATTTATAGCACAGACTTCCAGTTTCGGGCCAAGATTCATCTTCATTCAGCCCGCCCAAGGGAAGAGTAACAACATACTATCCGGAAATTTTAGTTTTCGATAAACACCCAGGCAACTGTGAATCATTTTATCTGAGCACCCCATCTTCATTAGCTAGGCTAACACAATCTAGACCCACAGCCAATTATTTCCTCCTGCAGCTTTATACATCATTAAAGAAGACAGAAGTTACAAGCAGATAAAAGACTTGTCAATACAGTGGGGGAAAGATAGAAGAGGAAGGTGAAGGAGGGGACAACAAAAGGCAAAGACTTGTCTCCTTGCATTAATATGACAGCCACCTGCCCAGAAAACTGAATAACTTCTCTGGTCTTATTTTAATATATGACATTCCATACAGCTGAAATACTTTATTTTCAATTTCTGATAGAAGATTGATTTAAACCTAGAATGTATTTGATAATAATGAAACCATTAGTCTTGATATTACATCTTCCCTTGGCAAATTTAGCATTTTCTACTTTCTAGATTCTTCCTGACTTTTCCCCACTCTCTCTTTATTTTTTTTAAACTATTGGAAATATTTTATTTGATAATTTATTCAGTTAATTCATCTGACAGGCAAATTGAAATTTTCTGGCCAATACAAAATGCTCTTCTCTTATTAGTGGGATCCACAAATAACCTATGCCCTAATTTGCTTTCTATTGCTGTAATTAAAATAATAATAATAATAATAATAATGATGAAGAAGAAGAAGAAGAAGAAGAAGAAGAAGAAGAAGAAGAAGAAGA
>OU015745.1:109910193-109957794 GCA_907169655.1 Acomys percivali | reverse complement strand
TTTCCCTTATGGAAATATGCATTGTTATGTGGGCAGCTTTTATTTATAGTTTTGTAGGGTATATTTTGTCTCTGATTACTCATCTTGTGCCACTCAGAAAATAAGTATTTCCTTTTGCCATCTAAAGTAATATATATTTTCTTTAAAAACAAGACTCCAAAATACCTTCTTGGAAACACTCGGGCATAAATTTAATGATGTAGCTTCCTGGGGAACGCTTGTGAAACTGGTCTACAGAATGCAGCTTTAGCAAATGCCTGAATCCCATGATTCATAAGCATACAAAGACTGAAGCCACATTCTGTTTTGTATGTTCCAGTTAAGTGGCAGTATCTTTGTAAAATGGAAACTGTGCACGTTGAGTTTATTCAGTATGTTTACTTAGGGCAACTACTTGTAAGCACACTGTGGAATTTTCATAAATATTCAGTAATGACAGAGAAAATTCTCAATTATTCAGATGTAAATTACCCAGCTGATGGATTATCCCAGCTCTCAGACTCTACTGCCATTTTTAATCCATCTGGATGTTTCTCTGGAGAATGAATAACCCACCTTTTGAAGCTTGTTAGCAAGTCTGATGGCATCATAAACTATGATTTGGAGATTATCTGTGCCATATTCTATCTAAGAGGACCATCACTCTTATATACAATAAAGGAGTGTTAGCTATGCTAACCACCAATCACACAAGGTTAGAAAGCTCTGAAATTATGTGCATGCTGCAAAATAGAATACCTCACAATTAGCTCTGTAGTTGCCAATGAATATTGCTAACAGGCACATACAAAGACAATATATATAAATAATTGTGAGATTAAGCAACTATTTCTGGCAAGAGTTTAAGAATAGCATTCCTATTCTCATGGAAATTTGCAAAGAAATCAAATTAAGAGTACAGAGACAACCATTTCATCTCAACACATTCACAGAAACTCAGAGGGAAAAAGTAAAGCATGGAGCCATCTGCACCTAGGTAAAGAGGACCTAAACCACTCTCCAATTTTTCCATATCTTTTGCCATTTGTTCACAGGGACCTTAGAAGTCTCCTGGTACAAAATTCAGATTGACTTCTTGATTGTACAGTAGCAAGGTTGATTATTCAATACATGTGTGGGCACAGCTGCATATCTCTGGTCCTCCCATGTTCAGGGCACAGATGACCCACCTCCAGTAATTTATAAGAAAAACTTGACAATTCATAAGATGTTCAAATAGAAACACCAAACTCTGATTTGAGTGATATGTGGCATCTTAATGGATGTTTTTGGCATTGGAGTAACCCTCTTTTTGGTCTGTTCTCTTGCCAATGTACACTTTTATTTATTTGTTTGTTTGTTTTAAATAGTTATTATAATGATTCTTCTGGCTTTATGTTTTTCCTAAACTATTGCTGTTCAATCTGGACTTCTTTGCCATCCACCAAAGAAATTTTAATTATCAGATCTGGGAGCCAAGGGAAGGCAAAATATCTTATAGAGGACCCATAATTGGTGACCTCTAATTGGTGCCAACTCAGTTTCTGACCAAGCATTTCGCATGCACCTCTCAGAGTCACCATTTTCCCCCTTGTGAATACTCCTAAGAACATTGGTGTAGATTCTTCTAAATTTAACCCATCTATATCATAAATAGCCTCCCTTGAGCACAGAGCAAACTGAGACCGCCAGACTGGGATTTAGCAAATTCACAAATGACCACCCATACTATCACAATTTTCCTTCCATCTCTTCATCTTCCTTTTATTAAATTCTATCATCCAATAAAGACTAGGCAAGTGGATGATTTGAAGTTAGAAAAATAAATTTTAAAAAAACAGATTTTGTGATAAGGCTATAAGGTAGTTGAGTGAGAAAAGTTGAGTGACTGGTCACTGTAATCAAGCCTGATTCATCTTTCTTCTGATTGCAAGGGACCCTATGAGAGTTAAGTGTTAGAAAGTATGGGTTTGGGCTTATAACAGCACATTCAACATGATTATGCTAATGGCATAGTCAGTGATAGTAATAAAATATAACACTCTTAATTTACACATTGCTTTATTCTTTATAATATTTTATATTATTTAATATAATATTTTTGCTATAATCTTTGTTATATATGTATGAAAGATGGTACTTTAAGAAACCTTTAACTCTAGATAAATGCTGAGAAAACAATTTAAAGATTTTTTAAAATATCTTCTATTTAAGCAAGAATTGCTAAGCAACTGTTGCAGAAGACAAGAGCGTGGGGATGGAGATAAAATCCAAGCATAGATGTTTCATTGTCAAAAGGAAAATGAAAATAGAATTAGAAGCTGTGACTTCTGATAATTCTTGATCCAACGAGCTTGAGTCCCTTCCCTATGCAGACCATAAAGCTATTTAAATTCTCATGTCAGTCTAGTCCCTTTGACTGCCTCCCTGTGGCTGCTGAGATGGTGGCTCCAGATGTGCTGTGCTGTCCATCACTGCTCCTGAAAGGATGAGCCCTTTGGTGCTTTCCAAGTGAAAAATGGAAAAGTTTCAAAGGATCTAGTTAAATCCTAATTAAATTTAGACCCAAAATTGTATTGTTCCTTTCCTGGCCAAAGAGACTAAATTATACAATAAATTGTCCTTTCTCTATTCCAATTTTAGGATCTGCTTCCTACCTATTAAATCACCCAAAGTGCTTTTGCAGGTCCACCAAATAACATTCCAACTTCCAGCTCTGAAAATAATACCACCTTCTATATATTTGTGCCTCTGTCTAATACTCCTATGTTTATCTCCCACTTTTTTTTCTTTATTTAGTTTTACTCCGGCAAGTTCCTTGCCCAAACCATTCTTATATCTGAAAACTAAGCGTTTTCATTGGCTTTTAATGTCAGAGATTCATCTACTATAATTCTCTCTAATTATTATTGGAGGCAAGACAGAGATGAGTTAGAGGTAAAGATGAAAAAGATGGCCCAGTTCATGAAAACATCAGTTGTGCTCACACAGAAATATACAAAGGAAGCACATTCTGCAGATGATAAAACATCTTAAATTTCCTCCCTACTGCCCTTGAGCTTAAAAACAAATATAAAAAAGCATAAGTTCTCTCTTATGTGCAGTATAGGTTTAGAAATAAAGACATGAAAGTAGATGAGCAACTATTAGGGAAGAGAAAAGAAAATAGAAAAGGAAGAATAAAGTGGAGGATAGGAAATATGAACAAAAAGTATGCATCTATGAATCATCACAACAAAATCCGCTGTTCTGTAACACAGCCTAATAAAGTTTTTAATAAAAGTAACAAAGGAGAAAGTAGGAAATAAAGAAGAAAATAACAAAGAGAGACCAGAGAGATGAGATGAGCAGAGAGAGCTTTCAATATGTTGAAATGACTCCTTTTTCAGTCCTACAGAGATAGATTATGTTGGTACTGTTTTACATAAGTGGCTCTTTAGTATTATGGAAGGGCAGAAAATTCTTCTTAAAAACTGGACTATTTGGTTTTCATTAAAATTTGTTTTGCGTCTCTGATGGAATTGAAGACCAGGTAGCTGAGTTTACAATGAAGCTTAGTTGTTTAGAGGTTAAGATATGTTTAGGTCTAGATAGATGTTTTAAGTTGATAATGACAATATGTGATAGAGATTAATTTGCATTCAGAGTTTTAGATGTACCAAGATAAGAAAGATGTTTTCTTCAAGGCTATCAAATACAAATAGCCAAAACACTAAGAATGTAACATTTATATAATTCCTGATTGTCTCATGGTTCTTCTTGCTATAGGTAGTCTATTGTATCTATGTGTAATAATATAAATTTATATATAAAAATTTTTAAAAATTAAAAAGAAATCACTTCATTGAAGGAATCCTATTAATGCACAGCCATTGCAGAACTAACATCCTTCTTTGCTCTTCTTTCAAATCACATTAACTGTAAACACTTTGGATCTCTTTCATTAAAGACTTTTCTCCTGTATTTGTTTCCCTCACATTGCATACGCTGATTGATTCTTCTATATATACACTCATTTAAACATTTCTGTTCTAAATAATTCTAATCATAACACAGTAAGGGATTTACAAGGAACATAAGTTCCCTCTGGATTTCCTTTAGTACTATACAGTTGCTTTATTTTTAAAATATGCTACTTAATGCAGGATTGATATTATTTTCTTTTTTTCTGCAGAATATTACATTCTCTTTCATGTACCTAATCTTTCTTTTTCTTGTTACCTAATTAGGAAATACAGAGAGAATAAAAGCTAAAGATCTGGACACCGTAATTTAAAAAACAAAATTTGTTTTGCTTAATTACAATCAAAATCTCACCTTGGAGTGAGAGGGTGGAGTAGTGCAATGGTAGAGCTCTTGTCTGTATGCGTAGGCCTTTAGTTCAGTGCAACGACCAACACTACAAAGGAAATGAGCAGGGAAAAAAAAAACACATTTCTCCACATCTAGCAATTCATAAAGTTCCTAAAGATAGAAGTCATTAATAAAGCCATATGGGAAATGTCATTATAAATGAAAAAAGCCTCTTGAAAATATAATTACCCCATTCCTTTCTTTAAAATAAGAATTGGATATATAGGATTTGCAAAAAATCTATTTCTGAGGTACCATCTCATTAAGTTCATTGTGAAAATGCATAAATAAAGGAGACATAGAGGCTGGAGAGATGACTCAGAGGTTAAGAGTGCAGCTGTTCTTACAGAGGACCAGGGTTTGATTCCCAGTACCTAATGGCAGCTCACAACTGTCTATAACTCCAGTCCCATGGAAACTGATGCCTTCTTCTAGCCTTCATAAGTAACAAGCATGTACATGGTACATAGATTTGGTTGCAAGCAAAGTCTGATGCACATACACATTTTTTAAAAAGTAAATGTTTTTCCCTAAAACAAAGAAAAGAACCTAGAGACCAGAAGAGTGAGAGAATGAAGATTAAGAAGAAGCAGGTGTTACCCAGGAAAAGAAACGGCATGAATATTTCAGCAAATTCCAGATATAGATATAGTAGGCGGCAAAATCATTGCTTTGAATAAATAAGTCCTCATTCATTTTTCACTGATGAAGGATGATCTGGCTTAGTAGCTACTGGACTGTGAGACTCCTTTGCAATTTTACAATTGCAAGTATTTCAATGTCTGGGTAACATCCTAACTTAATATAGTAAAAGAAAACCAGAAAGATCAGGTCAGGGCTGGGAAAAGCAACATGCATGTAAAGGACCACTGCAGAAGCATGAGAACGTGACTCCATCATCAGCACATGACATCTGGGCATGGTGGCAGGTGCTGGTCATCACAGCCACTGAGAAGCCCTGGGCCACAGGAGAATCCATGGGCCTTTCTAAGGAGACAGCCTAGCTGAATCAGGAATCCCCAAGTTTCAGTGAGAGACCGTGGCTCAAACAACAAAAGGTGGATGGCATCTGAGGACTGACATTCCAAAGCTGACACGCATCCCAAACACATTCACAATGCATGCACATACACACACACACACACACACACACACACACACACATACACACACACGCACACACATACACACACACACCAGGTAATGAGTCAAATTTAGGACAGGTTTACTCCAAATGGAACTCAAACCTAAAGGTGCCCTGAGTCAGGGAAACCTTACTACACAGTTTTCTATAAAATGGACTACATCCACTTACAAGTCAATCTCTATATGAACTGTTTGCTCAGGATTCAGTACAGGTTTTTACATTTTTCATTATTCACTTCTGGAGCAAAACTCTGATGTGTCAGCAAAGCTAACCAAACTCATTTTAGTAATATTAGCCTGACATGACATGGATCTAACTGGTCTAACAAAAACTGGTTTTCTAAAATGGGCTTAAACTATGTCTTTGTTTACCATTAAGAAGAATATATTTCACCCTTTATTTAGATGATATATGCAAGGAGGATTAACTAAAAGTTTTTCTGGCAAAGTATTTTTTGATATACCAAAGGAAAACTAGGCATTTTATAAGATAGAATTACACTCAAAATAAGGTAAGTACAAAGAGAAAGAAACCTAAGGTGTGTGAACATACAATACTAAGAAAAATAAAAATCTATGATTAGTGACACATTATCCTAGAAATTATATTGATATGGATGGCAATGGAAGCATTTGAACAGTGGAGTGTTTCTTTTCTAAGTATCTGAAGCTACATCTCAGCCCAGCATACATTCTATCTTATTTTTCACCTGTACAGATGTTAATGAGGATACACTGGCCTCTATTTGCTCATTTAGTTATATTTCATGATACATGCAGACAGGGGCATTTGCCATGAATTTGTTCCAATTTTTATCCATGTGAGCATGGATAAAATCATATTTAACAATACTCAGGTACTACATGCTATACAAAATAAATGTCCTATTCAAACAACAGAACACTTTGCCTAATCATTTTCCTGATGAATGTGGCCCACGTTTTAAATTTCAAACAAAGAGTTTTTAAAAACCAAATTCTGTCTAGACTGGACTGTTTTCTGTTGCTTTCTGGAGTGTGATACTCCCAGAGACGTAGCGAAATTGGGAAAATTCAATTACTGAGCTAAAATCAAGTCTTTGAAAAGTTCAGTACAACAGCTTCTGCTTACTTCAGCCACTTGAGGAAATGGTTATTCAGGTCGAGTAACTAGCTGATTCAATTAGAAGTAGACAGGAAAATGATTAGCTGAAGTAGATTCTGTGTTTGTTACTTGCTACTGCCATCGAAAGCGCATCTCTTTTTTATGTTAAAGCACATCTTTAAAGCCACACTCCTGTTAGGCAATGTGCCTACATCTTCCCTCACTCCAATTTATTTGAAGGCAAAACCTAGTTTTAACTCACTTCATCAGAAATTCTCTCACGGGGAATGCCTAAATGTCAGATCTCAGGTTCAAATTATAAGAACAATTAGAGACTTTCAATACTTAAATATATTAAAAGTCACAGTCACAATCCTAACTATAATTACATGAAAATAATATAATGTGGACTATACTTTACTGCAGACAAGCTATGAAATAGCAATGCTTTATTCTTTTGATTTCCAACAAAACACAACAGAAAGCCTGTTTAAATCCTGATTTTGTAAACAAAATACATAGGTCTTGGATTGGAACTTAAAAGAGCATCAGGGACCAAACAGAAAGAGATGTCTGCACAATGTAATTTTTGTTTCATGTTTTTGTTGGTGTTGATGTGCCTCATAATGTATTGATCACTAAGACAGCAAATATACCAACCAAAACCACATAATGGGAGATTATACACATCAATAAGTGTCAACTTATTTCAATTTACTACAAAGAATAAAATATTTTTTAAAAATCTTAGAGTAATTCCCTTTATAATTTTGAAACTTAGAAACAATTTTTAGAACATTTCTCAATAAACTATACAAGAGCTTTCCTTGAAAATTTCTCCAGTGAGCAAATGTTGCTAAATTTTCTTTTAAACACATTTTTCTTTTATTTAAAATAGATTATTTTCTAATACAAAAATCCTGATTATAGTTTACCCTCCCTGTACTCCTCCCAGTTTCTCCCACTTCCCTTCCCCTACATATCCCTATTCCTGTCCCCATCTTCCCCTTGTCTACCCATAAAATCCATTCTATTTTCCCCTCCCAGAGGGATCCATGTGTCCTCTCCCCAAGATCTCTCCTCTTTACCTAACCTCTCTGGGGCTATGGATTTTAGCTTGGTTATCATATATTTAATGGCTAATATCCTCATATAAGTGAATACAAACCATATTTATCTTCCTGGGTCTGGATTATCTTGCTCAGGAGGATCTTTTCTAATTCCATCCATTTGCCTGCAAATTTCATGATGTCACAGTCCATTATGTAAATGTACAACATTTTCTTTATTCATTCTTCTCTTGGTGGGCATCTAGCTTTTTTTCAGTTTCTGGATATTATGAATCAAGCCTCCATGAACATAGTTGAGCCAGTGTTCTTGTATGATGGAGCATCCTTTGGGTTTATGCTCAACAGTAGTATAGCTGGATGTTGTGGTAGATCGATTCCCAGCATCCTGAGTAACAGCCATATTGATTTCATAGTGGCTTACACGAGGATGTACTCCCACAAGAAATGGAGAGGTGCTTCCCTTTCTCTACATCCTTGCCAGCATGAGTTGTTCTCGCATTCTGTAGGCTGCTGCTTTGTTCTACTGCCGGTGTCCTTTGCTGTGCAGAAGCTTTTCCATTTCATCAGGCCCCACTTATTAATTGTTGATCTTCGTGACTGTGCTATCAGTGTTCCTTTCAGAAAGTTGTCTCCTGGGTCAATTCATTCAAAGCTGTTCCCACTTTCTCTTCTAACAGGTTCAGTGTATCTGGTTTTATGTTAAGGTCCTTGATCCAGTTGGACTTGAGTTATGATCAGGATAATAAGTATGGATCTATTCTTCTACATGCAGCTTGACCAACATCATTTGCTGAAGATGCTGTCTTTTTAGGGTGTATTTCTGGCCTCTTTAATAAAAATCAAGTGTCCATATTGTGTGGACTTATGACTGAGTGTTCAGTTTGATTCCATCAATCAACCTGTCTGTTTTTATGCCAATACCATGTGGTTTTTATTACTACTGCTGTGTAGTATAGCTTGAAGTCAGGAATGGTGATCGCCCCAATTCTTTTATTGTACAGAATAGTTTTAGCTATACTGTTTTTGTTTGTTTTTCCTTATGAAGTTAAGAATTGCCCTTTCAAGATCTATAAATACTTTTGTTGAAATTTAGATAAGGATTGCACTGAATCTATAGGTTGCTTTTGATAGGATACCTATTTTTACTATGTTAATCCTACCAATCCATGAGCATGGGAGATCTTTCCATCTTCCATCTTCTGATATCTTCTTCAATTTCTTTCTTCAAAGACTTGAAATTATCATACAAGTTTCTCACCTTGATTAGAATTACCCCAGGATATTTTAGATTATTTGATGCTATTGTGAAAGGTATTGTTTCCCTGATTTCTCTCTCGGTCTTTTGATCATTGGTATATAAGAAGGCTACTGGTTTTTTGTTGTTTTTGCTTTGTTTTGTTTTGTTTTGTTTTTTAGTTAATCTTTCGTCTAGTCACCTTGCTGAAAATGTTTATCAGCTACCAGTGTTTCTAGTGGAATTCTTAGGGTCACTTATATATACTATTATATCATCTGCAAGTAACAATACTTTGACTTCTTCCTTTCCAATTTCTATCCCCTTGATCTCCTTTAGTTGTCTTATTGCTTTACCTAAGACTTTGAGTACTATGTTGGTTAGAAGTGGAGAGAGTGAACAGCCAATCTTGTCTTGTTCTTGATTTTAATAGAAATGCTTTGAGTTTCTCTCCATTTAATTTGATTTTTGCTATAGGCTTTCTGTAAATTACATTTATTATACTTAAATATGTTCCTTACATCCCCAATTTCTGCAGGACTTTTTATCATGAATAAATGCTAGATTTTGTCAAAGGCATTTCTGAATCTAATGAGATGATCATATGGGTTTTTTTCTTTCAGTTTGCTTACATGGTGGATTACATTAATTGATTTTCATATATTGAACCATCCCATATGTCTAGGATGAAGCCTTTTTGAACATGGATGATCTTTTTGATGTATTCTTGAATTTGGTTTACAAGAATTTTATTGAGGATTTTGGCGTCTATGTTCATAAGGGAAACTGGTCTGTAGTCCTCTTTTCTCTTTCTTTGTTGAGTCTTTATGTGGTTTGTATATCAAGGTAACTGTAGTTCCATAAAAATGAATTAGGCAATGCTTCTTCCATTTCTATTTTGTGGAATTATTTGAGGTGTATTGGCGTGAACTATCTTTTGAATATCTGGTAGAATTCTGTGGTCAAACCCCCTGGCCCTGTTTAATTTCTTGAGTTCTTTATATATTTTGGATCTTCGCCCTTTGTCAGAGAGGGCTGATGAAGATCTTTTCCCAGTCTGTAGACTGTTGCTTTGTTCTATTGACAGTCTCTTTTGCCTTACAGAAGCTTGTCAGCTTCATAAGGTCCCATTCATTAATTGTTAACCTTAAAGCCTAGGCTGTTGGTGTTCTGTTCAGGAAATTGTCTCCTATGCCAATGAGTTCAAGGCTCTTCCCCACTTTTTCTTCTAACAGATTTTGTGTGCCTCATTTTATGTTGAGGTCTTTAATCCATTTGGACTTCAATTTTGTGCAGGGTAATAGATATGGATCTATTTTCATTCTTCTACATGTAGCCATCCAGTTAGACCAGCAATATTTGTTGAAGATGCTATCTTTTTTCCATTGAATGGATTTGGCTTCTTTGTCAAAAATCAAGTGTCCATAGGTATATGGGTTTATTTCTAGGTCTTTGATTTGATTCCATGTAAATATAAAAGAGGAGGGTTGACGCAAGAGCCTGGAGGTTCCTGTGGCAAACAACACAGTACATAGATATAAAGGAGCGATCAAATAGGTCCTGATATTGTTACCCCAGATTTTGGAGGCATTCATGTCCATTATCTGGCTTTCTGAAGCTCTCTGTCACTTCTGCTGTGGATACACTGACGCCTGGGTTGGCTTACTTTTTCCTTTACTGAAATCTCATTTAGTTAAGTGGGAAGGGGGAGGCTTCACTTATCATGATCTTTGCCATTCTTTTCCTAAGTCTCTAAGAGTTTTCCTTTATGTGCTTTGGTTCTTAATATTTGATATACAAAATTTTGAGATTTGTTTTTTGCAATAATTCTAGTCTTTGAGCATGCTAGGGAAGCATCCAACCACTGAATTAACTCAGACCTATTTTAATTCTTTTTCATATAAACAATGCAAGTCATAATTTTACATTTGCTTTATAGATTTCTTAAAACAATATTAAATTTTCCTTTGGATTTAATCTTAAGAGGTCATTTATTTGCATTCATTGGCAAACATGAGACTCAATCTGACACTCTCCATCCTTTAAAATATTTATTTATTATATTAAATTACATGTGTATGCATATGTAACCATATGACCATGAGTATGTGATTGCCCACAGAGGCCAGAAGCATCAAATATCTCTGAAGCCAGACTTACAAGGAGTCAAATATAGGTGCTAGGAATCAAACTCAAGACCTCTGCAAAAGCGATAAGCGCTCTTTACCTCTGAATTGTTTTTCAGCATGCACTCTCTGTTTCCTTGCCCTTTTCAGTAGACACTTGAAATTCTGAAGACTTAGTCGCACAGGTAATTTTCCTGAGCTGGATAGAAATCATGGACTCTATGGTTTCAGAATATGAAGTACGTTAGCTCACCAAAGTGCCTAAGCCAATAAATCATCATTTACAGTATGTGGAGTTCATTCTGTGGTATGAGGGGCATGATAAACAAGTTAAAGGATGCCATTGAGGAGTAAGTTTGAGTTTTATGCCTGATCAATGTACTGTAATATGGCATGTGCATAATGAAAGAATCATTATCTAGAGTATAATTAGATGCTTGATTTAGTCTCTAGTCAGTCACTTGTTTTTAAATACACCTAAGAGCAAATAATTTCCAGCCTCTTCTTTTCTACCTTCATCTTGTCTGGAAATATGAGCATAAGGAAATTTGTAGTGTGTTCATAGAGATATAGGAAGCTTGATATACAAAAATATTTAGGGTTTTTTTTCTTATTTTTTCTAAGAAACATTTCCCTTAATATACCCCACAATAGGTTCTGTATTTGAGCTCCAAATTAAATCAGAGTCCAGTATTTTTCTCTTGGAGAGCCATCAAGGCACCTCAATTTGTTAAAGGACTTACCATTAGGACACTTGTGTAGCCCTTTGTGACTCCAGACTACTGGGCAATGCAGCCTTTCACTTCTCTGTCACTGCCAACTTATTTCCAATAGAAAGTGTTTGGTTTTCTGTTGTGAAATGACTACATCCACCACTTTTACTCTTTTGCTTTTGATTATAGCTCTCCCAGTGTGCCTCTTGTATTCTTGATGCCTTTCACTTTATGGAAACCACTGTCAGTTTTAACTTCCAATTCTACTTTCACCTCCCTTACCAGGGTCTGTAAACAAATATAAACTTAGCAATATAAATGGATCAGAACTTACAATCACAGTCATAGCTACTCAAAATCAGCCTTTTTCTCTGATATGAAAGGGTCTGTTGACATGTCAGCATCCTTAATGCCTTCCTTTATTCCTTAGTGTCTCTGACCCACAGGTACTAATAACATGGGTAATATTTTTTAGGATCTCTCAAAAGTGTGTCTATGTATGTCTTTCCCATTCTCATTTATGTGTGGGAGCAATCTAAAATTGTGCTTATTCTTATTTCTCTGTTATTTATCATTGATATTTAATGTTGCTGAAGGAATGAATCATATAACAAATATGAAAAGTGAAAAACAATTGGCTTCCCTGGTTTTCACTGATTTCAGATTAAGACATTTGACCTAAAACTGTCAAAGATTGATTTCACTGAGTTGCTTACATACCAATGCCCTGTTGTCTAGGAGCAAAGTGATGGCAAGGATCATTCTCCATGTCAAGCCCAGATTGTAGTATAAGTACTTCTGAATGAAATACAAGTGAATCTCAGGCTTGAACTTTCACTTTGCCATCCAGATACTGGATATGTTGAAACTTTTTAAGTGAAAGAAGACATGATTAAAAATAATTTCCTTACAAGATGGAAAAGCAACATCTTTTGAATGTTAATGAATTTCACTTTTATAATGAAAATCGGTTAATCACTTTGAAATGGTAGGTATCAAACCAGCCCATGTGTGTACTAGGTAAGAGTTCTGCCAACTGAGTGGCATGTCCAGCCCTCTGGATCACCTTTCGTTATTGTCATAACACACACAAGCATGTAGAAATATATATATAATGCATATCACCACTAACAGAAGATAAATATAAGTAGGTAAAGAAAAACTGTGACAAAACCATTAGGCTTATAGATCAGTAAGGGCAGGGGAGTATGTCACCAAGTTGAAAAAAAAAAGTGGAAAGTAGAATTCACAGCAGAGGATATATAAATGTCACTATAAATGAAAACTTTCCAACCCTATTAGTAATCAGGAAAAAAAATGCAAGGTATAACAGGATTTTGTTTTCAACTATTGAAGTAGCACAAATTATAAAGATTTATAATGTAAGAATCTGGCAGGGATAATTAGAAATAAAAATGTTTACACATTGTTGGTAGAAGCAGAAATTGATAAACCTGTTTTGCAGAGCACTTGGCAGTATCTTAGATTTTCAATTTTAACTGTTTTCTGCAGAAATGTTTCATAGGAAAACAATGACTTACATACAAGCATTGAACCATTGTTTACCATCGAGAAAACTTGGAAAAAATTAATTCCTTGAATTCAGGAGTTTTAAATTAATTATTAAACATTCACATCACAGGGCACCATGCACTCATTACAAATAATGCAGGTTTTGATTAGTCAACTGGAAAATATCTCTATAACCTAATTCTAAATTGAAAGTATGTTGGAATTTAAATTGTTAATAAAATATTATTTATATTTTATATGGTTATATATAGTTTATATACAAATGAATCATTCTGTGACCTTTGTATTGGTTTAATGTATTTATTTTGAATGAAATGTTATACTACAAATGGAGAAATGTGATGCTAACATTCAGTAATTCATATGCTAACAGAGTTTACAAGATGATCACCAAACTTGAAAGTGATACTTGTTGGGGATGAGATGAAGTTGAATTAATATTTATTCTACATAGCTTGATGTAACCTGAATCTATTGTGACTAATATTCATTGCATGCCATTTCAAAACATACATTTAGAACTGTTAATAATGTTTGCTATGGGCACAGATTACTGCATACCTGCCAAGCAGCTAAAAGTTTATGGTAACTGACTGTAGAAATGTAGTGTTAGTTAGATGTTTTAGTTAGGCAATGTCTTAGTTGGGATTTCTACTACAGGGACAAAACACTATGACCAAAACCCCTTAAACTACCAGGCAACAGCCAATCACTAATGGGGTTCAAGGCAGGAACTCAATCAGGGTAGGAACCTGGACTCAAGAACTGATGCTGAGACTATGAAAGAATGCTACTTACCAGCTTGTCCACATGGCTTCCTCAGCCTGTCTTCTTATACTCCCCAGTGTCCAGGAGTGACACTGCTTATAACGAGCAAGGCTTTCCAACAACAGGCATCAACCAAGGAAATGCACCATAGGATTGTCCACAGGCCAATCTGGCGGGGGCATTTTCACAACTGAGGTTCCCCTTCCATGATGACTGTAGCTTGAGTCAAGCTGACATAAAACTATCCATCACAAGAAGCATCTTACACTTTGAGGAGTTAAAAACAGCCAAAATATGATGTAACAATGGAGAGCCTACCTAATTCAATAATTACGATTAATAATGGCTGTTCTTTCATCCTTGCTTGGAATACAGCTCTGGTCTCTCTGTGGGAGGCCAATGTGATAACAACCATCACATCCTAGAAAATGGTCAAAGGTTGAGTATGATTGATGAAAAATACCTCAACTCTAATTCTACAAAAGAACTTTTTCCAGAAGGTTCTTGTTGTTGTTGTTGTTGTTGTTGTTGTTGTTGTTTACTTTAGAAGCTAAAGAATAAAACAAAATAAGAGAAATATAATTTCTATGGATACATAAAGATACCTACAAGTCACCTGAAGCATTCCTTTAAAATTTTTTAGACTTTCCTCCAATTGGCATGAACAACAGGCAATATCTACCCATACAACCTTACAATTTTACAGTGCTGAGCAAATATTAGCTCAGGTTTCTCCATAGACAATGCCTCTTCAGTTCCCACCTTGAATGAAAACCCCGTTTGGTGCTCACTACAAAGTGCACTTAGTTCAAGCAATGTGTTTTCCAGCAGCATGGACCCTAACACAGAACCCAAAGTGTACAATGCACATGTCACTTGGATGTTTTGTTTCCAGTGAAAGACCTGAAAACCTGTCTAAGAGCTCATTTTCCTCTTGACCTGTCATCTGTATACTCTACGGCTAGCTTGTCTATCATACCCAGTTGCTGAAAACCAAAGACATTCTCCCTCATTGGAGTGAAGGAATTGATAAGCCCTGATGAGCCACGTAGTTATGGCTAAATGATAACAGCTGCCAGCAATGAGCTGAAACCTGCCTATGTCTTAATCACAGACACCGCCACAGAAAGAGTCCCCTCTAGTCTGAAAGTGCTTCTCAAACTTATAAGGATATTGAAATTATATGGTGCTTTCCGAGATAAAATTTCCATAAACTGTACCTTCACTTTCAGTCATAAACATGAAAAAGAAATTGTTTTCACTTTAAGAGAAAAAGAGTCTTAGAATAATTCCTGAACTACATTTTTAATTAAGATAAATTTTCCTAATTTCATATTAGTTCAGAATTTATTGAACCATGCTCTTGTAAATGTACACAATTTTTTCTTTGTTATGTTTTACTTCACCAGGTTGTGAAACATATGAGTCATTTTCTAGTGTTGCCTGACTTGTATCAACACAGAGAGAGAGAAAGAGAGAGAGAGAGAGAGAGAGAGAGAGAGAGAGAGAGAGAGAGAGAGAGAGAGAGAAAGAGAGAGAGAGAGAGGGGGGGAGGAGGGGAGGGGGAGGGGAGGTGAGAGGAGAGAGAGCAATCCTCATTTAACAAAGATAGCTCCTGGTAATAACTGTTAATTGGGAAAAATTATAGAAAATAAACAGCATAATAACCCCCAATACATTAGTGCAGATGTAGTGACTATAAAAAGGATAATCAAATCACTCTCTGAGGTATTTAGTTGGTTTTCATATTTGGAACAGAATTAAAGTAATGGAAAATGAAACTTTACAATTTTAGGAAGAAGAGCATCTGAAAAAATAAATAAATAAATAAACTTGTGACAGTTTAATTTGAAGTTTTCTAGCTTATTAAACATTTTCCTTTAGAAATCTAAATTCCCTGAAGCATAGTCAGGCCTGCATGGGGAGGCTGGAAGACTGATTAATTTCTCTGCTCAGCAGCCCCATGCAAAGCCTTATGGACTGCTTTCCCCTTCTCTCTTCTCAGCCTCTGTGCAGCCCATTTATCTGTCAGATGCTCCTTGTGGATCTAGACATGGCTGCCTGCGTTTGCTGCTTCAGTGGCGCACAGGGGAGTGTTCACTTGGCTGTCTCAGCAGCTCCCCAGTGGACAGCCATATAGGGAGGGCCTTCAACTAATGCTCAATCCCAGTTCTGTCACAAGCAGAGCCTTGGAGTGACAGCAAGTGATCTCAGAAATCAGATTATCCAGCCACGGCACCATTCTGCATGAAATGAATGATCTGGTAGTGTACTGACTGGATACACGTTAAGCAGGATCTGCTACTCTCAGCCGTACTGCTCCTTATAAACATGTCTATCTCCCCTGAATACATGCCATTGGGAGAGCCTGTACCTTAAAATCTGCATTTGTAAGCACCTAATTCTTATTACATATTACCTAATTTGTAAATATTTTTGTTAATGAATTAATGAAAGAATATAGCATTAAACAATTATGAGAAGAAATTTTTAATTTTCTTTTTTGTTGAAAATAAATTTTTTATAAAATATATTCTGATTCTAATTTCCCCTCCCTAAATTATCCCAGATCCTCCCTACCTCCCCACCCACCCAAATCCAAATCCCCTATCTCTCTGTCTCTCTGTCTCTCTCTCTCTGTATGTCTCTGTCTCTCTGTCTCTGTCTCTGTCTCTGTCTCTGTCTCTCTCTCTCTCTCTCTCTCTCTCTCTCTCTCTCTCTCTCTCTCTCTTTCACATTAAAAAACAAGCTGACATCTTTACAGTGACATCGACAACTCTCAGCTGTAGAGAGGCCCTTTGTACCAAAAAAAGATTTTTCTAATTCAAAGTTCATATGATAGTCTATTACAAATTTCACAAAAATAAGACATTGAAGCTGCAACTTGTTAAAATTGCTGACACCACTCTGGCTTACTCTTAGAAGCATTTCTCTCAGAGCTGAAGTGACCATGAGCATTTTGAAAGTTCAGATATTAGAAAGCTAAGCCAAGGGTACATTTCTTACAAGCACAATAGGATTTATAATGTGTTTCTCAGACACTTTCATGCATGTTAACATTACTGCTGGGGCTGAGAAGTATTTCTCACCCCTACATGCTAAATCTCTGCAAAACAACACATAGATACCATCAGAGATGCTGTGACTAGCACAGCCTATGGTACCCAGCACCCCTTCCCCCAAGAATATTAGCAGTGAAGGAAAAACAAGGATTGGAAGAGAAGGAACCATTTGCAAAAAAATTCTCTCAATTATCAGATACACAAAATTATAAGAAGAAGTCAGTTCTGATAAAGCTCAATCCAACAGGACAGTTCTCCTGTCAGAAATGTGCCTTTTGTGAGGAGGTATGTACCATCCCAAGGTCGCAGTACTTAGTTCTCTTTTTAATGGGTGTGGCAAGAAACTGGATTTCACATGAAACTAAATTTACCACAATTCCTGTAACTATGGGGCCTAAATCTACAGCAGTCCTGAAAACAGCAATTTTTGGCAAACTGAAATGTTAAAGAAGTTCAATAGATCACACACACACACACACAGAGAGAGAGAGAGAGAGAGAGAGAGAGAGAGAGAGAGAGAGAGAGAGAGAGAGAGAGAGAGACGCAGACACAGAGAGAGAGAGAGAGAGAGAGAGAGAGAGAGAGAGACTCCAAATTTAATAAATGTCATAAAAATATACAGCATAGCACCCATAAAGAAAAATTTCTGAACTATTCTTAATAAAAATAAGCACAGAGATGTTAGAGAAAAGGAATAATTCTTTGTTTTGCTCCTATAAAATAATAACATGAAAATATCACCCATAGAAAAAGGGATAAAGGCAGCAACAGAAACCTAAGCTAAGGATGAGGCTAATTTTGCCATGCATTCCAAAGGCAATCTGCCTTTACTTCTTTAAAAGCATTTACAGCCGAGCAAGTCATTACTGCTTGATTGGCCCGATCATACCAGATCTAAGCCACTAACCCTCAGTAGTTTTGTACAACAGAGGTTTGCTTCTTTTTCATCCTGCATATCCTATAGCTAGAAATCATGCTGTGTGTTGTTGTCACATAGCAAAGGATACCAGAGCCTCAGCTGTAAGCAATCTCTCTAGTCACTGTAACAGGAGACTGGAAGTAACAAACAGCCCAATGGCTCCCAAACACTTAGACTAAAAGTGACAGCAGTCACACTCACAGACGCTTTGTGACCTAAGGAAATCACATGAAAATGCATAACATTATATAAATGGGCAAAAATATCCTCTACTTAAAGGATGCTATTTGTAAAAATCACCAGTTGACATGTAGAAAAACTGAAGTGTGGAGAAAACTTAATAAAAATAGTAAGCATAATAAAACATAATGCTAAGACTCGAGTACAAGTGTTTCATGTATAGCACTTCTTTCGCCTTTCATGTAAAATGTTGATAAATCTCTAAGTTTTAAAATACCAAATGGGAGCCAGACACCAACACCACTCGGAGGCTAGAGGTACCTGCCACCAAGCCCGATGGCCTGAGTTCGATCCCAGTACAGTAACTCACATGGTGGAATGACCTAGCCCAGTGCCACAAGTTGTCTTCTGACCTCCATGTTGATGCTGTGGCACACATGTGTATGCACACACATGTGTACACATGTGTCCGAGCACATACACTAAATAAATAATTTTAAATGGCATCAGCTGAAATGTTATTTTATGTTCCTGAAGAGAAATTATGAAGAGTAAAACAGCCAGGCCCACACAGTCTCTAAGTTAATAAACAATATAGCCTAAATAAATGTTATTTACTGTATGCATCAATCAAATTCTAAAGTGCATTCAGAAATCATAAATGAATACAACTGTTCACTGATGATGTGTGATGACATCAGGGTCCTAGAGAAAATTAGGAGGGGAAATTCCTCCAACCATGACTGATGCTAGGAATCTCAGGATATAGAAGAAAGGACCAGCTATTGGGTGAGAGAAAGGTAGAATGACCTGGTTGCTCTTCTTCTCTTGATTTACATCCCTCCATCTTTTCTCACAAAAAGTTACTACTCTCCTGGTAGGTGATAAGTATTAAGAGTCGGGAAAGTATGGGGAAATAATATCTATCTTCGCCACTACCCCAAACACACACACACACACACACACACACACACACACACACACACACACACACACACACACACGAACACAAATCACTGCCATAAACGAGATGTAGAAATGCAAAGTAAGATGCAATGAGACACACTGAAAACCTTGTAAAATTCAAACTCTGCACATATGCCCAATTTTATACAGCAGGGCAAGGCTGTAACTTGCCAGGATGTGTTTATTACAGCTCTCAGCCTGTGAATTTATTAGCACCCTCTCTAATGCCTGAGACCTTTTGGGTTTATACACTGATATGTTTACAGTTGACACACACTATCTTTCCTGGCTTTTGTGCCCACATTTGTTTATCCTGACGTGTAGCTTTATGTCTAGATAAGATTCCAAGTGTTTTCACGGAAATCACTCAGAATTATAGTAAGGAGAGGCATTTATAACCATCAGGGAACACTGGATCCTGGAGTCTGTGTTCTGTGACATCTGTTAGTAAATACCATGCTACCTCGAGTGGCTTTAGGGTATACATTGTTTACCTGTGGCCCAGCAAGAGGAGCTCCTGCATACTGTGGGCGAAAGTCTGCATCTGGCTTCGTGGCTCTGAGTTGTTTACAGCCAGCTGGCTGAGTCTTTCTTGCACTTCACCTGCGATGATTTGTATCAGCCTTTTTGTCTCTTATGGTGCATGAAAAAGGACAAATGAAAGTCCTTCCCCTGCAATATCTTCCCCGCTCATAAAAGTTCCTTTTCCAGACTCTAATTACTGCCATGATAGCCCTATCTCCATTCTTGTGTCAGAGGTCTTATTTGGCTTTCTTTTCCAATTACGTCGTTTTAGATTGCTTTATGTATTTCTGTCTGCTGTAGATCCTTCATTCTATAAAAGAAAACAATAAAAGCTAACACTGGTACTAAGTTACAGCAATTGGCTTCAGTATATTTTATCTCAATCTGTGTCTTCGTTTGCCTCTCTGGGAATCCAGGTAGATGTATATTTGTTGGAGTATTGTTGGTCACTGTGACCATAATCTGATACTAAAAAATGCTAGTATTTGGCAAGTAACACAAATGGGAACAATCTTCCATCTCATTATAAGTTGCCAGAGATTGTAATAGAATTAAGTATAAGCACATCCTGTGTCAGGCTGAGACTGGGGGGACTGCAGCATAGATCCTGAATCTTGCCTGGTAATGTGTTTCCCTTTGCCAGACATGAGGCCCAGCATTCCACATAGGCTCCTTTACGGTGATGCTGTATAATTTTATTGAACCCATTGATATTTTATTATATACAAACTGAGAAAATACACAAAATGTTTTTGCGATAATGCTACCTAACCAGAAGCCCCCAAAGAACTTTGAAGGCTGGCAAGAAGCCTTTATTTTACTCGTGAGAATGCTGGTCCACACTGCTCAACATATGAACGAGGCCATTTCTCCCATCCTGAGAGTCATCCTTAGGAGCAGAGCTAGCAGAAGCAGTCCCTGCTCAGGGTGCAAGGCAAGAGCAGAAAAGCCAGAGCCCCAAATGGAAACACATTAAAAACCATGGTAGTGTGCAGAATATGTTGCCTCACCAACAACCCATTGGCCAAGCAACTTGGCCAATGAGATAGGGACATCAGCTTCATTCCCAAGGACCGAGGGACCAAAGATCTTGGGAAAAGCTCATTGATATAACCTGCAGGATTTACAACTGGGTAAAATGGCCGATGGCTTTTCTCCTCCCACAGCCTGAGTAGCACCTTCCAACATTAGGAAAACTAGGCAGTGAGAAGGAAGCTTCTAAGGAGGTACCAGCTTCATTTTTCTCTGCCCTGAGATCAGCAGGTCTTCAGCAGCAGAGTCTTGCCATCAGGTTCTAATGGACAACCAAGAACAACACAACCTAAGTTTTGTAATCTCCCTGAGACCTCTTACCCGTCTGCAGTCTCTCCCCATGCCTTTGCAGCTGCCCATAGTCTTAGCAAGCTACAAATCTACTTTCTGTTCACTTATATTTGCCTATTGCAGATTGTTCAAGTAACATCATATATGTCTTTTGTGAATAGCGTTTTTCTTTTTATTAATTTATTCAGATTACATCTCAATTGTTATCCCATCACTTATATCCTTCCGTTCCTCTCTCCCTCCCACTTTCACCCTATTCCCCTCCTTTAGTTCTATGACCGAGGGGGACCTTCTCCCCCACTATATGGTCATAGGCTATCAAGTCTCATCTTGGTAGCCTGCTTGGTGGCTTGAGTGCCACCAGGCCTCCCCACCAAGGGGAGGAGGTCATATGTGGAGCACCAGAGTTCATGTCAGAGTCAGTCCATGCACTCCACATAACTGTGGAAAATGTCCTGTCTATTGGCTAGATCAGAGTAGAGGTGTGATGTTTACTACTTGTATTGTCCTTGGTTAGTGCAACAGTTTTGAATAGACACCCCTGGGCCCTTCACAATGTTCTTTTGTAGGTTTCTAGGACCCTCTGGATCCTTCTATTTCCCCATTCTCCTATATTTCTCTTACCTAGAGTCCCGGTAGGATGTCCTCACATTTATTCCAATCTCCTGGTAAATGAAGACTTTCATGGGACATACTTTTTGGGCTAGTGCCCACTTATAAGTGAGGAATATACCCAGAAAATGCTTCACCACATAACAGGGACAGATGCTCAACCATGTTCATAGCGGCCTTATTCATAATAGCCAGAATCTGGAAACAGCCTAAATGCCCTTCAGTTGAAGAATGGATAAAGAAACTGTGATAGAATACTATTCAGCTATTAAAACCAAGGAAATCCCGAAATCTGTAGACAAATGGATGGAACTAGAAATGATCATACTGAGTGAGTTAACCCAGAAGCAGAAAGACTCACATGAATAGCATTTCTTAATGCTTATTTGTTTGCTTGTTTACATGCTTGCTTGTTTTGAGACAGGGTCTCATGTACCCAGTTTGGCTTTAAACTCACTATGTAGTTGAGAATGATCTTTGAACTTCTTGTTCTACTCCTAAATGCTAGGATTGAAAAATGTGCCACCAAGCCAAGTTTATGTTGTTCCAAGAATTGAATCCAGGACTACATGCATGGCAGGCAAACACTTAACAAGCAGAGCTACCTACAAGCCTCTATGAATAACACAATTGCTCTTGAAGAGTATCTTCCTTGGGATGGGTATCTTGTTTATTGATGAATAATATCTCATTGTATAACAATACTCAATTTATTTCCATTAAAGTGGTAAGAATCTGCATTCTTTCCACCTCAGGGCTGTTGTAGTACATATTGTCACAACCTTTTGTGTGTAAGGTTTGTGGAGATGTATTTCTATTTCTTTTTGTAAATATGAATGAATTGATATTGCTTGGAGGAGGACAAATGGAGTTGGTACAGTAAATTTCTACATGCATAAAACCCTGAATTCTATTCCTAGTACTGTATAAACTATGCGTAATGGTATGCGCTTGTAATCCCAGTATTCAGAAGGTAGAGGCTAGTTACCCAGGGTTACAAAGTAAATTCAAGGCCAACTTGAGTTCCATGAAACTCTAGAATTAAAGAGACAGAGGAAAATTCAGAAGGGAAAGAAGAGACATAGGGAGATGACAATGAAAATTGAATGGTTGAGCCATTGTATAGTTAAGTGTAGTTATGTTATATAAACATAGTGTAACGAATAAGTTTTAGGTAAGTCATTCCTTTTGAAGAATTACCAAATTGTTTTACAAATGTTTACTCTATTTTAGTCTCACACCAGTAATAAACAAGGCTTCTAGCTCAGGACAGCCATAGCAGCATCTTCTCCTGTCTTCTTTTCTCGACATAAGATGTCTTCTTTAGAGCATCATCAGCTGGTACTCTTTGTCCCATTTTTTGACTGAGCTGCTGTAAAATGTCTTTATGTACTCTATATCCAAGTACCTTACCTGATATGTGACTTGAGGATCACCCACCATTCTCCTCATCCTAATCACACTATTAACAGCATGCAGAAGAAAGGAGCATTCATCACTATGCTCTCAGCTTTACTCTTTCTTTTATTGATTGTGCTTTTAGTGTTAGGTCTAAACACTCAGAGGATAAGTCATGGCATTTTATGGCTGCATTGTCCTCTAACATTGTGTAGCTTTAGCTATTGCAGTCAGACATATAGTTTTCTTTGAATGAATTTTTGATATGATGAATCCAATTTCACTCTTTTACCATTATCTTGCACATATTATCTGTTGATAAACTATCTTCTCTCACTGACCTGTGTTGACTCCTTATTGTACAACCAGTGACCATAAATACCTTTTTTTGTGACTTTTGGACTCTGAAGCCGTTCAGCTTACTTGTGTACCTATTACACCACCAGCACAGTCTCATTGCTGACTCTTTCAAGTTGTAAAATCTAATAGTGTGAGCTCGGGAACTTCATTCTTTATAAGATTGCTTTGACCATTGTGCCCTCTTCATCTTAGCTTAATGTTGGAGGTGAATCATTCAAAGTTCTTCATAGCACATTTGTTTCTCCATTTTTGTCTATATTACATAAAAAGTAGTAAAAAAAAAAAAGTCTTATAAAATAAATAATGCCTCTGTGGCTGAAAAAATCATCAACTTTTAATAATATACATACATTCACACTAAAACATCTTCTAGCTTTAGATAATATCACAAATTCTTGCTGAAAGCAAAGTACTTGAAAGTCATAGTTTAATAAGCCTTTGGCCCAATTCACATATCAACTTACTTTATCCACTAAGATATCTGCTGGTGGAACTGTCACACAGTAACCCTGCTGTGAAATGATTGCATTTAGAAGCATACAAACTTCATGATGCCCTAGAAGCAGAAGGAGAAAATGCACTTATAGTCATTCTCCTTATCATTTCTTTGAACTTTTAATAATAAAAACTTATTTTGTGAATGAAAGCAAACACTCCTTTAAATCCAGAGAAGACCATGGCAATATCTTCAGGCCTATAGGAATGGCGGCCAAATTCATGTTTTCCCAGCCCAAATGGTCTTCCCTTGTATGTGTGTTTGTTTGGGACTGGAAATACTAAGAAAGAGGCAGCCATAGTATTCTTGTCTCTAAGAAATAAATACATGCACCACTCCTTCCCTAAAGTTTTACAGACCTTGTGCCATAAAGCATGAAGTCCAAGCTAGGACGATGGCTCAGATGCCCAGCAATCATGAAGACCTAAGTTTGCATCTCCAGATAAAAAGTCTATTATGGTCATGTTATACCTTATATGAATATCTACTCAGATTTTTGAAAATGCATGCATAGGAGACATTTCAAAACTAAGGCTTTGTTTATATTTTCTTTGGCTCCAGCCTTTTTATAGTAGAGGTGCCAAGAATACCATAAATCTCCTAAAGGCCATTTTTGTCCTAAACCGATTGACCCTCAAACACGAAATCCTCACCAGCTCAGTCACATTGCTGAACCTCACTGCTTTTTTCTAAATGATTTGTGTGAGCTGCAGTGCCTTATGAAAAGCCCTGAAATGTCTCTGCATGTGACTTGTTTGCCTGTGATTTACCGTGACATCCTCTCTCGACTAGGAAGTTACCGAAAACTTTCCTGAAACATTCGCTTTCCCTTTCGGCCTCCACAGCCTATGGCTCAGTTATCAGTGACCTCAATTTTCTGCCCTGTTGTTTTTCAAATTAAAAAATGCATATGGGCAGACTCGCTGCAAAGTCACACATTAAATAACATTACCCAATAGATCATTATCCTGTGTGCAGTCTGCCATTGCCAATGGCTACGTGACCTTTAGAATGAAGGAGAGCATCATGCACTCTACTGAGATACAGAAAGCTGTAGCATGACCAGCATTCTCAAGGGCCTCTGAAATGCTTATCTCCCACTGCTCAAAGAGGACTTGGAGGGCCAGTAAGTGGCTCTTGTTAAGACTTCTGATGCCCCTATGACAATAATTAAGAAAGGAAATAAGGACAGTGCTGTCTGGTTCAGTGAGACGGGCATCTATACAGAAGACTGGGCACCTATGGAATGTTCTGACTTACAGAGAACTGTAGGGGAGGAAAAAGGCCCCCATAGATACGGGCCTAGTCATTTAAGTGAGGCTGCTGTGGTGAGTCAACTGAAATGAGAGGGGCATATTAATTAATTACATGAAAACCTAGGTATCTGAGCTCACCACTATCATCTCACAGTAGAGGAGTGGTAGGGCCAGCTCTCCCTTGCTTGTACCTTCGGGCCCAGCTCTGCTTTACTGTCCAGGAGGAGTGCAGGGCCCTCTCTCCCAAGTGCTACAACTAGTAAGAGGCAATGTTAGCTCTCCTGAGCTCAAGATCCTTGGGAAAGTTCTGCCACCTCACGGCACATGAGTGGCAGGGTCAGCTCTCCCACACTCTCAGGGCCTGCACACATACCACCATAGTTGCCGCCACCTCTGCCTCCGGCCACCACCACCACCTCTACCTCTCCGTTACTGTCACCACCACCCCTGCCAGCTCCACTGTGCTGCCTGGGCAAGGCACAGGACTGCTTTCCCTACTGCTACTGCCCACATCCAGGGAGTGCCAGGGCCAGTTATGCCCAGCCCCAGAATATCCACGTGATCCCTTGGTGGCTGTCTGGACCAGGAACATCCCCCTGTTCGCTAGCGGCAATATGAGCCACCAACAGCATCTACTCTTGCCCCCTACTGCTGCATAGCCACAGACTCAGACATGGCCCTCAGTGGCAAATCATGCTGTGTCCTCACCATGGCCCCAGGTGATGGTGCTGGCCACTCACAACAGGCTACTCCTCTTACCCCTGGAGTCTCCAGTTCCATCCCTCTTCATAACGTTCCACTTCTCTTTCTCTCCCATCTGACCACCACATACTCACACATTGTGGTAGCTCCCACTGCAGCCACACAGCTGGTGGACCCCAAGTGACATCCTCCACCAGTGCTGCATCGTGTGGTGACAATGTGTCTATGGCCTGGCCTACCTGTGCTGCATTGGAGAGCAGGTCTGTAGGTGGCATGGCAGTCTATAGATCTCTGTGTGTCTTCCTCCTCCTGAGCTGTGCTGCCTGGATTTAATTTGATTTGATTTGATTTGAGTCCTAGGAATAAAACAGCATTTGTCCACCCAAGCCAGGCATCAAGCTCAGTTGAACAACAGACTGCCATCTGCTCTGCCTCTAATTGATTTAAGAAAAACACCACAACCAACAAGGTGTCTCTGCACATTTCCAGGGGGCATAAATTTTAAGATGTGTACAGTATCTTAAAAGTATTTTTGTCTGGATACCATGTGTAGAAGTAAATTTTTAAAGAAACTGAAAAACAAACTTAATGTTTATTTAATGTCAAGTAAGATGCCCAATAAACATTCAATGGATATTTGCTAATATCATTATTATTATCATAATCAACACCATCCTTGTTTTCTTCTATTGGAAAGTTATAGTTTTGCTTAGTCAACTGTATGCTGATTTGCATGAAACTCTTTGTCCAAGGTAAAAAAAATAAAAAATAAAGAATTCCTCTCTAAGCCAGGCATGGTGGCACACGTCTTTAATCCCAGAACTTGGGAGGCTAAGGCAGATGGATTGCTGTGAGTTTGAGGCCCGCATGGTCTACAAAGCAAGTCCAGGACAGCCAAGGCTCACACAGAGAGACCCTGTCTTGAAAAATCAAAAAATAAAACAATCAAAAAAATAAAGCAAAAACAAAAACAAAATTCCTCTCTACTCCACATATTAGCTCCATACAGATACTATTTAAACCACAAACTGTCAACAATTAACTTTGATTAGTCTGTGTCAGACACAAGAATAGTTGTCAGAAAATAGTTTCCAATCCTATCAGTTACTGTTTCATAACCTAGGGTTGGTCTTATACTTTCTGGCCTATAGTTGGGTTAAAGGTATCTCTAAGTCACTTTCAAATGCACTATACCTTGGGGTAGTACAGGGAGAAAACATTACAGGAAAACTACTATAATACATTGAATTCACTTTTAATCTGTCCTTGGAAGTCACATCAGTTCTGCCCCAAGCAAGCTTCCACATCTTGTTTAAGAATGTCATTTCATTGAGTAGTACTACAGGATGCAGAAATGTCCATTGTATAATATCCATGCTGGGGATATAAAATATTTACTAAGGATAGAAACCTACCTTGATCCACTTGCAAACTGAACTTTCAAATACTGTTCTGTAATAGAGAATACGTGTTGACTTCTAATAATCTTTTACTATTTGTAGTACCTTTGACCTTCACACATACGCTATCACAAAGGAACTAACTGAAATTTTGTTTTTCACTGTTTATCCCTGGGCAGTACCATCTGATAGGAGTAGCATTCCATCAAAATGTGTTTTCTTCCTGTGGAAGTCTTGCTGTAATACATCATTAAGGCGACAGCCAATATATTGTATATTACAATAAAATATCCCCAGAGCAAAGGTACGTGTGATGATGAATTATGCTAATATGTTATTGTCATTATGTTATCAGTTCTCAAAGAGTGATTTAGTGAGATACATCATCAGTGAGAGATTATCTGATTTCATATTACTCAAAAAGTGACACCATCATGGAAAACTCCCAGAAGATTCAGTTGATGAATAGGACTGGTGATATTCTAGTGCCAGAACTCATGTATAGTAGTATATTAAGATGTCCTTTAGAGCTGAAAACAAGTTAAAGAAAGATGAGTCCATGATGTGAGGTTGTGAAAGCACTGTCAATTTAAGTATTATTATTGTAGATAGATAGTTAAGTACAAACCAGAAGTCACCCTTTGTACTTTATTTAAACTTTGACAGAAATCCAATTCTCTTTAATCATCTTTAAGAAACCCAAAGACAACTAATGAGACATCATCTATTGTAAGACCACTGGTTAGTCTATTAATCTACAGCCCACCGATGACCCTTTGTAATGGCATGTGGCTTATGCCTCAGATAACTGACACAAGCAAGCACTGTTGAGTCCTGTGGTAAGGTAACAACTAATTTATTCCTGGAGAAAGCTGATCATTTTCACCAAAACACCTTTATGCATGATCTTATATAGCGTAGGCATTCAAAAAATTACTACATTTAACTGAACATTTTCTTGTAACTTTCCATATTCAAAACCACAGAAATTAGAACAGATAGATCAAGAGTCAGGTGCCATTGATGGTATATAAAAAAAAATTAAAAGCCCAGTACCAGAATGGGTTACCTCTATTACTGAGGTAACTTGTTGGCCAGTGAGGCTTCATAGACCTCCAAAACATTACATGCTTTTGCTAATGCTCTTGGTTCCCTTCCAGAGCTGAAGATACCATACTTGACTTATGGAACATGGAATAATCAAGTTAGGACTGACCTGTAAGCTTCATCCCCATTGGCTAGTTTCCATAGTGCTAGAAGATGCTATTTGTAATACCTAAAGAGAAAAATAATCATCAGTCTCATCCAGCTGTGAGCCCTGTAAGCTATAATAATGACTAGGCTTGTAAGATCTATTCTCAACAGTGTTATGAATGTTGTAGAAGCAGCCAACTACTTTCTTCTTAGATTAAAGGCCTCCTCCACAAGATAAAACCCATGCCTGTTATCATTATTTGGATCCCAGAACCTATGGGTAAACAGGTCATAGGTCTTAGAAGAGACCCTTCTATTATTTGCTTGTTTGTTTGTTTGTTTTTGTTTTATTTTTTGAGCCAGGGTTTCTCTATCTGTAGCCTTGGCTATCCTGGACTCACTTTGTAGACCAGGCTGGCCTTGAACTCACAGAGATCTGCCTGTCTCTGCCTCTGAAGTACTGGGATTAAAGGTGTGCGCCACCATGCCCAGCTAGATCCTACTATTATTAACCTGCTAAATGGATATAATATTAAACTGACTCCTACATCTCTCAACCTTTATCAGAGAAGCTTCCTTTTAGCAATAGATGACAATTAACACAGAGATCCAGAAGTGGTCAAGATGCAGATATATTAAACTACAAAACCAGCAGAGACATCTATCTCACACGCCCTCCTTACAAGGCTAAATCATCACTGCAGAAGAGGGCACAGGAAGATTGTAAGGGCCAGAAGCAGCTGGTGACTACAACAAAACAGTGTTTTCAGATACAATGGGGCACTGGCACACATGATTCCACAATGGTTGTCACAACATGTTTAAAACTTGGGCAAATTCAAGCCAGACAACATCCAAATGTAGAAGGGAGAGGTAGTCAAGAAGTTCTACAGTGCATCATCCCAGAGTACGCAGCTAGCAGTAGTTGAATGGAATGGTTTTGTTTAAAAATGAGTACACAGTGTTGAGTGGATACACAACGCAGGCACAGACCTGGGAAGAATTTGAGGAAAGGTGAACGTGATCAAAATCCAATGTGTAAAACCCTCAAGGACTCTTTTATTTTTAAGAAAAGAAAACTGAGTTTCCCACACTGCCTATCTCACTGAAGGCATAGGAAGGATTAAATTACCCAAAAGTTCAGAGGCATAACACCTGTGGTCACAGTTTCATCGTGTTCTTAAGCGTGCTAGCACTTTTAGTGCAAATTTCGAGTTTAAAACTAGACCTTCTTTTCTCCTATTAGAACAGGCACCAAGAGACCAGGATCTTCTTGCCTTTAAACTCTCACAGATGTAAAGTCAAGTCAAGTGTCGTATTCGACCAAATTCCAATGGCTAGTTAAAAGTTTTCTCGGCAGACCCACTGGACTTAAAATGATGGGTTTTACAGAACTCTATATTCTCCAAAGAGAATTTCCCCTTCTGCATCTTCTTCTTTCTCTCTCATCTGGGGATGGAGCCAGAGAGCACAAAGCCAATGCATCCTGTTGTCTGTGCATCTCCTCACAATTGATCATGTAGGGCATTATGGGTAATGTAGGGAGGACACACCCACTAGGTATTGTGGGCTTTTTGTTTTGTTTTTGTTTTTTTTTTTTCTTTGTTTGTTTTTTGTTTTTTCCTTGGCCTTTTGGGATTAAAGTCAAAATTAAAACAGAAAGGGTCCCATTTTAACATCCATTTCAAAAAGCATAGGCCATTTTCTCAAGCCCAAAAAGGCAAGGGTAGGATAGTGTGTGTCTTCTAGGAATGAGTAGGCACATGTCTTCATCAGCAGTGAAATCCTGAAAAGATGAATGTGTCACAGACCTCAAGACATGTTTCCAGGTCATGAAAGGAGTTTTTCCTTCAGCTGATTTATGTCTGCAATTTCGGCAGGGTGCCTGTTCTGGAGTGCTTCCAGGGATCCACTGGTTAGACCATGATGAAGTCAGCATCAACCTGTCAACGTTCAATTTGCCTTCGAGGTGTGTTATCAATTTCCAGAGCATCTAATAGACTCAACTGAACCAACAGGATGGGGGTCACTCTGCAACCCAGCCATCACTTTATGTCAAGCTATCCCAAAGGTTATGGTGCTGCAAGCTTTCTTCCCAAAGTGCCTCCATCTAATACTCTCCAAAGAAGGCATCCTAAATCAGCTGACTGAGTAGTCAAACCTCTTGTACATACCTTGGCTGCCCTTGATTTTATTGCTCCAGTGAATGAAGATATTGATTTTTTTTTAGAGCTGAAAACAGAGCATTACAAGTTAACCAATGGGTCTTTATTTTAGTTAACTATCTACTAATAAAGAAATAAGTGCTCTCTCAAGAAAAAAAAAATATTAATGGCATTTGAACTGTTTCATGACTTATAATACCGGAGGCTGAGCCCAAGGTCTTGAGCATACTAGTTTAGCTCTCTACCACTAAAGTGTGCCCTCAAGCCTTTTTTTTTTTTAATTTAATACATAATGTTATGCCACATTCACCATATTATTATATACTTGAGACAGGGTCTTACTAGGTTGTCAAGGCTGGCTTTAAACTTGAAATTCCCTCATTTCAGCCTCCATAGTACAGGGTCTACAGCCTATGCCATTAGGCTGAGTTTGCATTTAAATGCTCAAAGAGATAATTTGAGTGCTATAGGAAGTATACTGGTGAATTCCAAAATAATAACACGACTTAATATATAAAGGACTTAGCATTTACATAGTATTTTTATTCCAGTTACTCTATTGGATTTTGACATGGCAATAGCATTTTTTTAACATATAAAAGAAAAGTCAGGCCTGGAAAAATGGCTCATCAAGTAAAGGAATTTGCCACCAAGCCTGGTGATCAGAGTTCATCCCCTTGGATACACATGGCAGAAGGACAGAACAAACTCCACAGTTGTCCTCTGACCTTCACATGCGTGTTGTGGTACATGAGCTCATTTGTGCACACAGAAGCACTCGCATGCACACATGAGTATGCGCGCGCACACACACACACGCACACAAAAATGAAATTATTTTGTTTCCCTGAGTAATTTGTCCCCTCTTTCCAACTGTCTTTTTCTCTCCCTCAAATGCTGGTATGGTTTCAATTAAGCATCACTAAGCTGAGGCAACAATCTGTTCTAAACTTCTCTTTGTGCCCCTGGGTCCCTTACACAACCCTGGGCAAGGCAAGCTTCTGCTGAGCAAACACCTTTGTGAGGACTTATCATCCAGTGTTTAAAAATGAGCAGACCAAGGCTCGGCAAATTTGCAGGGCCCAGTGTTACACAGCTAGAAAGCAAAGCATGGCAGTAGGTGTGAAAAGAGGATTAAATAAAATCTGGTCATTCTGACAAGTGTAGAGTCTGACAAAAAGAGAATTAGTTGTTCTTTAAGAACACAGGGGACAGTCTGTCTACAGTCAGAGGCACATTGCAGAGAAGTGCGCACTCAGTGTCCCTTCCGCAGCTGGTCTTCTTCCATTGCTCTGTATAGGCACCACCACTCACCAGCACATGCTAGGATGCAGTGCCTCATTATCAAGATAAACAATATGGAATGAATGTCACATCACTTCCTGTTTTGGAATGAAGTTTTCCCATACTAGTCTATTCCATATGCTATTCATCTCAGAGTACTACTATATAAAGAAATTGTATAAAGAGTTACTCTTTCATGACGTCATCCGTGTTATTCCCATGTTAGGCCCGTCTTATCCTTTCTTCCATGTGCTGTCCTTGTAAAGCCATATATGGATAAAGTAAGGTATGGAAAAGGAAGGAACTCACCAAGTGACACAGAGCACACAACCAGAACTCCCATTCAAGCACCATGACTCAGATGCCTGAGCGCTTAACCTTAAGTTTATTTCAGAGTGTAGTAAGTTCATGAAGAACACAAAACAGCAAACTACAGTGCAATTCCAAAGTCTGCTGCAAAAGTCAAAACTTAAAATTTGTCTAGAATGTGAGGGCTGGGAGAATTAACTGTGCTTCACAGAATGGTCAAGAAGTGTATTGAAAACATGAAAATTAATTCCTTTTCATCGTTCCCTTTGCACCTTTTTTTTTTATTATGCGGAGACATACAACAAGCACTCATACCAGCATTTTCCTAAGTGTGTTTTGACAAAACTCACACATGACTATAATTCACACCCTGAATTTTTAGAGCAGGTGAGAATTAGCAATTCAGTGATGACTCTTTCAGTCCCACACTCTGAAAGGCAGGACCACAAGAAATCACCTCCATCTATGTGGAAGGAAACCATGCATGGGTGGAACAGTGAAGAATTCAAGGCCAGACCCTTGCTTATGACCCTGCTTGCCGCTGTTTCAGTGGAAAACAAAAGGCACAATGATTGAGAGACTACCCACACATGACCAAAAGTTTGCAAATGAGCTGTATAAAAAAGAGTTGAGCTTTGCACCAGTTCATGAGGAGGAGTAAGAAGGAACAAGAAGACAAGATGGCTCCGTGCAATTCTTTCGTGTCTCTGGCTTACTAACTATCAGTGTCCTGCAGGTTGTAAATTCATTCCTACATGCTTCCAAGTTGAGTGGACTGATAACTTCTGGGGACATATGTGATCTTAGAATTTACACTCTTCTCGGTGGTTTGTCAGCCAAGTCAGACATCAATGAGAGTCACACATTAGAGTCGACAACTGATTGACCTTTCCTGTGTGGTGTGGATGTGGCACCCACAAGTTGAGTGTCTGGTCTACCACAAAAGTGTGGTATGGTCCAAGAGGCAGATGGGAATGGTACATGTTTCTTAATATTTTTGTAAGTTTTAATAAATAAGTCTATTAGCTAAATGGAATAATATTTAAAGCCAAGGACACTAAGAAATTAACTGTGTCATTTAAGATATAGCAGCCTAGGTGTGAAGTATGAAGAAAATAATACAGCTGCACATGGAATACACATGTACAGTATGAGCTTTATAATAGATGTGGAATACATACAATTTCCTTTAATATTATAAAACAATCCCAAATATAACCCAATCATAGCCGAGGAATTTTCAGATATGTGATTCTAAAAGATGCATTTCATGGACCAGTGTTCCACTGATGGTAGACTAGAGCTGCTCTACCCAGTTCACATGGGGAAAGAGAGGAAACAGCAGAAAAGGGAAGAAGAGTTGCAGCAAGCCTGTGTGGACCAGAACACCAACCAGGACCTAGACAGCAGGAAGACTTTGATGGATGCTGAAGAGGAGGGTATCCCTGAAGGTGGATAGAGCACAGCACCTAAAGCAAAGCTTCTGCAACAGGAAGGCGAATATTTCAGATATAGCTTATGGAATGTAGGACCAATTGTTCCCTTCACTAAGTCCTATAGACTCTACAGAGAAAGGGAAAGTATCCAAATATGAAAAATGAACATGTAAGCAGAAATTAATGGTACCGAAACCTCCTGTGGTGATTGGCCCATTGTTGAGTTGTAAAGTATGAGCGATCCCTGTTGAGGGGTAGTATAGATCCCAAATTCTAAAGAGGAGCCCCTTCTGAGTACCAATGGTGCTGCATACCCACCTTTGGACAGTAAAAGAGCTGGCAGAGAGGTGTCAGATTGAAGTATCAATGAGTCATCCTATCACTTCCTCCCTTAATTGGAGTGCACTGGCAGTTACACACACCCCTTCAGCAGAGAAAAAGTCATATATTTGTTGTATCTTGTTTTTAACATATATTTTAGATGAGCGACAAATTCAGCTCTTCTGTACTTTGTTGCATGTCTATGGTAGTTTATCATATTTCTCTTAATCACAGAATGCATGGGATTTTGTTTCGGTTGTTAAAATGTAATGTGATTACTATTTGCCTTTTCCTGACAATACAGACATACCTTCTCTCGTGCACAGTCCAGCTTGATATTTGACATTCACGTTCACCTCTAAGCCCTTCCTTCCTCCCCTTCCAGCCCTCTTCAAGTACAAAGCAATCAATCCCTGAAATTACAATGGCAGGAATAATGTAGAGCTTGCTACTTAGCCATTTCCCCCAGATTCAGAAATTCAGCCCCTGGTTGAAAGTACTTCCAGCTATCTGCATTCCTAATTTGATGTTCTCAGAAGTAGCCCTTCCTGACAACTGGCAAGACTATCCTGCTCTGACAGTCTGACCCTTACACTCCAATTAAATATAAAAACAGATCTGAATCTCCTTCAGCCCGTCGTAGTGTCAAGGCTAGTATAACTTGACTGTCATGTAAAGCTCTTTAAATCAGCCTGCCAAGGAAATATGATTGTAGTATAGATTTTTAACATTCAGAGATATTCACTCCCCTTTCACTTACAAGGATTTTGAGGGTCAAAGCTATGCATTTTTATTAGATATTTTATTATCTTTCAACCTTTGTGAAGATCAATGTATTACAATGGAGGGGGGAAACCGTTTTTCTCATTCAGTACTAATGTGACTTGGTATAAGAGAACTACTAATGAGGATTTTTTTTATTACTTATTGAAAGTTCCCAGTTGACAAAATGAAAAATTGTTATGGAGGAGAGATGTATATGATGGTTCAATTCCATAATACTTTTGAAAACTAAGCATCTGGTCGAAATAGATGAGCTTTTAGAAAAGGGATGGAAGTGTAGCGTTCTGGGTTTTCTTAAAAGTGTGATGTTTCCAAGAAGAGCTGCAGCATGCTTTGGCAAACATTTAAATACTAAGAACTCTGACTTGTAAATCTAAGTAGAGACAAACTTAAAAATCTACATATTTCCCATCTATCTGAAATGAAAAATCTTCTTACTGGTTAACTGGTGGTACGGACTTGTAGCCGCGCACGCGCGTGGATGTGTGTGTGTGTGTTTGTGTGTGTGTTATGTGTGTTTGTGTGTGTTGCTGTGTGTATGTGTGTGTTGCTGTGTGTGTATGTGTGTGTTATGTGTGTTTGTGTGTGTATATGTGTGTATGTGTGTGTTGCTGTGTGTGTGTTGCTGTGTGTGTATGTGTGTGTTATGTGTTTGTATGTGTATATGTGTGTGTTGCTGTGTGTGTGCACGCGCGTGTGTGTGTGTGTGTGTGTATGTGTGTGTGTGTGTGTGTGTGTGTGTCTGTGTCTGTGTGTGTGTGATGTAAGGCAGGCCCAGCTCCTAGCTGCTCCCTTTGTCCTCACTCAGTGGCTATAGTTCAGAAAGCTTGGCATTCTGTCTTCAATCCCCATGGGTTGATTGAACCACTTTCTCTTCTTTTCTAAAGCAAGCCATAGCATATGAACTCCCCCATGTAACCAAATGAACTCACAAAATATGCAGGACTTTCTTTTAAAACAAACATCTAAAATTTTTTAAAGCAAATTTGATAGATTTAAGCTACCTTCCTAGTTTTACCACTGACAATCATAGTTTAATTTTGTTTCACTGTGCAGATGCCCATGAGAAAAAAATTACTTTGGTTCTTAAACTCTGTAGTCTGCTGGTTGAACTGTTTGGGGCATAGGCAAGACAAAGCAACATGGTAGAGAATATGTAGTAGAGTAAAATTCTTCACTCAGGGCAGTCAAGATGGAAAATGATGAAAGGAAAGGGCCAAAGCAAGATATAGTTTCGATTTCTCCTGTTAGGCTCCTCCTACTCAAGTTTCTTAAATCTCCAGAGGCAGGACCAGCAGCTACAGACCAAGGGATCAGTGAATGAGCCTGTAACAGACACTCACACCCAGGTGGCAACAATCCATGGTATGAACAGCCTCTACCCTAAATGTGAGATGGGTCACTTTCTTAACATTGTAGCATTCACCTTTCTTAGAGCTGGGGTTGGTAATACTGGTGCCAAGGATGCAGGGATGGAGACAGGTAGATCTCTGGGACTCACTGGCAGTCTGCCTAGACTACGTGGCTCCTTGATGATTCTAGGCCAGTGAGATACTCTGTACCCCACTCCCAAAATAAGAACAAACAGAGATGAAGAAAGGGGAAATGTAAAAATACAATCTCAAATTTAAACGAAACAAAAACAACAACAACAACACCAAAGCCAACCAAGGTGGGGCCTAAAGAAATGGCCCAGTGATAAAGAGCACACTCTGCCCTTCTGGAGGACCAGAGTGGCTCACAGCTGCCTGTAACCTCAACTCCAAGAAGATGCTGTGCCTCTGACCTCCACCAACACCTGCACTCATATGCCCATGTACACAGAGGGACGCACAGTCATACACATAATTTAGTTAGCTAGTTAATTAGGGTTAAGGTGGACAGAGCATAAGGGCAACAGGCAAGACTAATCTGTACACCTGCACACATGTGTGTATACAAACACAGAGCTCTTCTTTTCTAATAGACACTTGGGGAAAGGGTGGAGTCATTTTGTGCTTATGAAAGAGAAACACTGAATTGCTGGTTGAAGTCAGGCAAAGAGCATCCGGTCCCCAGGAAGCATTTCTGACAGCCATGCTAATGTACTGTAACACTGGCATTCCTCTAGATTCCAAGAAGAAGCTATTTGGAAAGAGCTTGTCAATAACACAAAACTGGGCTGAAGGATCCTGATTTTCAACTGATTGCAAATGTCTATCCAAGCCTAATTGGAGGTGACAGAGCTCACATTCACAGAAGAAAAAAAAAAAAAAAGATGACCAGAGTAATTCTCAAAATTGATTAATTAATTAGTTAATTAATTAATTAAAAAGAAGCTTTCCTGGAATGTTACTTTCAAAAGTAGCTTTCGGGATTTAGCATCTTAGATATTTTCCTGCAAGTATGGTTTTTTTTTTTTTCCTTTCCTGAATTCTCAGGGCTCTGCTTTAAGTTCAGTTCTGTTTACCAGAAAGATAAGAGGACAAGGTTAATGCTGTGAAAGATGTTCAGTGAGAACAGTAACCTGACAAGCACACAGAGCAACTGATACATAACAAAAACCCACCAACCACCTCCCACTATCCCATCACCAGGGGACCTAAACAGAGACAGGAAACAGCATCAAATAAATTATCTTGTTTTGTGCCTAAATAATGGATGAAGCCAGTGGTAACCATGACTGCTGGTTTGGGCTCCCTGAACCGATGCAGTAGTTTGACCTTGAGTCCATTTCTCCAGCGTATAACATTAAACCTGTAGAATTCCATAGATGAGAACATGGGAACTAAGAAGCACGCTGAGTGAATTTTCTTTCTTTCACCCAGTACTTGTCAATATACACACACCAAAAAAAAAAAAAAAAAAAAAAAAACCCAAAGCAAACCAAAATGCTTAACACTAGTAAGCATACACTAAATCATACAAAAACCCATTACAAATTAAATATGAAAAAATGTTTTTAATCACAGTAATATTAATTTTTCGATATCTGTATGAATTTCTAGTCAAATTAACTGGGCCCCTGGCAGTGTGGTGGCCAAGCATATGTGTAAAACTGAATAGAGGTGAGTCTATATTACCGAAATAAATCACCATTCACCCAGCTAAATTCAGAAAATTCACTCTCACCCAGGGAAATCAGTCATCGTCCAACCCATTTAAGAACTGGAAAGGACAAAGCAGTATAGGAAGTTGAGTTAGTCCTGGCCCATCCTTCCTCTCCTGTACTTCCACATCAGAGCTCCTAGCTCTTAGGTGCTTAGACCTGAACGTCAGCCCCAGCAACATTATAAACTCCAACCCTCCACACCTGACCTTGAGGCTTCAGCTTCTCCCTTAGAGTTATACCTTAGACTCTCCTGGTTGTCAGTGCCTCACTCAGGCTGAATTAAGAATTAAGTCCTTGGCTTTCCTCATTCCTCATGGTGCTGGTGACATCCTCACAGAACTCTACAGCCTGTATCACATGAGTGTTTCTCTATAGCAAACCCCCTCTTACCTGTCAACATAACTTCCTGTCTGTTCTCTCTCTTTTTTTTTTTTTTTTTTTTTCTGGAGAATCACTCTGATATTTAAACATGAAGATAAATAAATGATAGTTGTGCTGTACATGATGGTTCTTAAAAGAGAATTTTCCAGACTTAATCTCCAGCTTTGTTTACATGGCAGATTTGGACTCTTGTGTTTAGATTGTGTTCAGCAGAGTATACAGGGATACCAGGATTTTAAATCTTCCTTTTGCCCTTTTAACTAAATGTCTAATAAAAAAAAAAATGAAATTGCTTCAATTCTGGCAGAATCACCTACAGTATGTGTGTGCAATCATGCGTCATGCTGAGCAGGTTGGAAGGTCTAATTTTACTTGCATAAAATATTCACTATTTTTAAGCAGATTTTTTTTCAGTGACTACATCTTGGGAAAGCAATGCTTTTTGAAATGAGCCTCGAGCTTGTTTTGCTCTAGTTTAAGTACATCATTTGGGTTCTGAAGCCTTGTTCTCACGGACAGCAGATGGCTGTGGAGGGCGTTGTTGGAGTGGTGAATGGCATGGCAGGACAGGATCTGGTTGTACTCGCCTGTGAGCGGAATGAAGCAAGAAAGAGCTTTTATTGTCTTCAAATGCTCACAAGCCAATGGCAAAGGATAGTTTCAGATAAAAGAAAGCCCATCCAGATTTTTAAAAACAGTTCAGCTATCATAGGCCCATTTCTTAGGTGAGCCAAGATGCTGATGTCTCAGGTGTCAAGCCTGGCTTTCTTCTTTGGATTCTAAGTAGGAGCAATTTCCTTGGATACATGGTGCTGTTCCACCCGACTGTCCCTTTGATTTTGATGTTTTTTTTTTTCCTGAAGAGATGCTCTAATCTCCACCTTTCTCATCAAACACACATACTCCACCAACAACAACATAAAAAAAAAAAAAAAGCAAAACAAAAAAAACAGGAACTAACCATCCCTGTATACTTTTAAAAATGGCTTATTTACACCACATCTTACCACAAGATGCCTATCTTTAAGCCTCAACCAATAGAAGTAGGATGAAAAAACGAAGAGAGAAAGAAAGCCAAATCATGTATAATTGTGCACACAGAAATAGCAGTAGATACAACCAAAATAGTAAACTTCAGTTTCTGGGAAGGCATTCCAAATGAAGAGAGCATCGTGAAATCCCAAGCACTCACTATTCCGAATGGTTAGCCAAGTTGCTTGTACCTCAGACTTCAAGCCATCTCTTCATTCCTTGGACTCTAAATAGGAACAGTTTCAGAAATGATGTAACTCCTTGAATGTCTGGTGCTGTTGCCCCTGCAGTCCCTTTGAGCTTGCTATTTCTCTGAAGAGATGTCCTGGCCTTCCTCTTTGTAGCCACACTCCTATCGTCTTCTCAACTCTACAGATCAACTTGGTTGCGATGCTCTTCTGCCCCTCCTCACAGCCATCCAAACTGCACACCCTCCTTTTCTGCTGCTAAGTGGAGTTGGCAGAGACTTTAGGGCTGTTGGGCTAACCCTGAGTTGCTCACATCAACGTCTCTCTTAGCTTAAGGTGATCTCACTTGGAAAAAAAACGCCTTCCTTGTACCTTGAGCACTAGTGTTCAAAACATGTTGGATCAAAGAAACACTAAGAGAAGAAATGAGTGAGTGAATGAATAAACGAATGAATAAATGAATGAACGCTGCCAAAGGCCTTAAGTGTTTTCACTACTAGTGTTGTGCTTTACAAACTGAAAACTCAGACCTGAGAAATCCCCTCTTCCGCTTTTCTTGTCATTAGCCGGGTACATGGTGATGAGTAAGAAAACACTGAAAAGCGGAAATTTTCACTTTACATCGTTTACCTTATTCATCCAGTTCCCAACTTGGTGCAGACACTTGTCATAGCCCAGTAGCCTTGAGCCTGTGAGCTCAAGGGATCTTTCTGCCTCTGCCTCCCTCATGGTTGAGACTATACACACATTACCATGCACAACTCTGATATGAAATATAAAACTTACGAATTGTTTGAGCCACAATCAGCGAGGTACAACTGGAACTGTAGGAAGTAAAGCACTGAGCAGAGGGAATACTCTCAAGTGGCGCGCAGAAGGTATGCACTTCCAAGTGTCAGTCTGGTGAGGCTGATGGTATGTCTCACAGGCTGGTGTAAGAGAACTGACTACATTATTTATAAACAATTGGGTCATGAAAGATCATTGATTGGCTTTATATGGAAAGAAAAAAGTTAAAAAGAAAATGTAGGGTTAACTGAATAAACACAGGAGTGTTAATGTTCTCAACTCTGCACCTAATGATTATAAACTGCTCTCAATATTTAAAGGCATTTTTAAAAATCTGGCATTTTAACAACCTGTTCAGCTGTCAACTACCTCTAAAATAGGTCAGCTGTATTAAGCAGTTATTATATCCAAACATTTAAGTTTTGGATTTTGTGGGATGTGAGTTTCTAGCATGTCCTCACAGAGTACTGCTATGTCCCAAGGAAGCTGCACTCCTGAGTGCTCAGCGTTCTGAGCAGCTGGACCTAAATTGTCAGCTTCTAAAGATGCCACCATGTCATCTCCTCTCTTCTCAGATCACGCTCTCTGACAATGGGTAATCTGAGGTCATGGCTTCACTATGAACTGATGCACCAAAACACCATAAACAGCAAAGCCCTTGCATCTGCAATATGCTCAAAGCACCAGGCTGTCTCACCTCAGGGCACTCTGTGTTGAGGCATGTGAGTATAACAGGAAACAATCCAGTTTTGCAGTCATCTTCCTGTCTATGTTGCCTTACACAGGAGGGAAGGCTACTCTTTCTGTTTAACGCACTGTAGAATTACACTGATTAACAAATCATAGCATATTAGACCTTCACGAAAGCTACATAATCACCCAGTCAAAAGCCCTCAACTTAGAGTGACACCTATCATCCTTCCAGAGTCACAGAACAAATTAGTGATGAGAGAGGGCTGCAAGGTCTCCGCTCCACACCATCCATTTCTCCAGAGTGCACTAGGATTTACAACCTGCACCCCCACCCTGTCCTGTCCGGAACCTATATGCTCTCTGCACCTTTTGGAAACTTTGTTTCAAAGAGGACTTGCAAATAACACTAGAATAAATACAGATCTCTTCTCACCTTTTCCAATCTATCATCCTAATAACATCGTGTTAACACTTTCCAAAAGTTCCATCCAACCATGAATAGAGATGGGTGGGGCCTGTGCTCTGAGAAACAGAACTCGTAAATGTGGTATACACAAGTGATTGTATCATCATTGACACCCTAAAGTATTACAGTTCTCAGGCTTTTTTTTTTCAGTTTTTTATTAATTAATTAATTTCTTTATTTACTTTATTCCCCAACTGCACTTTCCCCTCCTTCCTATCTTCCCAGTCCTTGACCTCCACCTCCCCACCCCATCTGCTCCTTCCCCATTTCTCCTCAGAAAAGGGAGGCCTCCCATGGATATCACCCAGCCCCAGCATATCAAGTTGCAGTAAGATAAATTTTTTCCGTTTTAATGGTAGCAAATAACAAATCCTTCCCTTTATAGTTTGTGTGGTACAATTTAAGCCATGGCTTCTGTGCTAATTTCCACAGGTTGACCACATAGACTGAGGGTTTTTTTTTTCTTTTTCTTAACTTATTCATTTATTAATTCATTCATATTACATCTCAATTGTTATCCCACCCTTTCTATCCTCCCATTCCTCCCTCCCTCCCACTTTCACCGTATTCCCCTCCCCTATGACTGTAACTGAGTGGGACCTCCTCCCCCTGTACATCATCATAGGGTATAAAGTCTCTTCTTGGTAGCCGGCTATCCTTCCCCTGAGTGCCACCCGGCCTCCCAATCAAGGGGATGTGGATAGACTGAGGTTTTTAAAACTTCATTATAATACATTGAGAATAAAAGTCTGTGCTGCCTTGCCTTCTATAAAGAGGAAGGAAGAAAGAAAAAGAGGAAAGAGATAGAGATAGAGAGAGGGGAAAGGGAGAGAGGGAGGGAGGGAGGAGGAGGGAGGGAGGGGGAAAGAGAGGAGAGAGCAAAGAGGGCTACTAAAAAAAGTGTTATCTAGAAAAGACATAGAAGTTATTTAACTCTATTGTCATCGCCTATCCTGCTGAGACTTTATCATACAACATTTTTGCAAAGCAATAATGAGTGATAGATTATTTAAAAAAAATACTTTTCCCTGCTATGTATGAAATTACCTGTGCTGGGATACAACAGCAGTCCTCATAGTAACACCTGTGTTTTAGTTCTCCATATTGCAGTAGCTTTGTGTCCTGCATTATCTACCTTCTAGCATAAAATAGAAAATCTAATTTAACTCTCTTGCAGAATAGTGTTATTCACTGAATGATGTAGTACCTGTGTTCTCATTGAAAAAGAGTACTGGGAAATAGATGGCAATGAATTATTTTAGCAGAGAAATTTAGGAGGAAATAGGTTAAAAGAATCCTAATTCTTGGAGCCTTGAATGGTGTGATAAGCACGGTTTTATTAAAGGAAACAAAAAATTTGCATTCATTCAGCTGCTCACACATTTAGACAATGAATGAGAACGTGCTGTGATCCTGGGTCTATAGCATGGAAAAAGGACAAGAAATCCTTTCCATGCTTAAAAGTTGTTTTAGCAAGTGAGAAGCAAAGCTGATGTTTGGGCTATTCATGTTTTTTTTTTTTTCTGAAATTTGCCCTCATTCTTCATGAGAAATGCATTCTAACATAATGCATTGATTTCACTAGAGTGGGCTAGAGTCAGAGAGGAGCAACTGGACTGTACCTAAGGGTATTCCTGGGTGAGAGGATAGAATGAAGGAGTGTGAGCTTCTTCACCCCCACCTCATCCCTATACCCCCCCACTCCACCCCTCTCTACCTCCCACCCCACTGGCCCACAGAGGACTAAATTCACATGAAAATCAACAACCATTTAGTTGTGAAAAAAAATTAAGCTTATCTTAGGACAAGGCCAAATCCTTGATAGCTCTGTGTTCATAAAATAGCATACCGCAAGACCTTAGAGATCCGTGGCACAGATCCGTGGCACAGGTCCTTTACATAAATGCTAGAAGTTTGGCACAAAGGACAAGTATTTCCAAGACTGATTTTACTGATTTGTAGCATAAGACAATATTTTTGCCATACATTTCTCCAGTACTTATTAAAAATTTTTCACCTTCTTTGTCTGAGTACTTATTAAGAGCAAAGGTTTATTTCTTACAGTTCCAGAGCCAGGGAACCTCCAAGGCTGAAAAGTCTGTGTCTGGCAAAGGCTTTCTTTCTGCCATGCCACACTGAGTCAGAGGGCAAGAGAGCTGGCCTGTGGACTTGCCTATTCAAGACAGGGAAAGATGGATAGACATGGAACAAGTCAAACCCAGTCAAATCCAGTGGTAGCTAAGCCCCTCCCCCCCGCATGCTAATAGCATTCATCTATTCATGAAGGAAGTGTGCTCATAACCAAGTCACTGACGAAATTAACACTAGGCTCAGGGTTTAGTTTCCACCTTATGAACTTTGGGGAACAAACTCAAGCAATAATAGTTATTAAGAATATATATAACTTGTATATGCCTACAAGCACTATGGGTGGATCACAAGGCTGCTCGTCTTTGTTGGGTTGTTTGTTTGTACTGATTTCCATAGGGAGTGAATTTGCTTTCCCACCAGCACTGAATAAAAGTTCATTTTCCTATCTCTCTCATCTAGCACTTGTTGTTTGCTTTCTAGATGATAGCCGTTCTGTGGTGAGACAGAATCTCCTTGTAATTTTGACTTGCCTTTTCCTGATAGCTAAAGATGCTAAACATTTTTTCCCATACACTTACTGAGTGTTTGTCTGTTCCATAACGCTGATCCTCTTGGAGTTTTAGGACTTTAGAGATAGACCCCACAAGAAAAGAAAAGCTTCCAAAGAGCTTATCGTCCGTTCAAACCCTTTTTTCCTTCAGGCTAAACATCAAATCTGCAGAATGAGAAATGAAGGGTTTTTCAAATGTCTTTGCTCTCACTGGATCACTTCTTTTGCTAGATTTCAGTATTAAATCTTTGTAATTTGACTACCTATCTATTGATTAGCCAGTCCTCTGGACACAACAGGCTACATCTGAACCTGCTATGTGAATTATATCTGCACTACAGCTGCATTGTGGGGTGCTGGGTGTACACATTGCAGAGTGCTGTGTGCACAGCTCTTCACTCTATTATCCGCACTTTTACATCGGCAACCCACCACCTACTTCTTGGGAAACAAGCTTTGAATGTAATTTGGATAACAGGGTAAAAACTTCTCTAGTGATGGTTTCTATAGCCTCTAAGTCTCTGACTTCCTGTCCCTCCTTTGTTCTCTAGTGATTAAGCTTGCAATGTAAGAAAGAAATTAGTAATGAAAACGTTTCCAAATCCCAGTGAGTCCCTTTGATTAGCATCTTTTCTTCTCTCGCTCACTAACATATGGCAAAACAACGAGCAATGATTGTGGTTTCAAATCTAAGGAATTATGCTATTTGTTCATTCCTGGAACGTGAAGGAAGCATCTGGTGGTTAGAGCTTCCTGAAATAACAGAAAGAAATGAAAGGAGATGATAAAGCCCCTTGGTGCTCATGGGTGAAAACATGTAGATAAGATTAAGCTAGTCTATTCTACGCATGAGAGAGGAGCTGCGGTGGCGGGGGTAGGAGGGGTGACTCCAGAGAACTTTGAGGACCTGAGTCCAATTTCCCAGAATGCACATAAAGCTGTCTATGTAAGGCAGCATGCATATGTCATGCATGCACACCTATAGTGAGATGAGAGCCGGAGACAGGAGATACCCCCAGAACCTTGAGGACCAGTTAGCCGTTTGCACTTGGACAAACAACAAAGAAACCTTGCCTTAAGCAAAGTGGAAAGTGAGGACTGACACCTGAGGTTGTTCGCTGACCTCCACATGGGAGCTCCCCATGTGTGCCAAGCCTACCTCTCTCACACACACACACACAAACATAAACACACATAGACACTATGTATACACACTTCACATGCATACAAAAGATACTTCTACTTCCTTTAATGTAAGCATTAGAAACCATGCTCAATGCTTAAGAGTCTCTTCTCTCTCTCTCTCTCTCTCTCTCTCTCTCTCTCTCTCTCTCTCTCTCTCTCTCCCCGTCTCTGTGTGTGTGTGTGTGTGTGTGTGTCTGTGTCTCTCTCTGTCTCTCTCTGTGTCTCTCTGTCTCTCTCTCTCTGTCACTATCTCTGTCTCTCTGTCTCTCTCTGTCTCTGTTTCTCTGTCTCTCTCTGTTTGTGTGTGTGTGTGTGTCTGTGTGTCTCTCTATCTGTCTCTCTGTCTCTCTCTCTTTGTCTCTCTCTGTCTCTCTCTCCCCCCCCCTCCTCCCCTCTCTCTTCCCTCCTCTCCTCTCTCTCTCTCTCTCTCTCTCTCTCTCTGTGTGTCTGTGTGTGTGTCTGTGTCTGTTTCTCTCTCTGTCTCTCTCTGTGTCTCTCTCTGTCTCTGTCTCTCTCTGTCGCTGTCTCTGTCTCTCTGTCTCTCTCTGTTTGTGTGTGTGTGTGTGTGTGTGTGTCTGTGTGTCTCTCTCTCTGTCTCTCTGTCTCTCTCTCTTTGTCTCTCTCTGGCTCTCTGGCTCTCTCTCTCCCCCCCCTCTCTCCCCCCTTCCCTCCTCTCTCCTCTCTCCCTCCTCTTTCTCTGTCATCATATTACAACTGGAAACAAACTATATTTAGTATTCCTCCTCAGAAAAAAATAAAACATTGAATACTTCCTTATCTCTGTCACATGTGAGCTCAGAAACATCCCAATATCCACCCACTATTAGATCCATGCGGTTTGTTACTTAAAATTGTATTTTCTACATGAAACGTCGGTCCCATTATTTATTTATTTATTTTTATATTTTATTTTAAGATTATTCTGCCTCCCACTTTTTATTTCCAGACAGCACTGGGCAAAGAATTTGAAATAAAGATGTACTGTTCATTTTACATTTGGTGTTCATTTGAGCAAGTATCAAACAATGTTCATTTTTTAAATTGGGGTAGTGTACTAATAAGTCTGCTGGAGTTGCCAGGAAAAAAACACCACCAACTCGATGCCCTAAACCCCATAATATTATCTGTAGTTCTGGAGTCCAAGACCAAGGTGTCAGCAAGTTTGGATCTTCTGGAAGCTTCTCTGGCTCACAGACAGCTGTCTGCTTCCTGAGGGTGTCCTCGCATGGCCTCTTCTCTGTGTCTGCAGAATCTTAGCTGTCTCTACATCCCCCTATAGGGACACCAGTCACATTGGGTTATACCCAGATGACTTGATTTAACCAGAATTACTTTTTTTAAAGTTTCTTTTAGTACAGTCACACTGTGAATTGGGGGTTCAACATGAGGATTTGGAGTAAATGCAATTCACAACAGGGAGCAATGCAGCTCTTCAAATGCTTTTAGTATATTCCCTTTGGGGAAAAAAGAAAACCTCAAGAAGGAGAGTGCTAGCATTCACATTTACATGTGAAAGTTGTTCGAAGCACAAATTTATATGCATATGCAAATCATTTGGATAAAGATATCACTTATAAGCCAATAAATAAATAAGTCATCATTAGCCACTGCTTTACACTAGGCCATGAAACACACTAACACATAACAAAAGGACAGGCAAGTAGGTGAGATGAGCTTCCTTAGAATATCAGCTAATGGGGGGCTGGAGAGATGGCTCAGTGGTCGGGAGCACTGGCTGCTCTTCCAGAGGACCCAGGTTTGATTCTCAGCATCCACAAGTCAGATCACAATTGTCAGTGGCTTCAGTTCTAGGGGATATGACACCCTTACACAGACATATGTGCAAGGAAAAAAAACACACCAATGCCTTAGAATAAGAATAAATAAATCACACACACAAAAATATCACTTAATGTTCAAGACAGCATTTACAGCATCTTATTTTTAGGACATTTGGATAGGCCTTGCCAAATTTCAAATATCAAAATACAGGATGCATACTTCAGTTATAGTAGAAGAAAGATGATCGAATTTATAGCAAATGCCATTCTAATTTGATAGTTAGGACACACTGTTCCAAGAAATTCCTTCGTGAAGCACATTTAACCCCCTCTCCCAAAAGGCAACTATTTACTGTTTATCTAGAATTCACATTTAAATGTGGGTCCTGTGCAGTTGTTGTTGTTTGGTTGGTTGCTTTTCTGGCAAACTTACATTAGGTTAACAATTGACTCTTTGGGGGGTAGGGGTGGCGAGGTGACTCATCAGTTAAGAATCTTTGTTGGTCTTCTAGAAAACCATAGTTCCATTCCCAGCACCCATTTCTGATCACTCATAACCACCTGTAACTCTAGCTCTGAGGGACCAGGTACCCTCATCTGGCCTCCACAGTCTCTCTCTCTCTCTCTCTCTCTCTCTCTCTCTCTCTCTCTCTCTCT
>OU015745.1:109869450-109897402 GCA_907169655.1 Acomys percivali | reverse complement strand
TGCTGCTGCTGCTGCTGCTGCTGCTGCTGCTGCTGCTGCTGCTGCTGTTGTTGTTGTTTACAAGATGCGTCCTCCATCCCGGTCTGAAGTTTTGTTTCCTTATGGAGACATCACAGTTCTGTATCAAGACAATTCTAGTAAACGCAGAGGAGTCTGAGTTCAGAGTGGTTAGCAAACCTCCTCCAGCTTCAGGGTCTCTGCAGATGCAGCTTCTGGTGTAAAAGATCCAATTGCAGGCAGAACCAGCTTCTTTTCTTCATCAGGAACAGAACATTGGTCTTCAATATTCCTTTATTGACACTGTTACAAGCTGATGTAAAGTATAGAAAAGGCATTAGTTTACCTTTGTTCCCAGAAGTGATTTTCTTTTCTTTTTTTCTTATTAAAATATAGTCTCATAGTTTCCCTCTATTCTCTTTCCTTACTGCAACTCTTTTTAATCTGTTTTTTAAAGTAATTTATTCAGATTACATCCCAGTTGTAATCCCCTCACTTGTATCTTCCCGTTTCCCCCCTCCCTCCCTCTTTCACTCTATTCCCCTCCCCTAGGTCTGTGACAGAAGGGGACATCCTCCCCCACCATATGATCACAGCCTATCAAGTCTCATCCTGGTAGCCTGTTTATCCTTTCTCTGGGTGCCACCAGGCCTCCCCACCAAGGGGAAGTCATCAAACAAGGGGCACCAGAGTTCACATCAGAGTTAGTCCCCACTCTCCACACAACTGTGGAGAATGTGTTGTCCATTGGCTATATCTGAATAGGGGTTCTAGGGTTACTGCATGCATTGTCCTTGGTTGGTAAAGCAGTTTGAAAAGACCCCCTGCATCCCAACCCACCAGCCTTGATGGTCTTCTTGTAGGTTTCTAGGACCCTCTAGATCCTTCTATTTCCCTATTCTCCCATACCTGTCTCACCTGGAGTCCCAATAGGAAGTCCCAGCATCTATCCCATTCTCCTGCTAAGTGAAGACTTTCAGGGGATATACCTGTTGGGCTAGTGTCGAATTGTAACTGAGTATTTACCATGTGGATCTTTCTGAGTCTGGCTTAACTCACACAGGATGATCATTTCTAGTTCTATTCATTTGCCTGCAAATTTCAAGATTTCCTTGTTTTTTATAGCTGAGTAGTATCCCATAGTGTAAATGTATCACAGTTTCTTTTTCCATTCTACAACTGAGGGACATCTAGGTTCTTACCAGATTCTGGTTCTTACGAATAAGGCTACTGTGAACATGGTTAAGCATGTGGCCTTACTGTGTGGTGAAGCATCTTTTGGGTATATTCCAATGAGTGGAATAGCTGCATCTTGTGGTAGCCTTATTCCCAGTTTTCTGAGAAAGCACTATATTGATTTCCAATGTGGTTGTACAAGTTTGCACTCCCACCAGCAATGAAGGAGTGTTTTCCTTTCTCTGCATCCTCCCCAGCAAACACCCATTCTGATTGGGTGTAAGATGGAATCTCAGAGTCATTTTGATTTGCATTTCTCTGATGACTAAGGACATTGAGTATTTCTTTAAGTGTTTCTCAGCCATTCGATATTTCTCTGTTGAGAATTCTCTGTTTAATTCTGAGCCCCATTTCTTAATTGTGTTATTTGGTTTGGTAGTGTTTAATTTCTTGAGCTCTTTATATATTTTATATCTTAGTTCTTTGTAAGATGTAGGGTTCGTGAAGATCTTTTCCAAGTCTGTAGGCTGTCATTCTGTTCTGTTGACAGTGTCTCCTGCCTTACAGAAGCTTCTGTAAGGCAGAAGACACTTACTCCAACTCTTGTCGTATCTCCCACACATGTACACACCACCTCTCAAATTCCTGGCTTCCTCTTCTTTAATTGTGATATACTATATAAATACATGAATACAACCTGCTGAGTCCACTCTGTTGCTTGCATGTACATGAATTCAGGGATGACCACTTGACATTGGACAACCAATCAGAGGCCCCTTCCTGGGGGCAGACTACTCTCTAGCTCTCAGCATTCCTTAGTTGCCTCTTGCTCTTAGTAGAGGGATGGGACCCCAGGAGATTATCACATTAGCATTGCTCAAGCCAACTGTATTATTAAAGTACCACAGATGTAGTTTTCCTGTAATTCTTGTATCCAAATATATTCCCTGATCTTCTGACTCCTGTAAGCTTTCCATCTTTTGCAATATTCCCTGGGCATTACATCCAGGGGCTGTGTTAGAGATGTGTCCACCAGGGCAGAGCACTCATGATCAGTTGTTACCAAGAGAAGCTTCTTTAATGAGGGTTAGGAGCCACACTTACCTGTGGGTATAAAAATAAGTATTTAGAATGTAGTAAAGTAGGGATAAGACCCACAATCTCACTTGCCCCTGGATAGTTAGCATGTTTTTGATACTGGGCATGACTTTCCTGGTGTTCAGTAGGCCTTATATATAATTAGACAAGTTTTAATTCCTTCCAAGATGTAAGTGCCACTATTCTATGTTTAGGGATATTTTGCTATGCTGGTCCTTGTGGTTCACAGACATCAGAGATGGATAGGGCTATTGATTGCTTCCCTCCATTGGCAACTTGCATAGTACCTTCTAGAACTATGAAAGTTAGTTCTCAGGGAAGAAGCTTTTGAGTGTGGTTTTCAGTTGTTAGAGATAATTATTGTCCAAAGTTGTGACCAACAACTCTTTAACCTATGAGAGTCCTGTATTTCATATCATTCCCTGTTCTTCTACTCACTCAACAACCTACTCTGAGACAAATATACTCTATTTTATACAGGCTCATGATATTCTGCTGTGCCTTGAGAGAGGCAGGCAGACAGAAAGACAGACAGACAGAGCTTGGGCTGGAGAAATGGCTTTAAAGACTGCTCTTACAGAAGACCCAAACTTGAGTCTCAACACCCACATGGTGGCTCATAACTCCAGATTCTGAAGCTCTGATGCCATCATAAATAATTTTAAAAAGGATAGGCAGGAAAACAGAAAGAAGAAAGAAAGCTTGAGAATTATCTTAAATATATGGTTTTAGGAAAGTTTTCATCCTAAAACAAAACAAAACATTAGGCTAAATAATAGGTCAGCCTATTGTACTCTCTTTTTATACCTTATTCTTTCATTCACTTATCCTCCTTTTTTAATCAGTTCACTGACTTTTTTTTCCTCTTAAGACAATGGGCCTCAATTTCTCTTATAGTCAAGGTGCCCATGAGCTGCTATTTCTTAGTCAAGGGATCAGAAAGTACCTATAAAGCAAAACTTGCCCCAGAAGAAATGCTTATGATGATACAGTTAATGCAGATTTTCCTCACACTATCTGCAAAACACTGCTTTCAGAAATCACAGAGCTGAAAGTTGCAGCTCCATTGCTTGACTTGCAAGGCTCCATGCTTGATAGTGCTAGGAAGAGATTAGATTATCTGAATTCAGTTAAAGCAACCCAGAGACTGCAGCTGTTTCTGGATGACCATAACAAGGGGCCAGGACAGATCCAAGGTGAAGACTCAGATCCAAGATGAAGTGATGTATAACAGAAGTCATAAATACCAATATCTAGGGATAACCCTAAGGCGGCTCCAGACATGGAAACCATCTGAAGACTAGTGATGGTGGCCATTTGGACCACACAAGAAAAGCACAGAAAAAGAAGACTCCAGAGCCAAACCTGTGAGAATGAATTGATACTGTGGCTCAAGTCCCATGAGAGACTGTCTCCTCTACTTCTGTGATTCAGACTGTGGTGATTACATTAGTCTATTTTTGATGTGATGTTTCCTAATCCACCAATTTGTTTGTCCTCAGTTTTATTGCCTACAGTATATATCACCATAAGTATCTTTAAATGAGGTAAGCTGTGTTCTGAACTCACATCTTGGCACACAAATTCTCAATGTATTATATATATATATTATAATATACATATTATACATATATATGATATAGTAGATATGTACTAAGTCTAAAACCCAAGAGATAATGAAAACTGGACCAAGGCACAAGGGGATAGCTGAGTCAGTAAAGTGCTGTCCAAGAAAGCATGAATTCAGAGTCCCAACTGTAGAAACAAGTCTCATAGGCCAAAATGAGGTAGAAACCAATTTATAAAGACACTAATATTGACCTCTGGCCTTGGAAACCAATTTATAAAGATACTAATATTGACCTCTGGCCTCCTCTGTCAACAGATAAATAGATAAAGAAAGATGGTGTTTTTCAACCATAAAGAAAAAGTTATATCCATTTCAGAGAAATGGATATAACTGGAGATAATTATCTTAATAAAATTATTGAAGTCAGTCTCAGAAATTCAAATATTTCATGTTGACTCTTATTTGTAGATGCATGATTTTAAATAGATATATAAATTTATGTATGCACATATGACTTGAAAGTAGAAGTAAAACTGTATAGGGAGAAAAAAAGCTGCTAATGAGAACGTGTAGGTGTAGGGCAGATAAGGAGAGTAGCAGGTATGGAAATAATATACTCAAAGTACGCTAATTACATTCATATGCAATTGGCCTCATAAAACAAAGTACCATGTACAGTAAGAATATATAAATTAAAGTATCACAATTACTGCTTATAATATACAGAAGTACTAATGATGTAAGAGATAAGTGTTTTATCTTCTTATTTATTATAATTTATTAATATTATATCCTGATTATTATCCCTTCACTTGTATCGTCTCATTCCCACCCTTCCTCCCTCTTCTGCCCTATTCCCTTACCCTATACGTCTGATGGGGAGGCTCTCTTCCCCCACTATCTGACCACAGCCTATCTGGATAGCCTGCATCCCTTTCCTCTGTGTGCCTGAATGGTTTCCCTGCCAAGGGAGGTGATCAAATCAGGAGCACCAGTGTTCATGTCAGAGGCAGTCCCTGTTCCCCCCCACAACTGTGGAAAAAGAGCTGTCCGTTGGCAGGGGAATAAAAGTTCTCTGCATGCTTTGTCCTTGGTTAGTGCAAAAGTTTGTGCCGGCCCCACTGAGTCTAGATCTGCCAGCCTCGATGGTCTCCTTGTGGGATTCCTGAACCCTCTGGGTCCTTCCATGCCCCCATTCTTCCATACCACTCTCAGCACTCTGGCCAGAGTCCAGCAGCGAGTCCCAGCATCTGTCCCAATCCCCCATTGGGTGGAGTCTCTTAGACGACAACCAAGTGTTTTATCTCTTATTCAGCTTCAGATATTCTTTGAAGACTTTTCCGTTCACACAAATCTACTCCAAGAGGCATCTCTTTGGAGGCCACGCTTGACTAACCTTTGCAGACCTTCACATACCATTGTATGCTCACCTCCCCTGAGCAGCCATCCTGAGGCTGGGCTAACCTCAGGCCCCACAGGGCCCTGCTTGAGATGGATGATACTTGTCATACTCATGGGCCTTTGTCCCCTTCACAAGTTATACACTTCTGAATCACAGGCAGATAACACGCTGTGTCATCTTTTATACTAGAATGCCCAATATTACTTGTTAAGTGATCAATATCTATCTGTTTGTGTGAAGGTTATTTATTCCATATCCACTCGGAGTATACTTCCATGCATCCAACATCAGGCTGCTTTTGAAGTTAAGAGTTGTGAGATGTGTGAGCAGCCTTAGAGACGTCTAAAGACACCTGTGATCAGGTGATTAGGTGTCTTAGCTAGAAAATGATAAGAACTGTAGCTACTCCATAGGTTTATTTCGAAGATAAAAATAATAGGTGTACATCATTGGTAGCTAGAATTTTGGAAACAGGACACGAACGCTCTCAATAATTAGCTTGGTGTTTTTTGATCACCACCACTGTTGTATTGCTACTGCTATTGTTCTCCGCAAGATGGATTCCTTTTCGGCTGGACACCTGTCCTGAGCCAGGGTGTAAGATAAATTTCATAGGATGATGTGTTAAAGAACTGAGGAAACTTAGAAACTGAGAACTCTGTAAAAGACAGATCAGCAAGAAGGAAAATTATGGGTCTCCTGGTCTGCCCACTACACCACAGACAGCCATGCAAGGAGCAGCACTCTGCTGAACACAGTAAAGCAAGAGCAGCAATACCACTCTCTTGCCACTCTCGTCTCTTAAGGAAAAAAACATCAACACTGAGGGAGTTCACTGCCTGGTAGATGCCAAATGGTCTGATCTTTTGGTGTTAGCCATTTCCACAAATCCTCTAGAAAAGTCCATGGAAACTAGAAATCCTTCTGGGGCTAAGGGGAAGATGCCAGCCAATTGTTGAGGAGTGTAAGACAGTTCTTTCTTAAAGAAGAGCAAGTCCTCTTTTCACCCGAATGGTCTAAGCAAACAATAAGATTTTTGGATAGTGCTGATTGATGACATCTCTTTACAGTTACTATTGTGCGCTATGGGACTTCAGATGTTATCACACTGTCCCCTGGGCCTATCTGAAGTAGCCATTGCAAGGTTTACAAAAATATGTTCCTCTACCAAGATAAATCACGGAATTTTTTGAATAGTTTCTGTTTCGACCATTAGCATTTACTAATAAGTAAGACCCTAGGCTAAATTATGAGAATGAGAAATCCAGAATACCTTAATACCTTAATGTAATTCCTGTGTTCATGTATGCATAGCCTGAGAAAAAAATAGAAAAGGAAATATAGTTTAAAAAATAGACATGATTATAGAGGTGTGCATAAGACTCAGAAACATTAAAAAATGAAGACTCAGTTAAACATTACATTAGTAGGGTGTTGTTTTGGTTTTGTTTTGTTTTGTTTGTTTTGCTTTTTTAAATTTACTGAGAATCTAAGTTTAGGGCCCAAATGGAAGCACCGAAGTCAAATTAGCATGCATAATGGCAAAAGACAACATTGTATACAGTATTTGTGTTTGCTTCATGGTATAAAATTGGAGAGGAGAATATTCTATCATCAAAATTGAAACTAGTGTCTGAGGAATGGCATCTGAAAGTCACAAGAAATTAAATACATGGCCTAATTCTGCCACACGGTAGTTATGTGAAATTGGGCACAGCTCTTTATCCCCTGAGCTTAACTTTTATAATGTAAAAAGTAGCAACAATGGTAACCACCATACTGAGTAATTTTAAGCCATAAACAACAGCAAAAGAAATACAAGGACCAATCATGTAGAAAATATTCAATAAAGGCAACCTTTCCTCCTAACCTGACTTCACCTGTCACTGTTTTATTCTATGCACCAACAGTCATGTAACTGTGGCAAATTGACTCTCACACTCCCCAGGCACAACCTTGAAATTCTCTAAAGCCATTGTGTCCTATTTTTATAATTATTTCCATAAGCTACTCAGTAGTTTTGATGGATTTCAAGTATTTTTATCCATTTGTGTTTTACTAAAACATTTAACAAAACGACTTAAACCCAAGCCTACTTAGTACCAAAAGCAGTCAAAAAATAGGAAAAATCATATTCAATAGTGTAATGTAAAATAGAGAATAAAACATTAATATCCACAAGGATTAAGGTATTCAGGGACTAAGAGAAAGATTAGTAAGTAACATGCCTGCTATTCAAGTTTGGATCCCCAGCACTCGTGGCTGAAGCTTGGTAGGACAATGCACACCCGTAACCCCAGCGCTAGCAGAGAAGAGAAACATGGATCCCAGGGGCTCAGTGGCCAGCTGGTCTAGCCAAAACTTCAAGTTTCAGCTTCAGTGAGATCCCCTGCCTCGAAATAATAAGGTGGACAAAGATAGAAGAAGCTATCTAAAGTAAGTCTCTGGCTTCCTCGTGGCCATACACAGGAGAGCACACACACACACACACACACATACACACACGTATGTACATACAAAGTACTATGGTCACAAAAATACTGATGTGATCATAAGAAATTCTCTAATACTGAAAAAGTAAAGACTTAGAAATTAAGAAGATCCTGAAGAAGTATTAATGCTTCTTTTATACCTCTTATATAAATTCAGAATATTTTATATGCATGTCAAATGGTGTTGATTTAAGAAATTAAAATGAGATGTCAGTGTTTAAAATAAATACATGTAGATGGTCATGCAACAGGATTCTTAAGTTAGTGATGTGAACATTAGAAGTTTTATATTTTCATTGTTGGTATATGTGTGGGGGGATGAATTTGATTGATATCTGTCTTTAAATATAAGATTGATCCTCTGTTTCTCTTTTAAATTGATTTTTTAAAAAAACCATAGATGATATAAGAACAGAGGTTCAAATGACTACCTTTCATCTTCTCTTCAAAAGCTAAACTATATGAATTCAGAATCCATTTTATTCCACTGTTAGAAAATTCCTCATGGGAGGGGCTGGCAGGTAATACTTCAAACAAGCAAATGGCCTACCTGACCTTTACGTGGCTTCTGAACACCAGCCCGTCATCTCCTTGTTATTCTAACTCTTATGCAGATCCCTTTCTCTAGAGCTGTACAGGAAGTGGGAGTTTAAACTGAAATTAAGTGAATTAAAAAGAACCCAGATCAAAACTTCAACTCCACAGTCCTGTGAGCTCTCCCCTGACCATATACAGCTAGCCACCACCATGTCCTGCAGACACAGCCTCTCCCTTGCTAGATAATTGACCTAGTGTGTACTCAGACCCAATGCTCCTCTGTTTTTATACCTTTAGTTAGCTTTTCATGTTCTGAACAACCTTAGGACTTAAGGAAAAACAATTTTACTGCAAGGTCAGTGTCAGACTGAGATAAAAATCCAGTCAAGGAGGAGGAATAAAAAAGGCTACAAAGGGAGAGGAATGGGATTTAAAAAATACACTGACCTTATTGTAAGGAGGATGAAAAATGATTGAGAAACCTTCCTGTTTGTCACATACAGTTTGCACTAAATGTATCCACATAGCATGCTTCCCTTCTGCTGTTGGCATCAGCGTTTCTGACAGTCAAGCAAAGTTACAAAGAAGTTGTGTCTTTCAGAGGAAGGATAGCTGGCTACCAAGAAGAGACTTGATACCCTATGAGCATATAAAAGGGGAGGAAGTCCCCCTCAGGCACAGTCATAGGGGAGGGGAGTAAGGGGAAAATGAGAGGGACGGAGGAAGGGGAGGATACAAGGGATGGGATAACCATTGAGATGTAACAAGAATAAATTAATAAAAATAAATAAATAAAAGAAAAAAAAAGAAATCTCACATCAAAAAAAAAAGAATATGATGAAACTTAACTACATGTACATCAGAAATGCATGCTTGAAACATATTTTCCTCTCAGCATAATTTCTACCAGCAACTCCTGTTCAGAACTAGTGAGTTTGCCTTTGCTTGAGCCCTGTGTGTTCATCTTAAATAGTTTTGACACTTATCAGTATATTTAGTTTGTACTGCTTGCATATAAAGATGGTATGTACATCTTGTTGTCACCAAAAGTAAGAAAGTGATCTGTGTATGTTTGCACTTAGGTTATTCTGTCCATTGAAGAAGGTTACAGGCTCCCAGCTCCGATGGGCTGCCCACCGTCTCTGCACCAACTGATGCTCCACTGCTGGCAGAAGGAAAGAAACCACAGGCCAAAATTTACTGACATCGTCAGCTTCCTTGACAAACTGATCCGCAACCCCAGTGCCCTTCACACGCTTGTGGAGGACATCCTTGTGTAAGATGCATAATGTTGGGTTTTTTTCCCCTGACAATCATCAGGCTACAGGCAAGAGCAACAGGCAGAAGGAGTGAGTTTGCCTTGGTAATTGTCCAATTGGCGACTCTGTGTAAATCTTATTTTATTTATCATTTATTAACATGAAAGAAAAATGTGGACTTTTCACTAGGATAAAAAAAATCCCCTTCTTTTCTCTCTCTATCTAATCCTCCTGCATTACTTTATTTACATTTATGTGAATATTTGATTTTCATATGCCTTCCTTTATTGATCCTTCATTATCTTTATAAGTAGGATTTGTGTGCATGTGTGTGTCCTTTCTAATTTCTTTCCATTCTATGTTCCATTTCCCTATTTGGAACGGCAAGCAAGATGAGGTGATTTGTGAAGCAGCAGACGTGAGGATATTCCTTGATGGTCTGATCACACCTTGCTGTTGTTCCTCCCCTCAAATCAGAATAGGGCAGGTGATGAGAAAAGGAAGGCACTCATATAGCATTTTATAACCTTCAATAGAACTAAGAAAATATACTCACTTCTCTCTGAAGAGCAATGGGAAGGGAGAGTGGAAGCAAAAAACATCCTCATCTCTGTCTGAAATATTGCACTTAAAATATCAACGATGTCTTCTTTTAGACTAGATTATAAATAACAAAAGGACACCTTCCTGAATCACAAGATGGCCATGAGATATGCTGGCATTCAACTGTGGGTCACAGCTTCGAGTCAGTATGGGGTTTTAGTAACAATAAGACTAGGCTCTTTAAGGGCTATTTGAAACAGACCTCTTTTCACAGCATAGCACGTAAGGAGTTCACCTCTAAATCACTAATTGGCAGCCTCAGCAAAATGAAGCCAAGCATGAAATAGGTAGTGATTCAACTATTGCTGCAGCCCGTCTCCTCTAAGCAGTAGCATAGGAAGCTGTAAGGAGGAGAAAAGCACGTCAGATTTTACCACTAAGGCAATGGACAGCCACTGAAGGATGTTCACAAGAGAATGATATAATTACAGTTGTACTTCGGGAAGACCACTCGAGTGTTCATTTATACTATGGATGCAAAACAAGAAACAAGATTGGAAGCAGAGCCACAGATGTTCTCTTCCATGCCATGAAAGTTCAAGGCCTAAGTTATAAAATGAGAATAAACTTGAGGTCAGAAGAAAAGAGAATGGATTTATTGTTTGGCAGCACACAGACACAATATTAATGTGTTTGAGTCCCTGAATAAATATGGAAGGAAGAAGCATGAAGTAAATATTTATTAGGGTTTTGTTTTTATTTTTATTTTTATTTTTATTTTTGTACAAACAGTGGGTTGTATACTTGCTAGAGGAAGAGAAACAAGATTTGGAGCAGAAATGAAATAATTTTGGGCATTCTGAGTCAGAGATGCCTTTGGGACAGTGGAATAACAATTCCATAGGTATATTCATAGGTTGAATTTGGGGTAATAAAAGAGCTGAGCTATTGGACTAGAGAGCAATTAAGAATGCTTACCATTCCTTAGTCAGTTTCTAGTACATACACAGAGCAGCTCACCACTGCCTCAAACTTGAGTTCTAGGATATACAACCCCTTCTGGTCTCCATGAGTCTCTACACTCATGTGCACACACCAACACATAGACACTCGGGGATATAAATATATATATAATATTTTTCAAATATCTCAGCTTTGTGTGTATATTTGAAACTGACCAGCATATAGATTATACCTGAAAGCATTAGCGTATTTAGTATAACCTATGAAGAATATAAAGAATGCAAATAAACAGAGCAATAGAAGGCAGACACATAGAGCACCAAGATTTAAGACACAACCCCAGAAAACAATAACCAAAGGAGACTGAAAAAGAAAAGGCAGACTGGCAGCACAGGAAACAGAGATGGAGACACATTTAAAGCCAAAAGAGGCTACTTCAAGGCATGTGCTGCCTAAGCCTGCACAAAGCTTCACTAGACACAAAGTATCGAGTACGTCCGCTGGATTTAGAGTGAGGTACACAGGTTCATAAACAGCCTCAACACGGACAATTTTTTTAATAAAATGTATGAGGCAATAAAGAGGGAACACAAACCCAAATAAAGATCAATACATAGTGATAACTTTTATTTCCAGAAACCAGTCTCCTATAAGCAAGATAAGTAGAGAAAAATGGTTCTTGATTTTGGCTTTTATATTTTCCTGAAAATACAGTGGCTGTGCTGATCCCCTGAGAGAGCATTGTATGGAAACAAACTACAAAGTAAGTCTACCTTCATGGGCGAGGCCACCATATCACACCTCTAAGCCCAAATCATTTCCTCTCAGCTCCTTGTGACACAAGGTCAACAGACTACTTAATAGTGGCCATAGCAAAGCTATCTGTGAAGTAGCTGAAGTCATCAGTTTAATAGACAGATACACCAGTTTCCTGACAACATTTTGAGACTGTGAATAATCATCATATTTGTAAAAATACTCAGGAAGAATCTCAAATCAGAAAAAAAAAATGAAAAAAGGATACAGAGGTCAAGGCAGATGGAAGGTCCTGGTTGAGGACCAGAGGTCTGTTATAAAATGACTGCCATGCTCTGAAGAACCCTGCCATCACGGGCCAAGAATTCCATCCTTCATATAAAGTTATCAGCTTGGTTCAGTTCCAAAGTCTAATCTGTCTGGAACAGATAGGAATTTCTGTGAGTGATTTTTCTATTCTTGTTCATGACAGAGACACATGAACTTTTTGTTTTAATGTATTTTTGTTTGAGAAACAAAATGAAGCCGCGTCCACAGGATATTATGCCCAAGACTTATCATTATTCTTGTCATCACAAGAGCCAGAATGACTTTTCCTTGTCTTGTCGCTGGGTCCATACTCCTAATACTATCCACACACCCTGTTTCCAATCCCAGAGAACTGAGGCGCTTTAGTGTAAAGAGATTGCCTGGCCGGTTTTGTGTTTATAAAACGATGATGAGCACGTCCATATGAGACGCTCATCCATCTCCCAAGTTGCAAGAATGCATGCCTGTCCTAGATTAATGTTGGATTAAGGAAATGTGATCATTGATCTTTGCTGCTCAAACATGTCAGCTGGAGAGATGGGCTCGGTGCATAAGAGTGCTTGCTCTGCAAACATGGTCATCTACATTAAAAAAAAAAAGCCAACTATGGCTAGTTGTGCCTCTAGCCCCAGCAGAAGAGATGGTGAAAGTAGAAGCTTTTAGCCAGCCAGCCAAACCAAAGTAGCAAGATTCTGATTCAGTGAGAAATCCTGTCTCAAGGCAATAGGCCAGAAAATATGATTTAGTGTCCTGCTCTAGCATCTGCATAACCACACTTATGTGCATGCAGCATCCACACACACATGCACACATGCACATACACATGCGTGGGCACACTCACACATGCACAATAAAGAACCTGAGTGTATAGTGCAAAGTGACTCATCCCCTTTTCTCCAATGTCCCCAAACTCCAGGTTTCTCTCATTTCCACACCAACACAAATGTCATCCTTTCACTGACTACATTCCCATGGCGTCATCCTTTCACTGACTACATTCCCATGACGTCATCCTTTCATTGACTACATTCCCATGGCTTTTATTCCACCCTAATTGCCTTTTTCCTCAAGAATTTACCTGACACTCTGGACAAGAGTAATAAGTGGAGGGGAAATTAAGATGACTAAAGAGAATGGGGAAGGCTGTGAAACTCACAGTTTAATAGTTTTATGTCAGCAAATTAGAAATTTTGTAAATCCCATTGGTAGCCTTTCCTTGCAAACAACTGAGTGTCTGTAGGAAAGATATTGATCCAAGCCTCTCAGGATCGGGAAGAGTGCTTCTCATCATTGTCTCCTGCTGACTTTCCTCTGCCTGAGACTTCCCACAAGCATATTCAAATTTCTGTAGAGCTCCAAGTACACTATTTGAGAAAGTGTATGGTCATATATAAGATCATGGTAATGTCCTTAAGTGCAATTAACTCCTACATAGATTTTTTCAAAATTACCATCTTGATAGAGGTGGGCAACCTTGCCTAAGTTCATTATCAAAGCACTCTCACTAATCACTTTACAATCATTTCCTCTCAAAGAGTTGTCAAATAGTACGCAACCCATGGCAGGATGGGTTATGTGCAGAGGAGCATTTGAGTCAATGCCTGACCGTGCTCTGTTCCTTCCTTCTATTTGTTCTCTTTCCCATGACTCTCAGCATCGACCTTGTAATTCCCAATGCCAAGTAGGTATAATTCTATAGAGTCCAGGGATGAATCTGGCTGTCTGAAGCTGAATAGTACAGACTGACCTGACTATCATACAGTGTCCTGTCACTAGGCCCTACCTATTTTCTCCACGCTACCACATCTTATTGCATATTAATTCTCCATCCTTTCCAGTGCTCTAGGCTCTGACATCTACTAAGCTTACCAGGTGACAGTCAGCTTGCTGCTGCACATTTTGGCAGAGCTGCCATGCAATAGGTAAGAATATTCCTAGGGCTTAGGGTATAAAGGTTACTGGTAGAGCCCTTGCTTACCATAAGTAGATGCCTAGTATCCCAAAAAGAAAAAAAGGAAGCAAGAGAGTGGAGCAGGGTGACATTTCCAGTTCTCTTCTAAGACCTCTGCAAATCAGTGGAAAACAATTCTTTCACAACTTTGTGCTTTTTAAACATCAGTTCAAAGATGGTATCTGAGAATACACAGCAATTGCTGAGATGGACAATGCTGGTCCATAGTACTCAGTGGGGGCATCAGTCATGTTCTGCCCAAGCCAAGGCACATTATAAATATTCTCACTATGCACTGGCCATGGTTAGGCATCTTGTAAACCTATAGTTCTTAGGAACATTGACTATTATCTTCCTTAGTACACACAAGTGTATGGTTGGATTTTCTTTTCTTTCTTTTTTTTTTTATGGTTGAATTTTCAAGCACTTATTTTGCAATGAATGAAGAAGTGAGAGAAACAGTCACACCAACACTGTAATACTTCTGCTTCAGAAAACGATGAGAAACTTAAGGCCAAATATCACTACCATCTTACATTCACTTAATAATTTTTGGCAATTTAATATACAATTTCCATCCATTTTCAACAGATTTTTTTTTTACAACACTGCAAAGACAATATGTAATCAAAATCTAGAAAATTGTTTATGTCCATATACAAGCCATTTACAGAGGGGTTTGTTTTGATTTTTGTTGCTTGTACTTTGTTGATGTTTACCATACAGAAATAACTGCCTGGTCGAACCTGTGTAGAAATTGCACAATAATCAGATTTGTGGAAGGAAGATAGACTATGAAGCATTGATGAGAAGGTGTGAAATTCCCACTGCCCATTAGAAAATCCAAACTGAATGAGCTGCAGGCACAAGATAATTATGACACTTGCCTATCCTGTGGTAATACGGATGCACATGCTGATATGAACAGTAACGAGTAGTGCCACTTGTTGAGACTGTACTGTGCGCTAATCATTGTACCTACTGGGGACGTTCATCACTTCTTTCTTTAATTATCACTACTACAGCTCCCATGCCTCAGCCAAGGACAGGGAGACTCAAGAAGGCTGTTTGTCATAAGAACGCGAGACGTAATCGTTAGATTAGTAACAAGGTCCATCAACTGTAATGTCCGTACTCAGACTACACAGTATAGCATGACAGAAAATCTCCAGATGTTCCCAGCCCTGCAGTGTTATGAACATATGAGTATAAGAAGATACTTTTTAATTTTTCCAGTTATATTTTCTTTATGTTATTTATATGAAGTCTTATTGAAAGAGTTCATAGATGAAGTTTATTTAAAAGCCTCTAAAATGTTTTGGTTGTAGCACAGCCCATCACTTTATTTTTTTTCCTGAGTAAATACAAAGATGAGGGAGCAAACACACTCCCTCCTAGAGATAAATAGCAGATATATAGTCATGTATTCCCTAAGCATCCTCTTGCAATGTGCAGGCACTTGAAGGATGCTAGTTGAAAACAGATATAACTACTACAATATAGAGAGATGAGGAAAATACAGCAAGAACATAGTTCCAGAATTACATCCTTAGGCATTTGTATAGATTGAATTTTCCAGTGCTGTGTACACATATGTTGCTTCTCTCTCCTTGCAATGGCAGATATTACTAGCCATCATGACACTTTCCTACTAAGCTCCCATACTATGCTGCTGACATTGTTTGTATGGTGCTGGGGATCAATGGCGTGGTGATATATTGGCAGCCACTGTCAACGCATTGCAGCTGTATGTCATATGACATTTGTTTTTACTCTGGAGTATTTCATCACAAAAGGAATTTTTCTTTGAGGTCCAGTGATCTATTAGTCTCACTTTAGGGACCATGTGCCTGGTACTTTATTTAGAATTGTTAGGGACCATGTGCCTGCTACTTTACTCAGAATTGTGAGAGATTACTTTAAAAGCATTACCTCTGTCATAATTTATCTCTCCAGGTATTCATATCTACAATTTTAACTATTATTCCTGTGTGTTTTTCTAGTTATTAATCTTATTATGCATATTAAGTAATCTGAACAATCAAAAACGGAAGAATTACTGAATAAAATCTGATAAAAATGAATGCCTCCATCTTAGCACAGTTAAGGATGACATTGCAAATAATATTCATTCATTACCTATAACCATTAAGCAGAGGCAAGATATATTACATGCTTCCAAGCATTTGATACTACAGGGTCTTTTGAGTCAAATCATGCTTTAAATTTTAGTCTGAAAAGTATTCATTAATTTGTGATCAAGTTAAATAATAGGCTCTACTGAAAAGAATGCAATGTAAAAATCTTGAAAATTTGAAAAGTACAGAGTAAACTTGTCTTTTGGTGACTGTATAGTGTATACATTCGAGTGTTGGTCTATGAATTAAACACGTATAGAGAATAAGCATCGAGTCATGAGAACATCATATGAAACTGGCAGTAGTCCCTAGTACTGAGAATACAGGTATGAGCCGCTACATCCAGCCTACAATATATACTTTTAAAAGTGCGAGCTTCCGGCTGTGCTATGAAGATGTTTCAGGTGAGCAGGTGAGCAACACCACTCATCACCAAAGATGAGAAATTTCCACAATCTCAGCAAAAACAAATAGGCTGAATTTATCACTGTTCAGGTTTGATGAGAAAGGGCATGCATTGCTTATTAGGGACGGTTGTAGAGAATTTATATGAGGGTGACAGGGCCCAACTCGGAAAGCCAGAATGTAGCACCATTTTTCAACTTCGATATAAAATAAAGTGAAACAGAAGTTACTGCACAGTAGCTGTGAACAATGTGTAGCCCTGACCTTACTAAATCAAGTGTAGTCCAGCTGCTGGAAAGGCAGGGAGTTAACTTGGTTACTAACATGTGTGCAAGGAAGGAAATTATGACATCATGAGGTTTTGAGAGCAAGTGTGAATGCTTTTCAATGAGGAAATGTGCCATTTCGTCATTAGTTTTAAGGGTGTTTGATTTCTCACAGTCTTTCTATATTAAAAGCATAAGACTAGCAAATCACATTTCTGCTTACCAGTTGCATCAAACTGTGAAATCTCAAGAGCTACTTCAGGGTCATCTCAGTGTTGAGAAAGGGACTCCCCTGACTCTACCTGTGCATCAAGAAGAATATAAACTAGGTGCCTATAAGCCCAGAACTCTAAAGGCTGAGGCAGGAGGATTGTGAGTTTGAGGCCAGGCTGAGCCACATAGTGAAATTCTATTTCAAACATAAAGAAAAGCAAAGAAAATAAGAAAGGTATATGAATAGGAGAGAAATATCACTTCAACTTATTTTGTTCCATTTTAGCAAAATTATCTAACAAGTCATTGGAGTTATGAGAGCCATATTTTTCTGAATTAAGACATTCACCTTTCTAACCTTTCTTAGTTATGCTAATGGTCAATAAAGGTGCCCTAATCTTTAGAGAGTCAGTGTGTGAAATACAGCAGTATTTCCTAAAAGATATGCTACAGACATGTAGACATATGATGAAATAATTCAAGAAAATTATGCAGAAGCTAATTTGAATCCTTTTACATATTCAGAGTGCATGCTTAACAATTGGAGATTCAGAGGAATGCTGTCATCTGAAAATCTAGTTAAGGTGCCTCCTTAGCACAATCGGTAGCATGTCAGTCTCATAAAAATCTAATTAAGTCTGTTTGCCACAGTGGTACTTATTTAGTATTTCATACATGTATTTTTTATTTGATGATATTTATTAACATATATACAGCTAAGAAGTTTGGAAGAAACATTGTAGCAATCCAGCATCTGTCATCAGATGCTACAATAGCTTTAAAAATTTTGGGCATGATTTAAAAATTATGAGGCACTCTACTATTAACTAGAACGAAACAACATGCAGTTAAATAGCCTCATCATTATGGTTTAGCTTCCAGAATAGGAATTAGAAATATAGTAGAGTTGAATCGGTTCTGTTGTTGTTTTGGTGTTTTGTTTTGTTTGTTTGTTTTTGTTTTTCCTGACAGGGTTTCTCTGTCTGTCCTGGAACTTGCTCTGTACACCAGGCTGGCTCCAAACTCACAAAGGATTGCCTCTGCCTCCCAAGTGCTAGGATTAAAAGTGTGTGTCAACACTGCCTGGCATGAACAGTTTTTTTTTTTTAATTATTATTAAGGGAAGCTATAATCAGTACAGAGTGCAATGTACACAAAGATCTTTTACATATAAAGAAACCCTCTGTCTTTTCCCATTATTATACTCACCTCTGCTCTACACTGGAGCTTAGTTTAGAAAAAGAAAACAAATCAGTGTAGCAAAGAAAAAAGCTAAAGGAAGGAACCCTAGGTCTTCAGCAGGGACTTGGTCCTGCATTGCACATAACATGTGCTCCTAAAAGACTTTAAAGGCAAGGTAAAGACTGTTTAGGATTAATTTTGATTGTAAGTGTCTTCAATTTTCACCTTAGAACCTAATGCTTACTCCCATGTATATTTTATCAGAAAGATACCAATATTCTCGATAGCATGTATAAATCCATAAATTCTTCCTTCATAGGGTTTAGCCAAGTGTTTTTACATATTATGAGATTCTAGTTCAATTTGCACAGTTGAAGTATTGATGGCGAAAGCTTGATGAAATATTTAAAATATTGATGATCAAATTATGGTCTACAAATATTTTCATTCATTATAAAAAAATATTAAGGGGTATGGAGTGATGACCCAGCAGTTAAAGAGCACTGTCTGTTCTTCTAAAGGACCTAGGTTCAACTCCAAGCATGCAATGGCATCTCACAACTGTCTATAATTCCAGTTCTAGGGGATCTGAGAGCATCAAACACACACACACACACACACACACACACACACACACACACACACACACCTAGGCAGAATACCAATGTACGTAGAGTAAAAAATAAATTTAAAAAATTAAAAATATTAAGAACAAAATAATTGAAAGTTGGGCTAACTCTCAGTGTCTAATAAAACAGTTTAGTCATTCACTTGTGGTAGGAACATCATTTGTTATTTAGTAAACATTGATTTGAATCAAATTATATACATATTTTTAAATCTCATTATTTCTTCACTAGATAATGTGAGTTCTGCATCTAAGAATGTTTAAAGATACATTTATTGTAATGCATCTATTATTATTGAAAACATTTTCCTACCAAGTATTTTTACAAACATTAAAAATTTTCCATAATCCTATATTGCCGCTCTATTTGGCAGATGAACCTGGGGAGAGTGGAGCCTTAAAATAATATGGACTAAAGTCTCATGCAATAGCCAGCTTTACTCAGGGTATCAGACTACTTATATTCTGAGGGTATTCTGAAGGTTAAGAAATGTCAAATGAGCCAAATTCACTTCAGTTGTATTCAACCACGAGGGCAAGGTCACATGAATTTAGGTTGTACCTGTGGTTGGAAACATCATTCTGTGTAAAGCAGGTAAGATACTGGGTAATCTAAAGTAAACTGGATCCCATTTACTATACCTGGGAAGTGCACGAATAAATCCATGTTATAGATGAACAGAACTGTTAAAGTTATTTTTATAAAATTGTCTTTCTCAGTTTCTCCTTTAACCTGGCCATCACCCAATTGAGAATCTATTATTTTATTTGTTTATCAAGTTTTACAGCACAACCCTGAACAGTTTTATTCTATTCTTACCTATCTAAAATAGTTTGACTTCCTCCCAGCATAAATTCCTGAGATTCTTGCACTTCGCGGCATTCTTTTCTCCAGCTCATTGCTCCTGATCTCTCCTGGACCTCTGCCTGTGGCTCAATCCCCTACTTCCTCCTCTAACTCCTCCTCCCCTAGAGGACAGGAAGTCCAGCCCTATTTCCCCCCCCTGCTCAGTGATTGGCTGTAAGCTGTTTTATTGGCATATCATGGAACAATTGAGGAGCAGTGTTTACCCAACATTGGGAAAGGAGAGTCTCAGGACAAGGGTTTCACCAGATACCAAATCAGCATTTGAATTACATAATAACCTTATTCCTACACGGAAGTCACAAGACTTGTTTTGTTTACTTGGAGCTTTCTCACAAACTCTCGGAAATTTCCTCATACGGCAGCACTGTGTTCTGACACTCCCTTAAGAAGAATACTAATTTTTTTTACTAGAACAATTTAAGTGCAAAATCTCAGCTTATTTTACTGTAATTTTTAAGATTAACTTTTTTCTCCTATTTTATTTCTCCTAACTTTAGCTAATATATGTGTTTGCTGTGTATAAACATTATATGTGCACACATATCTTTATACATATATAATCACATAAATCTTTCATAGCCTTTTCAAAATCATGCCTTCATATTATTCTTATTCTTAAATTATAAAAACATTCTCAATTAGAATGCTTTTGCATAGATTGTATTACTCTTTCTAATTTAATATCTCTCACTACTCTATTCCTTAACTGATTAGCCCATACGTCATTGATTTTTGCCTTCATATCTATGTTTTGAGCTAAAATACCCACACACTATGCTCAGATATATGTAAATCCCATCTGTGCAACTAAGTGCTATGATACCAGAAATTAATTTTAAATAAGACTATTATTTTGAATATTTAAGAAACATAATTTGAAGTTTGATCAACGATTTCATCATTAAAAGGAAAATCATCACAGCAAGTGTGGGGCGTGTAAAAGGATATAGCTTCCTAACAGCTTAGAAGTGGTAATCGTGAACAAACTGTTACTCTCCACGCAGAGAGAGTGGGTAGACAAGGCTTCAAGTTTCAAAACAATTTCATGGAAAAAAAAAACACACACACACACAGGAAAAAAAGTTTTCTAAGGCTATATCAAGTGTAATGCCCGTAGTGGCAAAAGACAGAAAAAGTCAAAAGAAATGACTGATTTCTTAAGTTTTTCTAAGTATTTGCTGAATAAGACAGAAAATTAAAGTTCATTCGAATGTAGGATAAAATATTAGATATAAGAATATTGTAAAAGGTGAAAATAAAAAATGACTAATTTTGGCTTGTCTGGGTTTTAAATGCTGTATTTCATTTCCCTATAGAATACCAGAATCCCCTGGCGATGTTGCCGAATATCCATTGTTTGTTACAGTTGGTGACTGGTTGGATTCTATAAAGATGGGGCAATATAAGAGTAACTTCATGGCAGCAGGTTTTACAACATTTGATCTGATTTCAAGAATGAGCATCGAGTAAGTAATTCTAGGCTTATTACTGTAGTTAGATATTCTGCTCCTGAAATTTCAAACTCACACCAATCAAGAACTCCTTTCCTAAGGCTAGCATGTGATTTCTGCCATTCCTGATCATCATTGCAGCCGAAGCTGGAAGTTAGACTTTTAAATATTACACCTTCAAAGAATATACGTAATTCAATAGCTTTTTGGCAAGGTTGTAAACGTTTCCAAAATGCATATTGATCTTATTCACACTGTAGATACTAAATCGACAAGGTGTTTGTTGCCTTGGTAAAGTGTTAGTCATATATACTAATAGTGCATAATCAATTTCTACTATCTTCATTAAATCAATCTACTGTTACCATGCCATGTTAATGAGATCCTTCTATGTATTATCATGATCAAACATCTTCCATTGTCTCAAAGATCATCCATTGCCTGCAGTCATTAAAAAAGTTCAAAATGTGGATTAAAAATTCCATAGCAATTAGACAGAGCCATATGAAATTACTATTTTTTAAGATAGCAATACAATCTCATATGGTTCAAAACAATGACAGTTTTTAAGTCAAATAATGGATTTTATTGGTTCTTGTGAATTATTTCTCATATATGCACAAACAGGTACAAAGAATAATGTAACAAATTCCAGTATACCCACCACTTGGTTTGTGAGATGATCCATTCATAAAATACTTAAAGCTCTGTGTGTACACCACTTTTATCACATCTTCTACCCCATTTCAAGGTCATCACTATTCTGTATCAAGTGTTTATCAGTCTGTGAATATCTTATTTCTATATTTCACATAAATTGTAAAATTCATTTTAAAATACAAAAGGTTATATGTTATTCTTGTTTTTAGTTGTGTTAATGCCTATAAATCTAGTTCATTAATTTGGTCTACTGTGTGAAATTTTCTTTTATGTCTCACTATTTTTAAATTTTTCTTAATACAAGTAGTTTTGCATTGTACAACTTTTGTACTTTTTTGTGTGCCTTTTAAGCAAAGGAGTTCAGTTGCTGTAGGGTTAGAATATGTACATATAGACTATGTACATTTCCACTTTTATTCAATTCTACAAACTTGCTAAATTTTGCTTAGTGTCATTTTTTTCCGATTATAGAGAGGCTATAAGAATTCAGATCATGCTCACATTATACCTCTACCCTACATGCTCTGCATTTTCTATGACTGTTGCAAATTTGTATAACTACTTGAATTATAAATAGCCTTATGCCTTCAGAAATGTAAACATTCTATACAGATGTGAATTTTTTGTTTATATCATTAAATTTAAGATTACAGTATATTTTATGGAACCCAGGGGAAAATATGAAATTATTGCTATTCGTTTATATGACTGCTTAACAGTTAGCCAACACATTTTTTGTCAAATGTGACATGGTACATGTTTAACAAAGCTAAATATTCATTTTTTTCTGGCTTGTCTTTCTTAACTCCAGATGCTCAAAAATCTCTCTTTCTCTTCCTCCGTCCCTCCCTGTCCTCTGTTTCTTCTCCCTTCTCTCCCTCTTCACACTTTCTCAGTGACATTAGACGAATCGGAGTTATACTCATTGGACATCAAAGACGAATAGTCAGCAGCATACAGACTTTACGTTTACATATGATGCACATACAGGAGAAAGGATTTCACGTATGAAAGTACTATAAACACCTGTATTTTGTGCCTCAGCATTTCTACAAAGAAAGACATGCCCTCTACAACTCATCCTTCTGATCCTCCAGACGTCCCTTCACCACCCACAGGTTCCTGCTCAGACTATGGCCGCACACCTTACATTTATGCTTCCACCCTGGAATTCAGCATCATCCTACACAAGTCCTGTCTGAATAGCCTGCAGATGAAACTCTGGCCCGCTGCAGTGTATCGCTACGTAAACCAATAACTAACTAGCATGAATGTATAACTTTGTATAGAAGTGTTGGGGAAGTGTTCGTGGACTAAAGGAACGTGTCCAGGTGTGGCATCTTCAGAGACGTGTCTAGAGTTTGATGATAGATAAGAAAGAAATAGTTGACCATTCTACCATGTTTTCTAATCTAGTAGCTTCCAATTTAACATAATTCTTCTTCAATCATTTTTGCTCAACTCTACAGGTTGTACTGCTTTTTTATTTTCAATAACTTAACTGTTGGTGTCTGGTGTTGTCACAATGATTTGCAGAAATGATTAATGACTCCATGTAGAGCATTTGTGTCAGGTGTGACTATGGTATGAAGGGCATTGTTGTGGGGGGGTGGGAGATAGACAAAAATACTGTGCTTTTAAATCTTCTAAGGCTGGGTTTGTCTATATTTTTTAATTAACTTTATAGAGATCTACACATTTCATAGCAGGTGGTTGTTGCTGAGAGGCTTTTCCCCCCTCTAATTTTTTACTAACTATACAGTATTTCTCTACTATGTTACAAGAATCACCCTTAGAAAGGCCAAGAGTGAGTCCATTGTCCTAATGGTTTTCACAAGTCTGTGATGCATGGAGTAAACCTATGGCTGCTCCCTTGGATTCATCTTCACGAGTTTGAAAAGCAATTATCAAAACTTTGAGAGAGTTAATTGTTCACATTAAGACTTCTTTGAATAAAAGGTCTAACATAGTAGCTATAGATTTAATGGAAAATGATTTACATAATTTAAGACAGCTTACAGTATTTCAAGGTAATAAACATTTTGTTGACTGATAACTGGTGTATTTCCAACTTTAACAGTTACCGTATTTTGTTCACAAAAATGAGTTACATGAACATGCTGAGTTGTTTTCCAAATCTTCTAAGAAATTAGTATAGATACTATAAACGATATAAATAGATCTCATATTTAAGCATATATTTGCATAAATATATAATGTGTAAACCTTGGTCCATCATTGTATATAAAAATAAGAACACATCTGAGATGTGTTGTCATAATATTCTCTGAGCCTTGCAGCAAGAAAAGCAGATATATTTTTCCTGTGAATTTGTCAGCTTATCAAAAGTTCTCCTTTTTAAACAAACTGAACTAAAAAAAAAAATCACCTGCTCCCCATGAAACTACAAAACTTACTATCATGATGAATGAAGAATAAGCCATGTATTGAGGAAAGAAAAATACAGAGCAGGTTGTCTAAAGATGCAGACTTAGTGAACTAATTTCTGTGTGATGGCCAAGACAAAGGCATCCCTCTTTGCAGACCCAACTTCCTCCCTAAACAATACTGGGAGAGGGCAGAGCTGTTTCCACTTAGAGATCATCACTTTCCCTTTCTTCTTGTTTGTACCATTTTTAATTGGTCCTTTATACTGGATCTTTCCATATGTTTTCTTTAACTTATCCATCTCCTGTTTTTTCCCCTCCTATGGAACTTATTTTTTCTCATTAAAAAAAAAAGTGTATAGAGATAAAAGGATGTCTTTAAAATATTCTTTAACTATACTCAGAAAGGAAAAAGTGGAAAATCCATAACTTTTAAAGCAAGTGTGTCAGAAATAGCTAGCAACATTTTCCAGCCTCCAACATGCATGGCCATCCGACACTCAGTTTGCTTGATACATTTACACAAATCTGGATATATTTATGGGAAATATAAAATTTCCATATTTACCTGTATTTAAATATCTATTAAATGACAACAGATGTAAACAGATGATTAAATTTATTAATCATATATTTATTTTTATAATACAAAGTTATTTAGAAAAATAAGAAATAGAATAATATGGTCCATCGTAGGACTACATCGGTAGCATCTGTATGCCTTGATGAAATAAATTCTATAACTGTATTTACAATTCTAGGGGTTCACATTCAGTGATGGCAAGATTAAAAATCTGTTAATTTTTTCATTTAAAATTATAAAGATACAATTCTATTTCTAGTTAATTTGTGTTTTTATCTTATGTCTTTCCTGATTTACTAGAACACTCTCTTTCTACTTCCCCACGTGCCCCTCACTATACCTTCTTCCAAGTTTTGTAAAATTACATTTATAATTTACCAAGCTATGGGCATGATAATGTTAAGTGTAATTGTGAACTTCGTTATGGACAGAACAAGTCAGAAATGTACAGAATTAAACAGACATATTAAATTATAAGAATATCTATTTCTTTGCTGCCTAATGGCCATGCACCCTATGGTCCAAGAGGAAATAAGATCTGGGAATATTCATGGTTGAAATACTACACTTAGTTGAAAATATAGCATGAAACATTTTGAGATTTACTGGTGCCCATATTCCATTCAATAACTAGATTTATTTGCCACATACAAGTATAAGATAATTATCTAAAAATAAGGTAATAATTTTCATAATTACAGTTAGGAGCAATCTCAAATAACTAAAATGTGCATATACATTATGTACTTGCTTTTAAGAAATCTTAATCAATTCTAATGAGTGAATTCTTGGAATTTTGAAAAGCAGACCATGTAAATTTTTTATTTACTTGATAGTCAACTTCTGGTCTATAGCCAAAAATGTAAAACAAATGTACAATCAAGAAGAAAAATGGGGTATTTAAATCATTCAGCTAAAAATTATGAAGTGATGACAGTGTAACAGGAAGAATTACAGAAAATTTGCAGAGTTGCCTTGTAACTGCTGATAAATGAGTTGTGCATGCTATAATCACAGATTTGTTATGCCTGTATTACTCCTTAAAATCTAACCAGCTACGAACTGAATAAGGCAACCTTCTAACCAAAACTCTAAAGCTTGTCACAGCCCATAATAGAAAAGAAAGCCAAATTTAATCAGTTAGAATTAAAGTTTTCATAAAGTCTTCTACAGCAGCGATGGTGAAGAGGAAATTGCATATCATCCAACTTTGTCATAAATGTCTATTTTGATATCTTTCTCTATTGAATTTACACTCTGGGAGAAAGTCAGTTAAACTCTCATCTCAAGATTTTTACCAGTATTCTCTCTCTTTTTTCTATTCCTTTATTACATTTTTCATCTGTTTTCTGTTTAAATCTCCCATACTATCTCTGTCTCGGGTTTTATCAATACACTCATTATATCATCATAGTGAAGCAGAGCAAGTCTATAAGGTCCTAGTAAGCTTATATGGAAGGGGCTGGATGGCAGGGCAGGCTGCAAAACATTACAGTTTTAGCATATTGGGTCTTAGCATACAAATGGAAGCCCTTCAAGTCAGAGGACATAGGTTCTGCCTTTGCTTAACAGAAATTAAGCACAAAAGAAAGAAATTTCAAAATGAAGGGTAATTATTTTCTGCAGCTTCAGTTAGCCTAGGAAAGTTAATATTGAATAAAAATAAATTACTATTTTAAGAACCAAATGTTAACTTATAGAGGATCTGTATCTTTATGCAAAAAAAGAGGCTTAAAGCTGGTGCATCACTTCTTAGATAATTATCATGTTAACTTTCATAACTTGAATGCCATGCAGCTGAATAAACTCACATTCATAATTAATAATGTTTTCTTTGAAACATTCCAAACCACAGAGGAGTAGACTGACTACCACTGGGATTGTTCTTTTGTCCCTCAGCAATGAAGTCACATAACTTTCCCTTTTTATGATCAACATTTCCAACATCCTTTCTCATTTTTATAATTTTCAGAAAAGTATAAATTTTATTTGCTTTAGCTGAACAAATAGTTGAACAAAACCACATGCCTCCAATACGCATGATTTTTTTTTCACAAAAATGAATTTAAGTACACTGTCATTGGCTTCTATTAATCCTCAAATTTAAATTTTAAACTGCTGCCTTGCAGTTTGTTATGGTTACTCTGCCACTGCGGATTAGAGCGTGCTGAAGAATAAGAATAAACAAACAAGAACTCAAGAGTGGATTGCATTTTCAGTCCCTTTCATAAAAAGATCTTGAGCATCAGAATCTCCTAAAATTGTTCCCAAACATCCTACCTCTTGTCTGGTAGAGGGAATGATGCTTGTGTGTAAGTTAAGATAGGCTCATCAGAACTCAGCCCATATATGAACTTATTCTTCACAGAGCCTTTAAAAACAGCTATTCTTTTCCAAACCAAACTTCAAGTTAATCTCTCACCTGAGCTAAATTTTCTAGCAATGTAATACTTTTCACTTCAAAACCTGCATAAAATCCTTCTATGAACCAGGGAAGGAAGTGATTACCCATGACTAAGTCGAATAGAGCCAAGGGGAAGAAATATGTTAGATTCCATAAAAGTAAACATCCCACCTTTCTCTAATGTTCCCTCTAAAAGTCAATGATTCATCACATGTTTTAAAGATTTATTAGAAAAATGGTAGGATTTTGTTATGAGGAGGTGTGACATGATACGTATGTCTTCTGGGGGAAAAGTTGGGCAGATCTAGAAGACACGGGTGATCCAGATGTAGTTTAACTAACTTCTTTTACTGAATAGTAGTTGGATTTAAATTATCATTAGTTCAAATTGTTTTGTGCATCCTTATCACTTGGCTTGAGCAGTATATAAGAAGACTTGAGTTCTCTGCTCTTGAATCGAGGGTTTTATGTTTGCTTGGTAGATTTCTCTTTGAACTCATGAAATATATTTAAATGTTTAGCTTTTCAAGTTACTGCATTTTAAATGAAGCCTGTGAGCAAAGAGAACTTGAGTTTCAAAGGGAGGTAAAGGACTTCTAAGTAAACTTCAATTTTTTCCAAAAAGAATCTAAGAGTTACAATGCTTGTGCATCGCAATGATTCCAAGACACACACACACACACACACACACACACACACACACACACACACACA
>OU015745.1:109789956-109869440 GCA_907169655.1 Acomys percivali | reverse complement strand
CACACACACACACACACACACACACACACACACACACACACACACACCGGTTAAAATGAGCATTTCATCACAAGTTTGATCATGTTTGTTGTTCCCACTCTTCTGTTTCCTCCCTTCTAGAAAGAGCCAATACCATTTTAAGTGTTTGAAATCATGACATATGGTGTGAAAAAAGCCAATTCCTAAAAACAAACCACAAATGTCAAGGTTTTATCTGAAATGCTCTGCTGCTTCTGTGATGTCATGAAGCTTCTCTACGTTGAGTTATTTGTAGAATTAGCTGTGTTCTAGACAGAATTTGATTTAACATAACTAACATATTGCCTCAATTTGACAGGAGCAGTAACATTTGCTCTTTATGATTCTGATCTATGGATATTATTATCAAAGCCATGATGAAATTTTAACTGGGCATGATTTATTTGTTGCCATACATTTGTTTTCCTTTACTAAATCTACTTAAAATAAGGTATTTAGAAACTCTAAGAAAATAAAACCAGTAGCCACTCAATTGCTAAGGAATGTGGAACTGAATAAGCTATATTCTCATCAAAGTGGTTGATGTGATTATTGTTAAAGTCAACTTATTTTCATATCATTGATATATTATTTAAAAATATCATTGCCACATACACTCAAAGTATCATTAAGACAATGTTATTATAGGCAATAAGCAAATACTGAGGCTTTAAATTTTTCTGCACTATATGGAAAGCATGTAATGTATATATTTTTCATTGGAGTTTTAATTTAATGTGGTCTTTCTTATTGTGCTATATATGGTTCTTCAAAGAACATTATATTAATATATTGATACTATGCAAAACTCTCATTTTCTTTTTATATAAAAAAACATGGAGCTTCCATTAAATTTTATGTTTTTTTTTAATTAGTCCTTCAAGAGTTAAAAAAAATAGAAATAAAACTTGAAATGGGAGCATTTGTGGGTAGAGGGGCACAATATTAGAACTATGGTAACAGAAATGCATATGAAAAACACTTCACTGGAAAGATCATTGAATGTGTTTCATTTCTGATATCATATTAATCATTTTGCTACAATGACTCCCTTTAGATTGTGACATTGAAAACCTGTATATAGAATATAAATGCCTTTGTGGGATTTTTTTTTCCATGAGTTTAGTTTTCATTTTGTGTGAAAGGAAAATATCAACCATCTACATTTTGTTTTGAAAGGGTAAATTTTAAAAAGTATGTTTTATTAATTTTAATTTATGTGCATTGGTCAGAGGATGTCAAATCTTGGAGTTACAGACAGTTGTGAGCTGCCATGTGGGTGCTGGGAATTGAACCTCGGTACTTTGGAAGAGCAGGCAGTGCTCTTAACCACTGAGCCATCTCTTCAGCCCAAAGGGTAAATTTTAACAAGAATGCTTGCTAAATTTCAGTTATACTTGATATGACCTCATATTTGAAGGATTACAAGCATAGAATTAACTATAACATTAATATCAAGTATTACAGCGCAGAAGGTAATAAAAAGGATAGCTAATGCTAAAGTGGTTACTTCATTTAAAAAGAAAACTATTAGAAAGTAATCAGATAACATTATGTCATGTTGTTCTTACTGGCAATTTTGAAACTTAATTGTATTTTGAGGATGTCAATATATAATATAAATAATTCTCATTTTTGTGAAAATATATAATTACATTAAATTCGAAAAATTCATGAATACACCTAAATTAAATAACTATGTTTTAAAAATACATTAGTGGGATATGATCATATCTGAACCTTCTTATATTAATGCTTTTGATTTCTAAGAAATGTATTTGAAAGATTTTTAAAATAGTAATTCGTTAAATGTGATTGTCAAAATATTGTATACATGTTAATGAGTTATTCACCTCATGGATTTTTTTTTTTTTTTTTTTTTTTTGCTTCTGACATTAAATTTAAAACCGTATCTAAAAGATACTAAAGAACTGACATGAAAGGGTTTACAATCAACATACTTTTAAGATGTTATATATATTTTACATAATATTAAATGTTTTAAAAATACACTATCTTCACATAAATTTTATGTGACACTTTGTTTTTTATCTAACATTTTAAATTTTAAATCCTTGTATACTTTCTTTCCCCAATTGCTTTAAGAGCCACAGCTTGGAGTCTGAATTTAAAGATGTTTGTTTTATTTGGTCCATTTTGTGAAACAGAGTCTCACTAAGTAGCCCAGGCTGGCTTTAGTATCCTTCCTCCTTAGTCTCCGTGGGCTGAGGGTACAGTGCTGTGTAGCTGGATTGTGCTGGCACATTTTGTGTTTCCATTTAATCACATAATGTTACTAACTTTCCAGTTCTCAAAAAGTTGAAAACAAATGTCATTATAGTAGCTAAAATTTCTTTTCCCTTTTTCAAGTGAGTCTTCTTTTCTCTCACACTAACCAGGTACCGTATAAGACAGGCCAGAAAAAACAAGTAGTTTTGATTTTTCAATAAGAGAAACAAAAAGAAAGGGAATCCATGACTCACTTAGTGAATTTAGGATAGTAATGTATAATTTCTCTAGTTTTTTTTATTATGTTTATTTGATGTTTAAAATTTCACTGAATAGCAGATAGTTATTCCATTTTTATGTGATCTTATTTTCTTCCAATTTTCCAAAACCCTCTGAAAAAAATTAAAATACTGCATTTCTCTATTTCATAACCACTCTATATTACATATAAAAGTATTTATAATTTAATACAAATAGTCAAAATTCTATGACTTGCCCAATTTTTATCATATTTATACTATATAGTATTTAAAACATCAACAAATAAAGGAAATCATGTCAGCTTACTGGCCCCAAACTATAAAATTCCTCAATTTTAAAATAAGTATATATGCTTACATACTGATTTATTTTTAAATGTGTTTATTATAAATACAGACATACAGCAAAGTACTAATGGTTAGTGAAAGACAAGCAATGTCCAATCTCATGAAATTGACATTTTAAAAGTAAAGAAACACAATAGCTATGTGTTATACTGATAATCATGTTACTTACATGATACAGTTACAAGTGATTATGACTTCACAATAAGTGGTAAAAAAAATTCTGTACAGATATGATATTAAACTGCAATCTGAAAAAACTGAAAGAAATATCCATGAGAAACCTGAGAACAAAGTTCCAAGTGGAGAGAGCAGTTAGCAGTTGGGAATTTGGAGTGTGTGAAAATATAAAGAGGAAGATAATAGTAATGAAAAAGAATCAAAAGGCACGAACAAGGGAGCTTTTGTTAGAATAGACATGCTAAAGGTAGAGACACATAGAAGAACTTAGATGATTAAAAGTCAGGCTTATTTGGTGGATTGGGGATGAGGGATAAAGAAGTCAGAAAAACCAAAACTAAATTTTCACTTGGGGAACTAGCAATTGATTTAATGGCAGTGACGTAGGAGCAGTGAAGGGGAAAAGTCAAATTTGATTTGGCTACACAATGCCAGAAATATCCAATAAATACTCAAATGGAACTATTATGTATGCAGATGTAGGTGGGGAGACAGCTCAGCAGTAGGCTGCTTTACTTGAAGGCTTGATGACATGAGTTTCAGTGCAAGAACCGCCATTTTAAAAAACCTAGCATCATGACGCTCTTGTAATCACACAGCTGATAGGTGGAGAAAAGAGGGTTCTTGAGGCTTGCTCATCAGCCACTTTAGCCCAATTGGCAAATCACAGGCACACACATGCATGTACACACACACACACACACACACACACGAGTTATAAACAGTTGCATCTGAAAGTTAAAAGGAACTATTAAGTGTAGATGTTGCTGTTAACAATTGGAGATCAGGAATTGAAGTTCACTAGTCTATGTATCAGTATATACACTTTTAAGACCAATAATAATCCTGTACAATAGAAACGTAGGACTAAAATTGAGCTTAAAAAGATTCCAGTGTTTAGGGGTTATACAGAGAAGCTAATAAAGTAAACCAAGAAGTTTTAATCCCAGCACTTGGGAGGCAGAGGCAGGTGGATCACTGTGAGTTCGAGGCCAGCCTGGTCTACAAAGTGATCCAGGACAGCCAAGACTACACAGAGAAACCCTGTCTCAAAAAAACAAACAAAAACAACAACAATAAAAACAAACAAAAAGAAAGAAAGAAAGAAAGAAAGAAAGAAAGAAAGAAAGAAAAAGAAAGAAAGTAAACCAAGATGTGAAAGATAAGGTATAGGAAAGAGAAATGCAGTTGATTTGGAGTTTTAAAGTCAAGATCAGGTCTAGAGTGATGGCTTAACAGTGTATACTGCTCATACAGAGGACCTGAGCTTGGTTCTAGCACTCACATTCAAGAGCTCAAAATAGTTATCACAGCTTTAGGGGGTCTGATATCCTCTTCTGGCCTCCTGTGGCATCCCCACACATGTGCCCATATACACAGACACATGCATACAAAGTTAAAGCAATATCTAAAAACAAAAAAGAAAAGAAGTCAAAAGCACAACAAAGCAATGGTCATTGGATATGGCAACTTTGTTCTAGAATGTTCTCTTTGAAGTCCTGAGGGTAGCCTCTATGAATCAGTGCAGTCAAAATCTGCCTGGAATGGCTTGAGAAAAGAGATAGGAGATGGAATCAGAGTCTGTAAGCAAGTTCTCAAAAATATTTGTTGTGACAGAAGCCAGGAGAAATAGGACAATTGCAAAGGAAAGTAGGGTCAGCAGAGTTCCCAGTTTTGCTTTTTGTTTTGTTTTGATGAAGGATGTTAAAGCATATTTACATACTAATGAGAGTGAATTGACAGACCAGAACCTGATTATGCAGAAAAGAAGATAATCATAGAAAAAGACTGAAGAGGTAGAAGGTTTATTGGTATTCAAACAATATAGAAAGGCTACTTTTTTTTTTTGAAATGAAAACTGTTTAATCACACAAAAACACAAGAAAAAGACATTGGAAGCGTTACATAGTGCAAACACCCAGGTACAGGGCTATTAACTTAGTGGCACTGTTAAGAGTTACACAGAGATATGTAAGCGGCAGGTCTTCTTCTCAGTTTATTACCCCTCATCTGCTACTACACTGGTGACTCCCAGACTAGGAATGCCATGAACTGCCTGTTTCTGCACACCAGCAGAACATCTTATGCCACCCACTCAAGTGTATGCAGAAAGAACTGCTAACACAGTGAGGCCACAGCAAGAAAGTTCCATCAGGATAGAACGCGCTATCCACATTTACATGCATTTCTCAAAGCATCTGGAGACAACTCTTCCTAATCAAGAGCCTGCTGTCAAGGGGACTCAAGCAGCACATGCTCTGCTAGCAGGCAACAAGGAGAACTGCACTTGCTTTCAGCACATAAAGGATTCTCAATACAAATCTCAGAGCACAGTCAACCAAGACGACTAGCTTCCTCCATCTTTAAGGCAGTTAAAAGAGTTGCTCCCTCATAATCTCTACAACAAAGTGAGGTAGAAATAAATGGGTAGGTGTGTGTGCTGGCTCTACAGGTGAGAAAAACTGCAGACTAGAACACAAGCTGCTGTGCAGTCAGTCTTCACCCAAGAGGTATCAATTCATAGCAAGCTACAAAGAACCTTGTTCAGATGCTGACTGCAACTTCTACTCTGCCAGGTGCTGAAAAGGTCAAGAGCACTGTATCTTCTATTGTTGTTTTAAAGGGGGCAGTTCTTAATGAAAGGAAGTGAAAACTATGGAGAAAAAATGAACAGTGGTCAGACAAGCTAAACTTAAGACAAGTGAACTCATCGCCAACCCATCACCCACACAAAGGAAGCCAGATCACAGTTCTCACCGCACAGCTTGCCCGGTCTCTGACTAAGCTCATAGTCCACTTTGTAACCACAACACTGTTCATAGAAAGGCTACTTTTAAAAGGCACATGTACATAGAACTTCAGTGCAAGGGAAGGGATTGGGCAATATGTGTCTAACCTGGTAGATCTGTGGTAGAAAGACAAAGATGTTGCTATGTGAGTAGTTTGATTTGACCAAGAAAAGTCAATGATGGGGCTGGGACAAAAGTATAGGTTGAAAGAAAGATACATAAGTTGTTAAAGTAGGAAAGTGAATATATATCATATATACATATGCAATATATATATAATATATATATATATATATAAACTTGATTGGACTTTATGTATAGTAAATAGTGGGGAAAAGTTAAAAAATATTTCAAAGGCATCTTCATCAAATATTTTAAGCTATCTTATTAGAAGACCCTACACTTGTTTTTCAAGAACTCTAATGAGTATTCTCTGCCCAGATAGCAGAGACTAAGGACTTCTCAAGGGTACTAGTATTTCTTCTGTTTTCTTACTTATGTTTTCATATTACAGAGGACATGGCAGAAACATTTGCTATACATTCTATTTCAAAAGCTATGAAAAGAAAAAAATAGTTTAGTTCTGAAAGATGTATAGTGTTTATTGAGCCTGACAATATTCTCAAATAATATTTCGAAGGGATTTAAACTCCCATCCAAAATTTAATAAGAAGAAAAATAGGTGTCCAGATATTAACCATTTAGAAGAAAATACTTTCGTTTTGTTTTCACATAGAAAACAATAAAATGTTTTGTCATTTAGAACTCGATGGGCAGTATAAGGTTATTTTGTTCATTGTCCCTCTCAACAGAAAGGATTTTTAAAAAAACAGTGCTTGATGCTTCATTTCTGGAAATGCTGTCTATATCCAATTTGTGGGAATGTAAAGATGAATCTTTCTTCTTTGGGCTTCATGTAAAACTAGGTTATGACTAATTGGATAAGATAGTTCTCCATATTTCTGCTGTTTTAGCATAGCCAAAACTACAATGATGTAAGTGCACATGTAAATGCCTATTTGCTGAAACACTTTGGATATTTAAATGACCCCCTCAAATTTTAAATGGTAGACATTTTCTTTGTTTTTATGGTTTTGTTTTTGTTTTTGTTTTTGTTTTGGAGATAGAGTTTCTGTGTGTAGCCTTGGCTGTCCTGGACTCACTTTGTAGACCAGGCTGGCCTCGAACTCACAGTGGTCTGCCCGCCTCTGCCTCCCGAGTGCTGGAATTAAAGGTGTGCGCCACCACGCCCATCCTTGATGCACTCAAAAGATTAAGTACAAAAACCTTTGTGGCACATTCCTAACAAATAATACTAAGTAGTATATTTCTATAAAATACCTAGATAACACCTGTCTAGCATGAGTTATTCAATCCCTCACAGAGATTATCTTTTCCTTCCATAATAAAGTCTTTGTGAACTGAGTCGAGGTTCTTTATCATCAAATGTTTAGCACCGTGGCCATCTATTTTACAAGAGGGTCTAGACCTGTTTGTGACAATTAGCAGGGATAGCACCACATCCTGGCTTCTCAACTTGGAATCATTCCACTATTAGGGCACATGTGTTTCCTCCCAGGCTGCTTATACAGCGGATCTCTTCTTTTTAGTTGTGATTACAATATGGTAGAGACACAAGTGCAGCAAATTGCATTACTTGAACTGCAATCCTAGCTATTACCTACTTGACTAGAGCAGTGAGGAACTCCAATTTTGCTGGAAGGTGGTACCATTTTCATCTTATAAAAGTCTTCTATAATATTCCATGTAAATTTTCATGTGCTGGCATGCATACAAGTTAATAGTGTTAGAGGACATCCAGCTCTCAAAATGAGGGATTGTTTATGCTGGATTGCATTGCATATTTATGTCATCTATTTGCTGGAAGGATATGGTGTTTAGCAAAACAACCTGCTGAGCAACATAGTAGGATTTTTGTACAAAGTACAAATTGCTAATTATTGTATTTTATTTTTCTATGATTTCCTAAAAGGCATTATCAGGGTCTTACAGATGGAGAAAGCCTGTTTATTAAAATATCTATTACCAAATAAAAGTTACAGTTTTGGTGGTTGAATCTGTGATGTTTTGTACCGTTATGTGAAAGTACATTATTGTAACTTACTTTTTAGTATATATGTATAGGTGTTGTTTAGAACTTTAATAATTCTGTATGCAAAAACATAGTTGTAATTTTTGAAAATAATTACAGACTGTGAGGTCTTGGCATAAATTCACAGAAATCACTATAACTAATGAATACGTATTTTTGTAGTGATTTTATACTGGCAAAAATTTTGTGAGATTTGGGTGAGTGAAATTATGTATTACAGAGATAGTTTATACAGATACATATACCGTGTGCATGCGCACACACACACAACACCAACTGTTCTAGCAAATCTTTAGACCATCATTATCCACTGCAATTTTTCCATTAAATTATAAATCAGGGCTTTTCCAGATTCCTTATAAGTTGCTAACAAGAAAAATACACCTGCACTATCCTGAGATAATTAGAAGTAACATATCCACTGTATCTCACTCTTTTATAATTGTCAGACTATAGTTGGAATAATCCACCATGAATTGAAAAGTGGCAAGAAGGTACCTAAAATGCTCTTATACATGTATCTTAAGTAGACTCGAGAAAAAAAAAACACATACTGTTTTAAAAGCTTGCTGTGCTGACAATAAAATCGAGCGAGTCAAACTAACTTTGTAAGTCAAATGGAATTATGTGGTGCTTCTGGGTATACTCGAGAGAGGTTACAGCTGCCAAGCATCAAAACAGCAGATTCAAGCATCTGGAATATTTGTGTTGCTTTAGAGATCATCTTTCAACATTTTACAAACAGAATTTAGATTATGTGTGAACTCTCTAATCTCTAATAACAAAATAGCAGATCAAGTACACTTATCTAAAATAACTGTTTACCTTTTGTTGTTATCATCTAAGTTGGGGTTAAGGAGATGGCTAGGTGGTTTAGAGCATTTGTGGCTCTTGCAGAGGACTGAGGTTTGACTCACAGCACCCACATGGTGGCTCACAACCATCCCTAATTCCAGTCCCAGTAGATATTATACTCTCTTCTGGCCTCCTCAGATACCAAGTACTTATGTGGTGCACATACATATAATCAGATAAAACACTCATAAAATAAAATGAATAAATCCTATAAAATGATTTTTTTAAGTCACCCAAGTTTACTGTAAAGTTGGTTGTTCAGTCTGTCTCCTATATTTTTAGTTTCTCCAGGCACCTTGTACCAAGAAAAAATGATGCACTCCACCCAAAAGAGGGAAACATTTTTTCAGAGACATAAGCTCTATTCTATGTCTAAGGAGAAAATATTATATAAGCAAATAAGCACCCATGTTTGGTCAATGTGAGTCACAACGTTCAGGATCAAAGAGAAGCAGTTAATAGCTCCCTGTGAATGCACTTGGGGTCAGAAGTTAAAGACAACTACATCAGGGATTGGGCTGAATTTCTGTGAGTAATAATTTAAAAAACAGGACAAAGGAAACATTTATTGAACATTTGCTATTAGTCAGACATGTATACTTCTTTTCTTTCCTTAGTCCACAAAACCCCTAGATAAAATACTTTTCTGAAGATGAAGATGAAATATACAGAAAGGTTAATTTTCCCAGAGCACAGAGTAAAGTATAATATATTCCCATTCTGTATTTAATCAAGGTATTTATGTCAATACTTTTGGATATAGTTATAGTTTTGTTCATTCGGTTTCATTTTTGCCTTGCAAGAGTCGGGAGACCAGAACCACGTCTTATTTCACATTAGCAACCCATAGAAATGTGGAAAGGTAACAGAGAAAGCACTCTGCGACCACCAGATGAAATTCCGTTCAGCCCCCAGCCTCCACCTCAGTCTAGTTAATAGGCCAAATTCGTTAGTGGTAGTTAAACATATTGCAAGCTAGGGAAAAGGTAAAATAACATCCCTCACTTATGCTAACAACTGAAAGGAAGAGGTGAAAAATTTTAAACACAAGTTTGTCATGAAAATCATCAGTTGAGAAGTAGGATGGTGGAAATGGCTAGCTTGAAAAACTAACAAAACAAAAAGAAAAACAAAACAAAACAAAACAAAAACCCCAAACCGTAGATCTTAAAATTGTTGCACTTGTAGCCTGTCCATTGTTGAACAAGAGAAATGTGAGGGAAAGTGTCTATCTAGGATCTTTCAGTTAGCCCAATTGATTTCTATTGCTATAAATTCCAAGTGAATTTAAGAAGTTAAATTCATCTACTGACAATCAAAAGCCTTTCCTGGCCACCAGGCTCTCTGATCCTGAGGCTTGTAGTCACAAATTCACCCCCTGGTGTTAATCTCTCCAGCTAAGAACCAGGGACAGGATCACACTTTGCCAATTGATGTCTCCAACCTCTTTAAAAACTGACTACAGTTTTTTACATCAGTTTCCCTCTCTTGCCTATGCTAGCAGCTATCTTCTACAGGAATCGCTTGCAGGCCTAGCTGAGCCAGGGAAGGGAGGAAGAACTCCTCTGGGCAGATCGTCTACCAACCGCAAGCCATCCTCTGCGGTTGAGAGGCAGTCAAACCCAAATCAGTACCAAGACCTAGGCGCTAACCAGAGCCAAGACCCTAGGAGTCCAGCTCCCAGCGATGCGCGCGCAGCTAACGCCCAGCCAGCTACCCGGCAGGCTGTGCGCGGGCCTACAACTCCCATCATGTCCCAGCAGCAAAGACGCTGCTGGTGGACTCGGTTCCCGACCCATTGGCCGCTCACATTCTGTCTCACAGAGTTCCTGTGCCGGAACCAAGCCATTTTTACCTAGAGCTCTTTACTTGCCGAAGTAAGAACACAACAGCGGACGCGCTGCTACGCTCGAGGAGGCGTGGCTTTGGGACCGGAAGAAGCTCCTGTTACCAAGGGAACAACGCGCGCCTTGGAACCCGCTTAAACATTGATGCTCTCATCCGGGCCGAAACCGCTGGCTCCCCCAATTTGTAGAAGAGGCTGCGCTTGGGACAAGGGATCCTTCCTACGGAGGCATAGAGAGGAAGGCTGAGCCTCCCGGGGAAGATCCCACCGCGGAAACGGGTGCCAGAGTGCGTCCATTCCTGTTCTTGTCAGCCCCGAGGCCCTTGGATTGCCCTCAAAGAAAGGTATTTCCACCCCCATCCCAATTTTGTCCCTCTTCATTTCCATTCGGCTCTGTTGAGTATTGTTTTACAGGCCGGCAAATTTACCCTTGTCAAGTGCACACTATCGTTCTACTATGATTGTAGTGCTGTGCAACCAGCGCCAGGTTCCAGTGTTTCAAAAAGTTCCCTCTACCTGTTCGCAACCATTTCCACTCCGGTAGCCAGAAGACACCCTCTCCCTGTCTGATTTAGAATTAGTCTACGATAGTGCCCTCTGTTTGTTTGTTTTGTTGTTGTTTTAATCCAAACGAGTTACTGTCTCTAATCATGAGAGATGGAAAAGGAGAGTTGAGTTTATGTGATGAATACTAAGGAGCCTCGAAAATGTATTGAACTGCTTTTGGCGAATGCTGTTCGTTAGCTTGCTTGCTTGGTGGACTTAAACGCTGCCCAAGATGGGGGGCTTTTTATGCGATGTATACATTGTTTAGTAGAAATCTCATCATCAAAAACTTTTAACCGAGTAAGATTGTTTGATTGGGGTAGTAAGACTGCAGCAATCTACTCTACTAACATGTTCAAAGTTTACAAAATAGCATTTCTGGAGTTTTCTCTGTCTAATCTTGTCTCCTTCTTCAGCTTACCTCTAAGCTCTTACATGTGGATAGCACGCTGATTCTTGCGTGCTTTCCTGCCATCCGGTAAGCCTTTGAAAAACTAATTCTCAGAAAGCAACTAGGAGAATTTGGCTGATGTATGAATAAAGCGAAGGAGTGAGACGAGAAACTGAAAAGATATCAGCCAGACTGTGGGCAACCTTGAAACCTGTGCACGACCTACAACATTAAAGCACAGAGAGGCTCAACAATTGGAAAAGTCACACAGGAATAGTAGAGGGCAGGTACTTAAACCGAGGTGTTCTTGATTTAAGTACAGGAGTTGTTTCATTTTAGCAAGTTTCCTTTAGCTGTCAATTCTGCCAGTACATACAATAAGACTTTTTAAGCTAAAGATATATTTTGTTCCTAGTTTAGCCAATAAGCTGTTTGCTGTTCTTCCTATCTGTTAAAGGCAGTTTAGTCTCAACTCAAAATCAGCTTTATAGTTCGCTCTTAAAGATGATGATAAATCTGTGTGTGTGTATGTCTGTGTGTGTGTGTGTGTGCGCGCGCTGGAGTTGGAGTTGCAGGTGCTTGAGAGCTTCATGCAGTGGATGTTGGGAACCAAACTCTGGTCCTCTTGAAAAGCAGCAAGACTTCTTAGTGGCTGTGCTCTTTCCAGTATATGTTTTAATTCTTTCTTTCTCTTTTTGCAGTGCTTGAGGATCAAACCTAGTACTTTTGCACGTGGTAGGCAAGCACTTTATTATTTTGCTACATATCCAGTCCCTAAGATCTTTAGAAATTTTAAGTAATGAGTAGTGAAAGAGAGTATAAAGCTAATTGTTTCCTTAAGGGGATTAATCACATAAAAATGTAATTAATGTAATTACATGTGAAATGTAAAACCTTAAGCAAAGCTCAAATGCTTTAGGAAAGTTCTTCTAGTTGTGGGAGTTAAATGAGTTACATACAGTTTGGGACTGGACAAGGCTTTGCTTGGGTGACTATCCTAATCTAACTGTGTGATGTTTTTATTTGTGAGTTGATTACAGTGAGGTGATTTTCTTGTTAACAACTTTTAAACTACTATTTTGAAGAAATTCAGAACAAATTAGAGAATCAAAAATGTCTGCGAATGCTTTGTGATAAGTGTTCTTAACTGTTTATTATTCCAGTACAAACCTTTAGTTCAGTCTCAGTGCTGCAGATTATGATTTCAATTTATCCTGATCTTTTTGATTAGCTAGTCTTTCTCAATCTCAAGGGGTTTTGTTTCTTCTTAAAGAGCATTTTATGGATGTACCTCAGGTTAGTCATCCTTAGTCTTTTCAGAACCTTGTGGTGCCCAAGATCTTGCTTTCTCCAAACTTAAACAAAAATAAGGAAGTAGAAGAAGAACATAAAATCATCAGAACACATGTCCCTCAAAAGCACAAAAAGTTCCAGGGCACAGTCCCCATTCAAAACTGAAGAAGATGTTAAATCTCTCATAATCTAAAAAGGAGACATTAATGAAAGGAAACTTACTGTTTCACATGACAAAATATAGGGATATGTGAATTAAAAGATATGTCATAAACCGACGAATAGACTAGATCAGGTTTCCCAGCTTATGTGAAGTTGAGATAGTTCCCCCAAAAGGTTCTGATAGGCAAGTACTCACCCAAAATAGGACTTTCTTTATCTGTCTCTTGGAGCTTAGAGCTAGTGTAAGCTTGTTTAAATTTATAGTGCCTAAAATTTCTCAAGAAGACAGTTTAGAATGTATAGACTTGAGAACCTACCAGTAGACTCAAACATGCATAAGAATATAAAAGAGAGACTGAAAAATTATTCAATAAGGGATAATAAGAAGAAAAATGAAACTGGAAAAAAGTTTAGCTATGTTATGAAACAGAAAGGTGGAGGAAAGGGGGAAGGAGGACAGCCAGTTCTCTAAATCAGTTCTCATAGCTAGATAAACGTCAGGCAGGTTAGGATTTAAAACCTTAAAAATAAACCACCAATACAGGAAACAAAATACTAGTTAATATGTTTACAAGACTGAAGAGAAGGAAATATTTCTAGACCTAAAACTGAAGACAGGAACCATCAACACTATCAGATAAAAGTTCTATACTACAAAATAGTAGTATTAAAATAATTTCTTAGTTGACTAAAATGGTTTTCAGTTCATGTACATGGAAAGGGTTGCTACATACAATAAACAAAGGAGTAATCAGCAGAATATGGTAGGAATATAAAAGAAAGAATGTAAAGGAAACACTAATAAAAAGCAAGTTTTGCAGTAATACTCAATTTTACTAGTGATGGAATTAATGCAGACAAACAATGCTATGATAGGATTTTTCACTTTGCAGATGAGAAAAAAATTGAAAAACTGACTCCTTTAAAAAATTTTTTCCAAAATATTACAGTAGTAAATCTCAGATATTTGAAAAAATAATAGAAAGTCACAAAAGGCCTTGGAAAAATAAATATCCACAATAGAACTTTGTAACAATCAAAGCTTTGTAGTATTTGCCCAGGGAAGAGACGTGTGAAAAAAAAGTTCTGAAAATATATTAAAGATTGTATGGAAAATGAAAAATATATAAGTATTATATTGACATGTTTAGAAAAATATAGAACTTAATAGCAAATTAGAACTAAAATGATAAATACGAATCATTTCATATCACAAGATAAGTTTAAGATAGATTCATGAAATGCCAACTCTTAAACTGGGGTTCCAAGAAATGTTTTGAAATGGACTTTGAATCTCTAATATGAAAAGATTTTGAACTAGCACAAAGGAAAGTTTAACCTAAGGTTAAACTCATGCTTAGGATAAGAAAAGCTTTCTTGTAGGACCCACCCCATAGGGATGCACTGCTCTTTGTAGGCCCGTCATTGAAATTCAATTTTGTACTTTATACTGATAGAGGCCTCCCAGAGGCACTAAGCAAAATGCTAACTATACAGCCACTTTTCTTGTGTGTTTCACTTAGAAGCTTCTTGTTGATAGCCTTGCCTCAGTATCCTTTGCTTGAAATGATATAGCATACAAACTATAAAAGGATAGCATAAGAGATTTGCGTGACCTTAAATGAACATGAAAATCAACGAAGTGAATTAGTATTTCAAGAACTTTGGAAATAAATGTTCAGAAAGCAAAGGGAGCTGGCCATGGTGGTGCATACTTGTAATCCCAGCACTTGGGAGGCAGAGGCAGGCGGATTTCTGTGAGTTCAAGGCCAGCCTGGTCAACAAAGAGAGTCCAAGACAGCCAAGGCTACACAGAGAAACTCTGTCTCAAAAACAAAACAAAGTAAAAAAAGAAAAAGAGAAGGAAAGAAAGAAAGGGGAAATATTTAGTAGACAGGTATATTGTGGCAGTGCCAGTAATACTGGATGCTTGGTAAAAAGAACATTTTTTTATAATATAATAATATTTAGGGTTTGATGAAAGTAAAGGAAACCCGTTAAAAAGCTTCATTTGGAGTTGTAAAGTGTGTACTTTGGATTCTTAAGTACAATACTAATATTAATTTATTGTTTAAACATTTCACACCTGTATACAATGCATTTTGATCATATCCACCTCTATTCCCCAATACCAGTTCTATCTGGAGCCACCTTTTCCTAGGGCCCCTCCCAACTTCATGTTCTTTCTTTTCTTTTAAAATAACCCAATGGGTCCAATTCGTGCTGCCCTGAGGCTTATGTGTAGGCAACCAGCCAATGGCTATGTCCTTGGGTTATTAGCTCTCCTAGCAGCCACTAACTGCCAATAACTTCTCACATGTGTGGTGAGTGGGAGGCAGGGTGGCCTCAAGAGCCTTCCCCTAATCCATGTTGGAATGTTGGCTGACTTGGGCAGTTCTTCTGAGGACAACCAGGGCTGTCAAGGGTTCATGAGTATATTGGCACTGTCATGTCCAGAAGTCTCTGCTTGGCAGCACCCCTTCCCCAACTTCTTGTTTTTACAGTCTTTCTGCTTCCTTCTCCAGAATGTTTCCTAAGCCTTGGGAGGAGGGGTGTGATATAGCTATGCATCTCATTTAGAGCTGAGCACTTTGCAGTTACTTATTCTCTGTACTTGGACTGGTTATGAATCTTTATAACAGCTATCTACTGGAAAAAAGAAGCTTCTCTGATGAGGGTTGAGAGCTACATTAATCTGTGGATATAATGATAAGTATAGAGAGCTGTTTATTACTGTGTCCATATAGCCCAGTAGTAGTTGTAAGTTCTTCCCTATGATCACTGTTGCTCCTCCCACCCACCCACCCCCATTCTTGGGTTCTTGGTTAGGTTTACTGTTCTTGGACAGGTTAGCTTCTGTCTGAAAAGTAGGCCTTAAATCCATCCAGGAAGCGGTTGGTTGGTTACCGCTTGCGTCATTCTTGTACCCATGGTCATATCTTGTCGTCATCTAGGACATTATAATAGCTCCCAGGGTTCACACATGAGGTAGACTTGTAATGACTTTTCACCCCTACTGTCTGCATAGCACTTTCCTGTACTGGGGAAGCTAGCTAACAGGGAAGAAGCTTCTGGGTCAGTCCCTGTTGATTTTCCTCCTGCACCCAAGCCCCTGGAGTAACGACTCATGAGACTCAATTATTAGTTTACAAACTTCTTGGCCATATAGCTAGGCTCTTCTCTGAGGTCACCCCCTATTTGAGAAGCTATTGGGAGTTGATGGCTGTTAGGAGAGTTAGTTTCCCAAGGACGTGGCCATAACTTAAAATAACCCATTTATTCTAGTCTCCATTCTGTTACATGGTTGCTTACCTGGGCTCAGGTACCTGCATCTGTGCTCATATATTGCCAGCAAGTCTCATGCGCCTGGTTCTTTCCCAGAATTCTTTCTGCCTGCCAAATGTTCCACCTCCACTTCCTGCCTAAGCTATAGGCCATCAGATTTATTATTGATAGGTGCTATATCCATAAAATACACAAGATATTCCTTCTACAAGTATAGCTGGATTTCTGGATTTCTCCACATTGTGACCAAAGGGTATGGTGTCTTCAACAATAGTATCTTTTTTTTTTTTTTTTTAAGATTTATCTGTTTATTATTATGTATACAGTGCTCTGCCTGCATATACACCTGCAGGCGAGAAGAGGGCACCAGATCTTATTATAGATGGTTGTGAGCTACCATATGGTTGTTGGGAATTGAACTCAGGTCCTCTGGAAGAACAGCCAGTGCTCTTAACCTCTGAGCCATCTCTCCAGCCCCAACAATAGTATCTTAAAGTCAAGTTCCCATGGGCTACTAAGGGCAATAGCAATATCTTGTATATTGTTTGGAGTGGTTTCTGGGACCTTCCCTTCTTACTAACGACTGGAAGGGAGATCCCGAGCATGTGATACTAATAATAAACACCCCCAAAGGCCTCTGGCTTAAGCGCTTAAACTCCAACAATGGAGACACTGCCACGGACTGCAGCTTCTAAAATTGTGGGCTACTTTATCTCAGCATTCACTACAGGAACAGAAAACTGACTAAGACAGATTTTTCCCTAAAAATGATATAGTTGAACACCTAAGAGACAAATTAATAAATACATATGTGTGTATGTTTGTGTGTTTATAACAAATATGTATATATGCATACTTGTGTGTACATGTCAGTGTGTGCATACACATGCGTCTTTAAGGTTTGCATTTACTTTTCTATAATGGCATTGTAGTTAAAGCTCTTTTACATAATGGTAGGATTTGTATATAAATTGATTAAGAAAATGTTGGATTGAGTAGGATTGACTAAAATTGTGAAGGAGTGTATCCATTATTTCCAAAGAGTTACTGGTGAATTACAGAGATATGTCAGAGATGGGTGAATCAAGATATTATTTTTATATTAATAGAAAACCAGTCCCAAACTGGAAGCAACCCAGCAGAAAACAAAAGCAGTGAAATGTTGATAATTACATATTATTTCAAAATATAACCATGGCCTTGTTTCAGATATTTATCTAGTGGTTAAAATGATAAATCTAAACATTGGTTTTTTTCTTGTCTACTCTTTGAGCTTTAGCATCTGACAGCAGCTGAGTCTTGTTGACTCTGTAGTGTTCAGTGTTCACCAAACTCTCATTCATAAACAACTTTGAAAAGTACAGTTGGCAAACTCCACACGCTACTGAAGCTATCAAGAGTTACTCCTTGAATATTATACATTTGGTTGTTTCCGGGATGTTTCTTCTTGTTGCCAAGGTTTATAAGCTGCCAGTCTTCATTCTGTTAAGACTCCTCTGATAATCGGCTTACACTGCTTACTGGGGGTAATACCACACTGATGTGCTTTGTGTGCTGCCACTATCTTTACACTTTTTGTGTACACACCAATATATTCTGTATGTGAGGTGCCTTTGGAATAATCATTTCTTTTCCCTTGCAGTTGCTTTGTAAATATTTAAATTGCACTATGGGATTGCTAGACAGACTTTCAGGTTTACTTGGCCTGAGGAAGAAGGAGGTTCATGTTTTATGCCTCGGTCTGGATAATAGTGGGAAAACAACAATCATTAACAAACTGAAACCTTCAAATGTAAGTATCTCTGTGATTCTTGACATTTTCTGATACTAGAAAAGTTATATGCAACATTACTTTGATGTTATAACGTTGTGTATGTGTATGAAGTCCTGGTAGTCTTACTGTTGGTAAACTGTTGCTTGCTGTATATTCAGCCTGTTTGTACAGTATACATGTAAATCTTGATTATTAAGCTGGAATATTCTTTTTATTTGTTTATATTCCCCTAAAGAGCTTTACTAACAGGCTAAGTTTAATTGCAGGTTGCATTGGCTTTATTTAAATTTCTTCTTCACAGGAAGAACAAAACAAAAGGGAAGATACATCGGTTTTCTAAGTTCTACTTAGTGGTGTGCATATCAGTGATAGATGGCAATTTTGAACAACATGTGTATGAAAATATTATTACTGAAAATAAATAAAGTTAGCATATGCAACATATGATGCATTAGTCAGAGGTAGTTTTTGTTGCATATAATTCCTGATAGGGTTTCCTGAACCTTAAACTGTAAGCAGCTGTCTTGGTTCAGAAAAAATTGACCTGGAGATTCTAAATGCAATCTGCTTTGCTCCCACAGCTCCATCTTTTTAAGACTATACTAATAATAGCCAGGAGCTGTTCCTGGAATTGGAAGGTGTAGAGGCTCCATACTTTTGCTACTCAGGTGTATCTTTTCCATTTTCTTTCTTGTTATTTGGAACTCATCATCATCTGTGAGCTTTCATCTACATTTGGGTACTAATTTAGTTAATTAAATCTGTTAGTTACAATGTCAGTGTTCTCTTGGGAAAAGATTATGAGACTGTTCTACTTCTCATTTTATAGGAAAATTGTATCTTCTTGTATGTGTATCCAAAAATTGATTTTTGGATAAATAGATTTTAGACTCAAACTTATTTTTAAGAATAAATTATTCTAGTATTGTATTTGAAACAATGAATACTCTCAGTTGTGAGGGTATTTTCACCCAATCTCTCTTCGAAAGAAATAACGTAGTTTTGGCCAAGGCATTGTGGTATATGCACTTAGAAGACAGGCAGATCAACCTCTAGGCTAGTCTGTTCTACATAGTGTTCCAGGTCAGCTAGGACTGCATGGGGAGACATTTATTTGAGTGGGTGGTGTGGGAAGAAGCATCTAGCTTCATCTTGAAAAACTCTTAAAACAATCTATGTATTCATTTGATACCTTGTTTATTAAATTTCTCCTCAATATTAAAGAGCCCTTGACTTGTCAAGCATTGAATAACAAGTACCTAGAATAAAGATTAGCAGTAAAATGTATTTTGGAGGATAGATGAATATATTGATGGATGATTTCATCGTTGTCATTGTCATTGTCTTTGTTGTCACCATTGTCATCTTTGGCCAGGGCATTTTGTAGATTACATGGAGGACATAATTTTTATCAAATATGATGAAACTAAGATTTCTCTTAGACATTCTCTTCTGGTCCTGTTGGTACTTGTCTAAGCCGTGCTGGACTCAGATGTTCCAGTCTGCACTCCTCTCTTTTTTGTTGTCCTTCAGTACAGTGCTTGGGTGTATTTGTTCCTGGGGAAAACAGAGGGAAATTAATATTAGACATGCCTCTTTGGGACATGGGGATGAGAGTGTGCCTGCTGTGTGTGTAGTGGAAAGTCAGAAGGCTAGAGGCTGACTTCAGGTTTCTGCCTCAGTTTCTCTCCACGCTACATTTTAGAGATACATGATCTCTCTCTGAATCTGAAGCTCACAGATTCTGCTCGGGTGCCTGGTCCATGGGCTCCTGGACATCCACTGTATCCATCTCCTGAGTGTGTACTGTGCTCAGCCTTTACTCTGAGTCACCTCAGGGCAAAGAAGTCCATAGGAGTCTGTTCTGTCCTGCCAACTTCTGGAGCTGCTTTGTTGATTATTTCCATTAGAACTTTATACAAGAAGACATTGGGAATTTATCCCTTTAAGCTAAATTTTAAAGGGGAGTTTGTGGAGCAGTTGGTAACTATGTAGAGGCAACCTAAGTGTTCCGATTATAATTCAGTGAAGACATTTGTTATTTGGTGTATATTTTCTGTGATCTCTTTAAACTTTTAATCTTTGTCATGTGATTGGTGCAAAAAATAAATAAAAATGGTAAGATTGGGGGGAGGGACCAACAAAATTAAGAGGTACTTTATTCCAAAGCTTGTTCAAGGAACCTCAGAGTAATGAGGCACGAGTCCAAGTGCCACAAATTTTTTTTTTCTAGCAAGCAAGAAATATGCTTTGGGGGAAAATATTAATGCAGCTCAAAGTCTGGATAGGAGGCAAAGCTGAGTAAACAGACTTGGGAGAGGCAAACAAGAGCTGCTCTGGGAGAGGCCTGGTGGGAGCGCGTTACTGTGAAGGCTCCCATGCTCCAGTTCGTTTTCAGCTTCTCTTCCATTTGAATTTAAATTTAAATCTACAAAAGTAGAGTACCCAAGTGAACATGGTAATGGGAACCAAATTCTTCCCTTCTTCTGTTCTTATTTTCATATAAAAGTAACATGACTTTTTTTTCATTTAGTTATCCTTAAGGCAATATGGGAAAACAAGGAATAAGACTAGCCAAAATGAGAGTATAATTATAATAATAACAAACATTTGTGGAGTGTTTATAGACAACATGCTAAGTGTTTTGTATCTATTAGCTCATTTAATTCTCATAATAACTTTATGAGCACAATAAATAGTTGACATTTAAACAAACCTAGGCTTAACTAACTTGTGTCGAGTGGCATAGCTGATTAGAAGTAATTAGGAGGCTGTTGTAATTGAAAGTGACAAATGGAAAGGTCTGTTCTATGGTAGTACCACAGAGCAGTAAGTCTTAGGGAATGAATGGTTTCATACATGGCATATAACGAGAGGAGACAAGAATAATTTGTAAGCATCTGGATCATAACGTGGATATATTGCTTAAATGAAAGAGGTTTTGATCATGGAAATTCTAGGAGACATCTAATGAATTCAGTTGTCAGTATAATTTTAAATGTCTGTGGGGCCTGTCAAAATGTGTCCTGCAGTTCTTTTGGACCCTTTTCATCTTCTTCCTGTAGAACTCCCTACCAAAGCCATCACGATTCCACCTGTCAGGTCAGCATGTATCACTCCTTCACTTACCAATGGCTCTTACACATGTCTGCCTTCTATTTTTCTTGAGCGGCAAGTTCTTTCCCTCCCTAGAATCCTTGCTCTAATACTGTTTACTAGAATATTCTTTGCCAAGAACTTGCCATAGTCTTCCCCTCACTACCATTCACTCTTGGGTCAGACGTTACTCTGTTGTCATATGTTGGCTATTGTTTACCTGTGTATGTGATGACCTCCTTGAGAGCAGGGACCAGGCAGACATGCAGACAGTCCCATGCATACATAAGCTCTGTGTGTGTGTGTGTTGAGTGATTATGAAGTTCAGCACAGGAATTCAGAGTGACTAGAAACCATTTATGAAACCGTGCTTGCCTTGCTTAATAGAACAAAATGTGAGTTCAAACATATGCATTATACCAATTTATAGTTGTCAAGTAAACATTACATTTCTGTAAATAATTTTATACACAGTGACCCTAGTACAAAAATTACAGTATTTAATCATTTTATCTCCTTGGTAGGATATTTTGGAAATAGAGAAATCTAGAGACTTGAGGAAATATCCATGTTTGTAGTTAGAAATGTCTAAATGTTTGTGTTTTCTCTTACAGGCTCAATCTCAAGATATAGTTCCAACCATAGGATTCAGCATAGAGAAGTTCAAGTCCTCCAGGTAACCCCTTCTCTCAGTGACGACGAAGCTGTGTTCCCAGACTTACTGGGCAATCCTTAGTCATGTCAGCTGCCCATGAGTTCTCGCCTTTTTGTGCCCCACCCTTTTGTTTATTCTCAGCACTTAAAGTCTAGACCGAATTTTGAAAACCTCATAACCAAAGAAAACATTGTTATGTTATTCATTACAAAATCATATTTAGATTAATAAATTTATTTTATTTTTTTCTTGAATATTAACCATATTTATTGCCCATTAACCATGATGATTTATCTGATAGAAAAAAATTAAAATATTAAAAGTTAGCCATTTAACTTAGTTGCTTAAAATATAGTAATGTTTTGCTTTTGTTTATAGTTTATCTTTTACAGTATTTGACATGTCAGGTCAAGGAAGGTACAGGAATCTCTGGGAACACTATTATAAGTAAGTACTTTTGTGAATATTCCTTAACTACATGGCTACATTTTAATGATAATGATTAGAAATCCAAGGGATTATATGGTTTCTGTATAATAATGTAACTTCATATAATTCATGATACTGTGCCTTTGCTCTCTTCTGTTTTCGATGTTGATTTCTATCTGTGGTTGACATAGCCACACTTTAAGAACCAGCTCTCAGGCTAGGCATAATGGTACATGCCTGTAATCCTAGTACTTGTAATCTGAAGGAATAAGATCACAAAGTTAAGGCCGGCCGGGGGCCTAGATACTGATTTTGAAGCCAAATTGGGTTACATGGTGGAGAGGAGAGGGGAGGTGAAAGGAAAAGAGCGGAGGAGAGGAGTGGAGAGGGGGAAGGGGGAGGGGGAAGGGGGAGGGGGAAGGTACTGTAAAAGTCACCTCAGCTGATGGTTGCTGTTTCCCCAGGCACTCTGTCTCCAGTGCCTGAACAATATTTTATCCAGTCACATCTATATTTAATCAGGTACCACAGCTGCCTTTAGAAAAGAAATTATTCTTTATTTAGTTCTTCAGGGAAATCATAGATTATAAATCAGAATTATTACTGACCACATTTAGTTAAAATAACAAGATTGTTTAACAGTGGATTACTTATTTGATGAGTATTTCCAAACAAGATATTTCTCAGAGTATATGAACTGATATGATGTTCAGTAAGGACTTCAGATACAACAGTTGCCAAGTTACTAGGATCCAAATGTTTGATACCCACGTAATAGTGCATGAAGTATTAAAATAATTTCATTATTCCGTTTCTTTATATCACACAGAGATGGTCAAGCCATTATTTTTGTCATCGATAGTAGTGATAAATTGAGAATGGTTGTGGCCAAAGAAGAGCTTGATACCCTTCTAAATCACCCAGGTACCTGTGTGACATCTTCCATCTGGTATCTGTGCTTTGGGTTCCATCTATATATGTTGGTTTGTTCTTTAATATTAAAAAAGTATTTATGAGATGGAATTATTTTCTATTTAAATTTGTAAATTTTAAAGCTTATTGGTTATACAAAATGTATAATAACTGCCAATTTTATTTATTTACTTATTTACTTATTTTTAAATTTCAAAGTTTTTATAGTGTTTTTGTTTGTGTTATATACTGGCATATATTTCCTTAACATTCTGTGCATGAGTAGGTCAGTTATAGTTGCTTAGGTTGCCTTCTTTTCTTTCTTTCTTTTTTTTTAAATTAATTAATTTATTTTTTCACTTTACATGCTGGTCATAGCCCTATCCCCCTCACCTTCCAGGCCACCCTCCCTCCTTCTCCTCCACCCCTCTTCCCTATTCCCCAGAATAGGGGAGCCCCCCTTCCCATCCACACCAGCTCATCAAGTTTTATCGGGACTGAGTTTGTCCTGTGGCCTGACAAGGCAGTCCTGCCAGGGGAAAGTGATAGAAAAGCTGGCAACAGAGTCCATATTACTAGAAGACCAGTATGAAGCCTGAGCTGCATCTTTGTAGGGGGCCTAGGTTCAGTCCATGTAAGGTCCTTTGTTGGTGCTTCACTCTCAGCAGGCCTCTCTGGGCCCTGGTCTGTTGGCTCTGTTGGTATTCTTGTGAAGCTCCTGTCACCTCCAGGTCCTTTTCTCCTTCCCTCACTTTTCCACAAGACTCTCTACATATCGCCCAATGTTTGACTGTGAGTCTCAGCATCTGTTTCAAGGTGCTCATGGATGGAGCCTCTCAGAGGACAGCTCTGCTAAGCTCCTATCTGCAAGCATACCTGAGTATCATTAATAGTGTCAGGGGTTGGTTGGGCCAAGCGTTGGTTGGACCTTCCCTCAACCTCTGTTCTATCTTTATCCCTGCACATGTAGTAGGAAGGGTGAATTTTTGGTCAAAGTTTTTGTGAGTGGGTTGGTATTCTCCTACCCCTATTAGAAGACTTGTCTAGTTAGAGGGTGTCCTCTTCTGTCTCTACGGCCCCTGTTCATTTTGTTTTTAAGTGTTGCTTAGGTAACAAGGGTAAGAAAGGGAATTAAGTGCAAAGATAAATATGTATAGTAATGAAATTGGCAAGTTGATTTTTATGGAGAATTACATGTACTAATTAAGGCTAGAAGAAATACATGGTGACTTTATAAGATGTGAAGGTACTGCTGTGCGTTGCTTTTCCTGTGGGGGGCAGTTGGACAGCACTGGAACACAGTTTCTAATTTCTAAGCTTTTTAAAACATGTGGACTTGGCTGTACTCAGCAGAGAAGGGCACTTCTGCCAAACTTGGCATCCTTCATAAGTTTGAACCTGCAAACTCACATGGTGGGCAGAGGGAGAGAGTTGACTGCTTCCCATGACTTGTCCTGGGACCTCCACATTCACACCATGACATGCCTATGTGCATGTGTATACACACACAGACACTCAAAACACAAACACACATGCAATGGACACACACAGTTTATGTTTAAAAAAACACAAAACCTTTGGAAAATGTTTCCAAAATTGCAATGGTGAAAAATAAAAAATAATATCTTACTTGTTTATGGTGCTTTGACTTAAAATTAAAGCAGAATCCACTTCCTCCTCTTCCTTGTTGAGGTCTGTCTCCCTTGCGTTACCACTGAAAACAAGAGAAATATTTCTCTTTTTGCATAGATCTGTCTCTGTGACAGGTAGACTCCCCTTCGCTGACCTTATTCTTTGGTTTAAAGCCCCTAGCCAGAGAGCACATGGTCTTACCAAGTAGTTTTAGGGTTGTTTTTTTCTGTATAGATCACTGTTTCTCAAGCTGCCTAATGCTGTGACTCTTTCATACAGTTCCTCATATTGTGGTGATCTTAACTATAAAACTATTTTTTTTGCTTCTTCATAACTGTAGTTTTTCTAGTTATGAATCATAATGTCTAATGTGCAGGCTATCTGATATGCTGACCCACAGTTGAGAACTGCAGATTCGATGAATGTTTAACTATGTGTCTTTAAGTGTCTGTGTATGTGTATTTCAGTTTTAGGGCTTTAGGGCAAAGTGATCCAAAACACTAGAGTGTTATGATGACATTCTTTTCTTTTTCAGATATTAAGCATCGCCGAATTCCAATCTTGTTCTTTGCAAACAAAATGGATCTTAGAGATGCAGTGACATCTGTGAAAGTGTCTCAGTTGCTGTGTTTAGAGAACATCAAAGATAAGCCATGGCATATTTGGTAAAAAAAAAAAAAAAAGCCTCATTGTTCTGAAAAGTCTAAGATTTAGTATTTTTAGATTTTTTGTTTTGTTTTATTTGTTTTTTACATCATTTTATAAATGGCCAAACATGTTAGAATGTACGATAAGTATTTGTTTCACAGAATTGCAAGAACTCATGAAGATATTACTTTAAACTTTTCAAATCCTTTGGTGCTACAAAAAAGTGACTTCCTTTTTCACATAAAATCAACCAAGCCATTGTGGTGTTGCCTTGTCTGAGTCATTGACCAAATTAATTTTCCTGAGTTGTTATTATACTTCCCCATTAACATATGGCCTCTTTTTTTGTTTATTATTTTATGGTGGTTTGTCTTCCTAACACTTAGAAAAGTTAGCTCCCTGGGAGTTAGGTTAGCCAAATTTTGGTTGCTACCTTATTTTTATTTTCCCACTTCTGTGACCAGTATATGTTACATATACTATAAAAATTTGTTCAAATGAAGAAGTAGAGATAATGGTTTTATTTAGACATACTAGTAAACAGGATGTGAAAGGGTTATGCATTATTTATTTAGAAAACAGTTTCTTAATTAACTCCTATGAGATCCTCTTTTACTACATACCCACCTACCTTCCCATGCCCTAAAATGCCCTTCTGTAACATTTTATACATTTTATAAGAGTTACAGTAATAAATAATTCCAGCACTTGGGAGGCAGAGGCAGGCGGATCTCTGTGAGCCAAGGCCAGCCTGGTCTATAGACCAAGTTCCAGGACAGCTAGAGCAGTTACACAGAGAAACCCTGTCTCAGAAAATTTTTTTAATTAAAAAAACAAAAAACAAAGTTACAGTAATAACTAAGGGGAATTTGGACACAAAGTAGAGAAATCTACTGACTCTAGAAGTGACCTAACATGTATGGCAAGAAAGTAGAGGGTATGAATTCCAGTATGGCGTGAGGGATGGGAACACAGTTCTGCTCTTAGCTGAGGAGCTATTGGCAAATATTTGAGAGTAACACAAGCTGGGCTCCTGGGGTTTTAAAAGAGAGGAGGAGGATGAAGTTGGATGGGTAGGGAAGTGGGAGTAAATATGAATCCAAATGCATTGTGTGAAATTCCAATAAGAAAAGCTCCTTAAGAGCTAGCCTTGGTGCTGAACAGAGAAATGTTTAAGTAAACCTTAGAGATATCTCAGGATTCTGCGAGGGCCCCACCAACATTCTGCCCAGGAAGGAAAGAGTGAAGCCTTCCTTGCTTTTGAACAGTGGGGGGCGGGATGGTGCCACTCTACGGTTATTGCGTTTGAATCTGAGGTCTACTGGTATTTGATAGTTTAAGAAGAGTGGGGTTTTAGACAGAGAAAATTTTGAAATAGAACGTTGGCTATCACAAATCATTGGACTCTAAAATGTTGGTCTCCAAAGGCAATATACATTAAAACAAATACTAGTTTTTGTATTTTACTAAGTATTGTAATGCTTTGGCCAAAAGCAGAATGTTCAAACATGTCAAATTTATGAGTGAATTACCTCTCTTCTACCTAAAATAACTAACAGTTTCATTTAAACAGATTCATTTGTACAATTATGACATTTCAAAAGTTCTCCGTGTGAAAGGTGAAATCTTGATGCTGTAAGGATGTTGTCTTCCCTGGTTCTATGCTTTCCATGTAATATAGAAAAATGTCACCATGTTTTTAAACCTACCTATAACTTCTCCTTAATTCAAACAGGGTAGCACCTTACTAAATTCAAATTAGCATCCCGTGTGGAAGATTTGTTCTGTATTTTTTTTATTTCTCTTAAAAGCATGCACAGAATTTTAAAAAAATATGTTTATCTCTCGATTCCAGCTTTAGATATATGAGTGGTAGTACTTAGTGACGCAGAGATAAGACTGTTTCTTTCTCATCCTAGACACAAGTATACGGGTGTAGTCTGAGAGAGTAGAGAAGAGCTCTAGGTCTTTATTTCTGACCATTGTTACTCACCATGGAGCCTAGAGCCTCACTGTGGTGACATATTTTGACTTAGCTCTTTGAGGTTTATTTGGATTTGAGTATTTACTTGTGGAATAGACAGATAATAAGGAAATAATTGTACAAAACGTGAGATGACTGGATTAAGAACTGCGAGAAGGGTAAGGAAGCATGAGGACTGAATGTCTTTTTGGCCTGACTTCAGTCCAGGAGCGTTTCATGCAAAGCCTGGTTGGAGAAGTACATACCCAGTCAGGGCAGGATGAGAAGGGCTCTTCATGGCTGCAAGTGTACCTGTTCCGTTCCACTAATAGCAAGTAGCCTGCCTACAGCAAAGCAGTCAAAGGGGAAATCGAGGACTATGTGTCCACTGACAAGTAACACGGGGCCATAAAACAAAGCACTGTGGCATCTTGGGAAGAGCTTGATGTTTGCTTTAGTCTGAGCCTCACAGTGTGTTTCACAGGAACAGGGGACTCGTTCAGAGAAATAGTTCAGATCATAGGGTGTCAAGTCTCTTCTTGGTAGCCTGCTATCCTTCCACTGAGTGCCACTGGGCCTCCCCATCAAGGGGAGGGAACCACATTGTTTAGTTTCTTTACTATGCTGTTCTAGTAAAATTTAAAAGTCTACTAATGTTTATTATAAAATTAGCCTATAATTATTATGGTGGTATTATCTAACCCGCTGTTGTAGTCAATAAAAGACACAGACTCCTGTTGTATTTTAGAATAAGCCTTATTTTACATGGGGCTAGGCAGATATTTCTTTTTTAAAAGATTTTTTATTTATTATTTATATAGTGCTCTGCCTCCATGTGTGCCTGCATGCCAGAAGAAGGCACTAGATCTCATTACAGATGGTTGTGAGCCACCATGTGGTTACTGGGAATTGAACTCAGGACCTTTGGAAGAACAGCCAGTGCTCTTAACCTCTGAGCCATCTCTCCAGCCCTGGGGCTAGGCAGATATTAACCCCCTAAACTACCTTCCATTATCGCCCAGCCTCCATCCCATGCTATCTGCTTTTTCATTTCTATCTGGGTTACTTCCCACCCATAATTCCAAAATACTTGCTTACATTGTTTATCTGGGCTGCTTCTTCCCATGCGGAACTTCAGAGCTCCTCCTCCTGGCCACGTGGCTCTTTCCTATCCCATGGCAATTCTGGTCCTCCTTCCTCCTCCGGTACCTCTCTCCTACCCAAGATCCTTCTGTTCCCCAAGCCCACAAATCTTTGCTCCACTCCTTCCTTCTGCCCTGCCCAGGTGTAAGCCTTTCATTGGTCAAATAAGGATATGTACCTGTACTTGGGGTTTTTATATACTGTAATGATAATTATAGATGAAATATCACATTAGGCATTTAAGTTCATGGATGGAAGGCAATGGAAGCACTTTTCTTTTACATGCATGTTTCAAATATGCATTTCTGCAATAACCATGTCAGGTCAGTGGTAATATTCCCTCGGTTGCAGATGCCTAAGTTTCCTGCAGTAATAAACATAAAAGTACAATTGAAATTGACTAGAGTTTTTTTTTCCTAATAGCTTATAAAAGTTTATGAGTTAGGCCTGGTGGCTCACAACTATTATTCCTGTGTTTCCAGGGTAGAAGCAAGGGTTAGGCAAACTTGAAGTGTTATGAGACCCTGCCTCAAAAATAAAACAATAACAGCAACAACAAAACGCATGTTATAATTATGAGTTTTTATGCTATAGATAACAGAGCACTTTTCAAACAAAGCTAGTTGATTCTGTGACTATATTGTGGCCTAAGTCAAACATTCTAACAAGGAAATGCTGTGGAGCAGTAGGTAGGGTGAGGTAGGACTCTAGAAAGCTTGTCTGCAGTAAGAAAATAACCTGACATTTACGTCTTCTTAACATCACTAAAAACCCTCATAATCTGTCTCAGGTGTTTTATTCCTAGTCCTCAGATGTTAATTTCCTATGTACAGTTTTTGCACAAATGTATATTATTAGCAAATATTTCTTTGCAATATGGCAAAAATGTTTTTTACTCCTAGAGTTGTTAAGATACCATAAAATGGATTTTTGTGTGGATTTTATTTCAGTGCTAGTGATGCCATCAAAGGAGAAGGATTGCAGGAAGGTGTGGACTGGCTTCAAGGTACATCACAAGCTACTGCATATCTGTAACCTGCTTCTTTTTCATTCATTCATTTCATCTTTATGTTTTAATCTTATTACATCAATGCCCGTTCTTTTTTTATTTCTGCTGTCAGAAAAAACAGTACAGTAAGTATATCATACTTTGCTGCATTTATTTTATTATTTTTTCCTAGGCAGTTTGCTTAACGTGTTTCTGTGTTTACATTCAATAAATATAGCCAATCTAGAAAACGGTTTTAATTTATGGACCTAGATTTTCATTAAATCTAGAAGTTGAAAAACACATTTGAAGTTTGGGACAAATGTTAGGCCTTACTGCTAATAACTAGGACCAAATGACATTATTTTTTATGAATCATGCTGTGTAGCACCCCATTTATATCTCTGTATCTGCACGTTTAAAATTCATATTTAGTATTATAAATACTTCTATTCTGTTTGTATCTTGTTTATTTTCAGTTGAGCTATTTTAAAAATCAAAATAGCTATAATAGATTGGTAGATCACTACTATTTTAGAGAATAAATTAAGATATAGTTTTTTCCTAGGCTTAGATTTTTTACTATGTATAAGAACATCTTGTGGCATGCACATCAATAGAGAGATGTGTGTTCTGAGTGTCAACTTACAATTTTTGCTTACAAATACTATTTCCTTCTACATTAGCCTTTTAGTATTAGATATGTGTGGGACATTTTTTCATTTTTCTTCCTCCATGCCTGTTGTATTGGCTGGAAAGGTAATTTGCATACAAATGCTAAAAGCACATTTCATAGAGAAATGTAAAATCTGGTCTTTGAGTGAATTCCACAGATTCCTTTCCTTTGTTTTTCAAGACAGAGTTTCTCTTTGTAGACCAGGCTGGCCTCAAATTCAGGGAATATGTCTTCCTCTGCCTCCAAGTGCTGAGATTAAAGGCATGTGCCACCACTGCCTGCCACAGACTTTCATTTTTAGATTGTATTTAGTCAGTCAAAACATTTACTATTAAATTGGAAGGAACATTCTAGTCATATTTTATAGGTAAATGAAACAAATACCTTTAATTGTTCTAAAAATCAATAAAGGCATTTTTTTCTTTGATTCCATCAACTTCAATTTTCAAATTTCCATCCTTGATTTCTTCCTTCCCCTACTGACCACTACTCTCAGTGAAGATGAACGGTGTAATGGAAGCCCTTACAACACTCTCAGTGTAGAAATTCTGAGCACAGTACTGAAAGGAAGATGATGTAGCATCTAGATTTTGGTTTCCATCTCTCCTTCTCCAACTCCATTTATATTTTTATTTTTTGTCTGTGGCAGTATCCACTAGGTGTCAGTAATGATCCAATGTTACAGTACCAATTCTCAACTCTTGGCACCAGTTGTATTTCTTACTATTCTGAGCTGTTAACCTTCCTCCCAAGTCTGTTTGAGAGCAGCATATTGTTAGAGGTGCTTTTGTGTCCTTTTGTTGCATCAGTCTCTATAAGGTGAGTAATAGTGTTCATGTTTGCTTTATGCAACAGGAGTAGTTGAGAAAAGAGCTGGGCTATTGAGGAAGCACATTTACCATTAACTTCTCTTCTCACTAGCAAACATTTTTCTTATCCTTTGAAGTAATTTTCACATTGTGATATTAAAAACTTAAGTGTTAAAGTACAATATATATGAAAACCTATACAGATTGACATAACAGATTTAGTCTCTTACCTAGGCACACTATTTAAAAGAGGCTGAGACTACATAGCTTTTAAAAACCTAAAGGTTATGCAAGTTTGTTTTCGACAAGATGATCATTCATTGTATTTCTTTTTTATTCTTTTTAAAAATAACATGTTTAGATTACATCTTAACTGTTGTCCTCTCACTTGTGTCTTCGGGTTCCCCCTCCCCACCCTATTCATAGGATTGCTTATAGAATAGTAAGTAGTATAGACTTTGTTGTTCTCAGTGACCCCTTTGACTGTGAAAAGAGGTTAACAACTATCCTTCAAAACAAGGAACAGTAAATAAAAGAGACTAGCCTGCTTGTAATGTCACTCATTAGTTAAAGACACATAAGAAAACATAACTATAAAAGACCTTTGAGCTATATTCATTTCACTTTTGGAATCCTGAAGTCTCTTAGCATGTTAAATAAAGTTCACTTTGCACCAACTTAATCTTATTTCTTTAAGTTTAGTATTGGCCGTTTTCATGAAATATTGTTACATGATTATATTCTCTTTTGAAAGATTTGGTAATATTTTATGTTTAATAATACCACTATAAATTTTCTAGTTCTGAAACTTTGAAGTGAGAGTTTCTTGGAGGAAGGGTAGGTTTTTTTGGCTTTCTAAGACAGTGTATCACTATTTATGCAGCACTGGCTGACCTAGAACTCACTATATGAACTCCCCAACAATGAGACTACAGACACGTTCTTCCTACCCTGCTTCCAAGTGAGATTTTTTTCTTTAAGTTTTTCCCAAATAATGAAATTTGCTTTATCATATTACAGGCAGGATGAAAATCAGTAGTCCATCCAGAGTTCAAACTCTAATGTTGTTTTGTTTTATTTTGAATACCAAGGATGGTCCAAGGTCATCCGTCACATGTATTAAGCAAACACACATCACTGACAAGCACTATCCTTCTGCTCTACCACCCTATCCCACTTGTAGATTTCAGTACCTATAGCTGCACATGCTCTGCATGTGAGTACTCTAATGAAACATACTCCAACTTCACGTGTCACTAATAATGCAGTATTTTGAAAAGATGTTAACTCCATGTACATAAGGAATGAATGTGGTAGAAATGATCATCTTGTTTGGAGAGCGGGGTAGCTGATAGATGTCAATTGGCTTAACAGGCCTCCAAAAGCCATATCCTAAGCTGGCAGTATGAAATGATGTAATTGACTTTGAAGATCTTCTCTAAGACTCAGAATATGCTGGTAATTAAAAATAATACAATGAAAAATAAAAGATCGATCTGGAGCTAAAAAGAGAAAACAAGACTCCCTCCTCACTCCCCCCACCCCCCACGGCTCAAGGATTAGCCTTTGCAAATATTCAGACACTGGAAAACACCAGACCCAACTGTGTGTGGTAATAGTAAACTGAAAGCAAGGAGGGGCTGCAAGTTTTCATATAGAACATGGTGATTCTCTTCTGTCTTCTACTCCATCAGGACACAGTACAGATAGGCAGAAGATAGGGAGGCTCTTCTGAGGATTCAGTCTAAGAAGTCTGCAGAAGATAAAGTTGTCTCTGAGGAATCAGATTAAGAAGTAGGCAGACACCACAGCACGTGACTTTAATCTCAGCACTCAGAGGCAGAGGGGGCAAATTTCTGAATTTGAGGCCAGCCTGGTCTATAGAGCAAGTTCCAGAACAGCTAAGACTATGTAGAAAACCCCTGCTTTAAAAACAAAACAACAAAAAAGAAAAACAAAAAAAAGAAGACAAAGGTGATAGTAGAAGTTCATCTTTGAAAATCAGACTTCTCCAAGAAAAAAAGACAGTAAATCTATAATTCTGGTGATTGCCAAGGAAAGGCCTTAACCGGAAACACTAGAATAATAAGCATATGTGACAAACTGCACACACATTCCTGATGTCTAGCCTACCGTTTAGTTGCAGTCATTCATATAAACAGATAGCAAAAGGATAGCCAGACATCTGAGGATAAAATTATGAAATACACAAATGAAAACTTGCAAGAAGATTAAAGATATATTACAGTTTATCCTTTAAAAAATATCATTTTCATGGATAAGATCAAGATACTACCTACTGAGAAGAAATTCCAGCAACAAATAAATCAGTTATTTGAAAATAAAAATATAATAACAATGCACATTCGACAAAAGAAAAATAGTGCTAGGAAGCAGGCCAAAGGGATAAGGAACAAAGTTGGAAGCCAGGCATGGTGGTACATTCACACAACCCTGGTATTCAAGATGCTGAGGCAGGAGGATTGGGAGTTCCAGGGCTAGTCTGGCTACTTACTGAGATCTTAATCTCAAAACAAAACAAAAACTTTTTTTTTCTAGAAAACAAAAAAGACAGCCATGCCAGGAGGTTATGGTGCACACCTTTAACACTAGCACTTGGGAGGCAGAGGCAGGTGGATATCTAGTGACAGTGAGTACTAGGATAGCCAAGGCTAGACAGAGAGACCGTGTGTGAAAAAATGAGAACAAAACCCAAAGAAGTCACATTGAAAAGATCCAGTACCAAACATGAGGCAGTTTAGAAAGAGAACTAAGCGCCGGGCGTGGTGGCGCACGCCTTTAATCCCAGCACTCGGGAGGCAGAGGCAGGCGGATCGCTGTGAGTTCGAGGCCAGCCTGGTCTACAGTGAGTCCAGGACAGCCAAGGATGCACAGAGAGACCCTGTCTCGAAAACAAACAAAACAAAACAAAACGAAAACAAAAACAAAAACAAAAAACAAAAAAGAAAGAGAACTAAGCAAATAGGATGTAGAGTCAGCAAAGAGGATTTGTCAGAACTGAACCCTGAAACCCAGTGCTGGGAAGGAGACTATTCCCACCCAAGGCACATCATTAGTAAGGTTCAACCCTGAAGACGGGAAACTTTTGCAATCTTCCTTAGGTGGAAATAGGTTCCAAATAAGGAAAGAATTGTTACATCAAACTTCCCAGCCCCAACTACTTAAGATAGTATTGATAGTCCATGACACTAGCCAGTGCCTGGAAAAGACCATAGAGAATATGCTGAAATCACATACCCTGGCAATATCAAAGTATTGTGATGGTAAAAGAACACAAGAGTAAGGAGCCCATCTCCTTAAGAGTACTGGTCAAGTGCTCATTGTGTGTACATGAGGCCCGAGTGAGTTTAAAGTCCTAGTACTGCTGTAAAGCCAGTAACACATCTGTAATCCCAGTGTGCCAATGACAAGAAGTTGAGATAGGAGAATTCACAGATGTGGGCAGCTAGCCTGGTATACACAACAGCGAGCAACAGAGACCCTGCCTTAAGGTAGAAGGTGAGGGCCAGCACACAGGACTGTCCTCTGACCGCCACATGTGGACCAATAAGTACATGTACACACAGACACATGAATGTACACACACATACACTCACAAAATAAGGATGGAAGGAGAAAGGAGGAAGGATGTTTAGATGGACCAGGAACTAGGAAAACCAGCTCAGGAATGGAGGAACAAATGCACGGGCTGTTAATAAAAGTTCTCAACTGATAATGAAAGAAATCTCAAGAACTGGCAAAACAGGCTGTTTGAGATTGGAAATGTGGATCAGAGAGTCCTCATGAAGCTTAGGGTGAAAACAAGGGCTAGAGAGATGGCTCTGTGGTTAAGGCTGCTCTTCCAGAGGGCCCAAGTTAAATTCCCAGCACCCACATTGGGGGCTCAACCACTCATAAGTCCAGTTCCAGGGTATCCAACACAGTTTACTAGTTTCTGTGAGCACCAGGCATGCATGTGGTACACAATACGCATGAAGGCAAAAATCCATACACATAAATGTTTTTACATAATATTTAAAAGAAGGTGAAAACGATGGATTATATAATGTGCTTCCCATGTGAGAGTATTTGGATTGAGCTAATGTTAAATTGCTTGAGGAGGAAGAAGAAGGAGAAGGGAAAAGAAGTTATAGATAAGTAGTAAGTAGACGGGCTGGGTGGCAATTATTCCTTTAGGGAGAACAAAATTTATAAGAAGAAAGCATACATACCGCCTGTCTGGGCACTGAGTGACACTGGCATAGTCATGCAGATAATGATGGCATTAACTGAGTTAGCAGTACCAGGAGCATAAAGTTTGCAGAGGAGTCACTAAATGGGAGGAGTGAGAGCTGAAGTCTGAGAAAGCTACTGATGCCTCCAGAACTACTGTGTGTTGAGTGAGTTATAAGTAATTACCAGAAAAGAATTGTAGGGATTTCTGTCCAAAAAGGAACAGTGACCAAAGGGACTCCTGCCTGTCTTTCTCGTAAGCCTGTAAACCTAGCTAGTTAATTCTATACCTACTTACAGCTTACATAAAAATCAATACAGTAGCATTACTTGTACCTTAAGGAAACAGATGTACACATAGGGCCTTCCGTGCCGTGTAGATTTGCCTTGAGTTGATTTACAGAAGAGGGTTGCTGCTGTTTCTCTTGTGAGGCTGACAATGGTTTTGTCTGTTTATTATCAGATCAGATCCAAGCTGTGAAGACGTGAAAAGATAGTCTCTGGAAACCTCCAAGATTTTCAATTAAAGGAATCTATGTAAAGCATACTGGATAATCTCAAATTTATTTTCGAGGATTTATGCAACCAAGAATATTTTTCAATATTCTGCTTGCTTTTGTGGACTCTGGAAGAACTTTGTGAGGATTTAGGAATTGAGCCATTGTTAGTCTGGCCGTAACTATATGAAGTCTAACATTCCCTCGGAACTCCTTAGTCCCAGTTTCTTGTCTACACGTTGTTGTAATTAGAATGTATAAATACCAGTTATAAGCCATCTTGATATTCTATCATGATTTATGATATCTTTAATGTATTTTTATTTTTAATTGTCTTCTAAAAGTTTAGTTTATTCTAAGATTTTGAAGCGCAAATTGTGTTAGGGAAACAACTTTGAAGATTTATAAGGGATCACAGGTAATTGGTATATATGTAATTTTTGTGTCACTATCAATAAAAAAAAGAAACCTATCAACTAGAGTACCCTTATTTGTGCTGAAAAGAATAATGTATTGCTCTGGTGTTTGGTGCTTTACTGCCAAGTGTTATCTGAGACCAACTGAACTGAATTTATTTACTCGGTGCTTATTGAATAGTTCCATACTTTCTGATCAGACATGGCCCTGTAAACCTACATATTTGTATGTCACTACATAACCATGAAGGTTTGGGTGTGTTGTCAGCCCATTGTTTTGGGTCATTCATATATGTAAAATATCTCCTGCCTTCACTGAAATCAATTTAGTGAGGGAGAATCTAAGATCATTTCATATATGATTGACAAATTTTATTTCATTGGCTGAATGACAACATTGCATCTTCAAATTAATAAATGTAAATTTAATAAGTATTTAATGTTTTATAACTGACTTGTTTTCCCCTAAACATGTTGTGTGTTAATCAGCTTTCTATTATAGCAAAATACAGGAGATAATTTGTAAAGAGAAAGGAGGAAGGAGGGGGAGAAAGAGAAGAAAGAAAGGAAGAGAAAAAGATTCACGTTCAAATTCTGAAGGCTTCAGTTTCTGCTCAGCCCCTTGTATTCAGAGTCCTGTGTCAAGGCAGTTTCATGACTGCAGTACATGACAAATGGAGCCCTTCACTTTTACAGCTAAGGATGCAAAGAAAGAAAGGGTGGGTAAGAAACCACTTCACGAGTTTATCTTCAACTCACTACTTAAAAGTACAGTCAAAATATAAATTACAGCAGACTTCTGTACCTTAGCAAACTATCTATAAACTGCAGTGTGAATGTTCTTTATGTTCCTTAGAATTTTAGACATATTTCAGGTACACAACATATGTAACTTCTTACAACCTAAAGACCATTTATAATTGTAAACTCTAATTCAAGCTCTCATTTTAAATTAGACTCTGAGACTATTCACACAACAGTGATGTCAATTCCAAAAACTATTGCATTTGAAAGAAAAACTGGATTATATCTTAAACATTTATGGCAATGAAAATAAGAGAAGACAAAAGGTCAGTAAAACAAATGCATTGTTAAACATATCCCAGTGGTGGTAGATATTTTTCCAGTTAAAGCTATATAATCCAATTTCTCAAAATACAGAAATACAATGAATGGGCATTTGAAAAACTAAAAATCCTCAAAATATTGTAGTGGTTCCATGATGTGTCTGTTGTAGTGGTTCAGGGGTATGCCTATTTTGCAAGTCATGAATTGCTTTCATTAGGATGCAGCCAGAATGCCATCAGTCTAGAGTTGCTTTAAATGAAAGATGCGGTGTGATTTTCTTTTTGTATTATTATTAATTTATTGATTGGGTCACTTTACATCCCAGTCATAGCCCCCTTCTCTCCTCCCAGTACTACTATCCCTTCCTCGTCCCCCACTCCCCTATTGCTCAGAAAAGGGTAGCACCCCTACCCACCCATCCTAGCTCATCAAGTTCCATCAGGACCGAGTTCCTCCTCTTCCCGTGGCCTGGCAAGGCAGTCCCATCAGGGAGAAGTGATCAAAAAGTAGGTAACAGGCTCCATGTCAGAGACAGCCCTCTGTCCTTTCCTAGTGGACCCACATGAAGCCTGATGTGCCCATCAGTAACATGTATGTAGAAGATCTAGAACCGGTCTATGCATGGTCCTTGTTAAGTGCTTTGGACTCCATAGGCCCCTGTTGGCCCTGGTTAGTTGGCTCTGTTGGTCTTCTTGTGGAGCTCTTGTCACCACCTCTAGGTCCTTTTTTCCTCCCCCCCTCCCCCACTTTTCCACTAGACTCCCTATGCTTCCTCCAAGTTTGGCTGTGAGTCTCAACATCTCTGTCAAGCTACTGGTGGGTGGAGCCTCTCAGAGAACAACTCTGCCAGGCTCCTGTCTGCTAGCATAGCAGAGTATTTTTAATAGTGTCAGGAGTTGGCTCTCTTCCACGGGGTAGGTCTTGGGTTGGGCCAGGCATTGGCTGGACATTCCCTCAGTCTCTATTCTATCTGTTCTATCTTTATCCCTGCACGTCTTGTAGACAGGGTACGTTTGTATAGACGTCTTTGTGGTGGGTTGGTGTTGTCCTAACTCCACTAGGAGACTTCTCTAGTTAGAGGCTATCTCTTCAGTTTCCATGGCCCCTCCTACTAGGAGTCTCAGCTAGAGGCCCCCTTCATAACCTCCCAGAGGCCTATTCTGACTTGGGTCTTCAGCTTGTCACAGAGATGCCTTTACCCACAGTTTCTCCTTTCTCTGCAGGCCCTCTGTCCTCCTGCTCCCATTCTTCCCAGGTCTGATCTCCACCCTTATTTCTCTCTGCATCCCCTCTCCTACCTTGTTCCCTCTCTTCAGCCACTACCTCTGTTTATTCTATTTCCTCTTCAGAGTGAGATTTAGGCATCCTCTCTTGGGTCCTCTTTGTTGGTTAACTTCTTTGGGTCTGTGCATTGAAGTATATTTATCATGGACTATGTGGTTAAAATCCACTTACAAGTGGGTACATACCATATGTGTCTTTCTGGGTCTGGCTTACTTCACTCAGAATGAGCTTTTCTAGGTTTTCTTTTTAATAGCTTAGTAGTAGTCCATTATGTAAGTGAACCACAGTTTCTTTATCCATTCTTCGGTTGATCAACATCTAGGTTGTTTCCAGATTCTGCTATTACAAATAAAGCTGCTATGAACATTATTGAGCATGTGTCCTTGTATGGTAGAGCATCTTTTGAGTATATGCCTAGGAGTAGTATAACTGGGTCTTGAGATAGAGTTAGTTCCAGTTTTCTGAGAAAGCACCAGATTGCTTTCCAAGTGGTGGCACAAGTATGCTCCTCCAGCAGTAGAGGAGTGTTCCCCTTTCTCCATATCCTCGCCAGCATGTGCTATCACTTGAGTTTTTTATCTTGGCCATTCTGACAGGTGTAATATGGAATCTTTGAGTCATTTTTATTTTCTTGATGAATAAGGATGTTGAACATTTCTCTTATGTGCTTCTTAGCCATTTGATATTCCTCTATTGAAAATTTCTCAGTTTAGCTCTGTACTCCATTTTTTAATTGAGTTATTTTGCTTGGTGATGTTTAATTTTTTGAGTTCTTTATATATTTAGGATACTCGCTTTTTGTCAAATGTAGGATTGGTGAAGATCTTTTCTCAATCTATAGACTGCCATTTTGCTCTATTGTCAGTGTTCTTTGCCTGACAGAAGCTTTTAAGTTTTGTGAGGTCCCATTTATTAATTATTGATATTAGAGCCTGAGCTGTTGGTGTTCTGTTCAGGAACTTATCTCCTGTGCTAATGAGTTCAAGGCTCTTTCCCACTTTCTAGTCTAATAGATTTAGTGTACCTAATTTCATATTGAAATCTTTGATCCACTTGGACTTAAATTTTTGTGTAGGGTGATTAAATATGGATCTTTTTGCATTTTTCTACATGTAGACATCCATTTAGACCACCACCAATTGTTTAAGATGCTGTCTTTTTTTTTTTTTTTCCATTGTATGGTTTTGGCTTTTTTCTCAAAAATCAAATGTTCATAGGTGAGTGGGTTTTTCTGTGACTTTGATTTGATTCTTTTGATCAACCAGTCTATTTCTATGCCAGTACCTTGCAGTTTTTATTGCTATTGCTCTGTAGTATAGCTTAAAGTCAGGGGTGGAGATACCTCTAGAATTTCTGTATAGAATTGTTTTAGCTAGTCTGTGTTTTTTGTTTGTTTGTTTGTTTTTCCATATAAAGTTGAAAATTGTTCCTTCAAGGTCTGTAAACAATTGTGTTGGAATTTTGATGGGAGTTGCTTTGAGTCCGAAGATTGCTTTTGGTAAGACCACCATTTTTACTATGTTAGTCATACTAATCCATGAGCATGGGAGATCTCGCCATCTAATATTTTCTTCAATTTCTTTCTTCACATACTTGATGCTCTTGTCATACAGGTGTTGACTTGTTTGGTTAGCATTACACCAAGATACTTTATATTACTTGTGGCTATTGTCAATGGTGTGCTTTCCCTAATTTTTCTCAGATCATTTGTTGTTTATATACAGGAGGGCTACTGATTTTTAGTTTCTGCCTCAATGATCTGTCTATTGGTAAGAGTGGGTATTTAAGTTTCCCACTATTAACGTGTGGTGATCAATGTATGATTTAAGCTTGAATAATGTTTCTTTTACAAATGTGGGTACCCTTGTTTTTGGGCTCAGATGCTGAAGATTGAGATGTCCTCTTGATGATTTTTTCCTTTGATGAGAATGAAGTGTCCTTCGCCATCTCTTGATTAATTTTGGTTGAAAGGCTATTTTATTAGATTTTGGGATGGCTATTCTAGCTTGCTTCTTGGGTCCATTTGCTTGAAAAACATTTTTCCAGCCCTTTCCTCTGAGATAACATCTATCTTTGTTGCTGAGGTGTATTTTTTCTATGCAGCAGAGTGTTGGATCCTGTTTTCATATCCATGCTGTTAGTCTGGGTCTTTTAATAGGAGAGTTTAGTCCATTGATGTTGATAGATGTTAGTGACCAATGGTTGTTAGGTCCTCTTATTGTGGTATTGATGGTGATAGTGTGTTTGTTTGCTTGTCTTCTTTTGGTTTTGCTATTGTGATGTTATCTTACCCTGTGTTGTCTTGGGTGTAGTTGACCTTCTTGGGTTGGCGTTTTCCTTCTAGTATCTTCTGAAGGGCTGGGTTGTTGCATAGATATTGTATAAAATTGGTTTTATTTAGGTTTGGTTTTGTCATGGAATATCTTGTTTACTCCCTTTATGGTGATTGATAGCTTTGCTGGGTATAGTAGTCTGGGCTGTTTGGATTATTATGTGGTGGGAGGAATTTATTTTCTAGTCTAGTCTATTTCATGTTCTGTAAGCCTCTTGTATGTTTAAAGTCATCTCTTTCTATGGGTTGAGGAAAGTTTCTTTAATAATTTTCTTGAAAGTATTTCCTGGTCTTTAGAGCCTGGAATCTTCTCAACTATTCATAGATTTTGTCTTTTTGTGCTGTCCTTGATTTCTTTGATGTTTTGTTTTAGGAATTTTTCAGTTTAATATTTTCTTTGACAGATGTATTGATTTCTTCAATTGTATCTTCTACGCCTGAGATTCTCTCCGCCATCGCTCGTGTCCTGTTGATGGTGCTTACCTCTGTGCTTCCTGGTCTCTTCCCTAAGTTTTCCATCTTCCAGGATTTCCTTAGTTTGTGCTTTCTTTGATTCTATTTCCATATTCAGGTCTTGAACCATTTTATCCATTTCTTTTATCTGTTTGCTTGTATTTTCCAGTATTTCTTTTATGGCCTCTATTTGTTTGATTCTATTTTCCTGCATTTCTTTGAGGGATTTATGCTTTTCCTCTTTAAATGCCTCTAGCAGCTTCATAAACATAGATATAAGGTCATTTTCTGGTGTTTTAGCTGCATTAGAATATCCAGTCTTCATTGGAGGTTCTGGTGGAGCTTATTGCACTGGTTTTTGCTGACTGTGTTCTTATCCTGACCTTTAGCCATCTGGTTGTCCGTGGTGTCAGCTGTTTGTTCCCAGAAACTGCTGCGTTTCTTGGACCTTTGTGATCTAGTGAGGTCCTTCCAGTCTCCTCAAGGCAGCTAGTGCAGATGAATTGAAGGCTGGATCTGCATGTCTTTGGAGTCTGGAGTCATTTCAGGATGGCGGGTTAAGTCTGGAGGAACAGGACTGGCACTGACGTTTTAGAGTCAGCCAGTCAGCCACATGCAGCTTCTTATTTGCCAAGCAGATACTGTACTCCCAGAACTCAGGTTCAGCTGGGCTCTGCCATCTTGGAGCCAGAACATGTATTGCTCCTACTGTCCAGCTCTTCTCCAGATGAGAACCAGTAGATTCGGGGAGTGAAGGTTGGGATGCTGTCTCTGGTATATAGGTGCTGCCATTGGTGAGGATGGAGGAATCAAGGTCTGATTGCTGGAGTGGAGCTCCCTGGAACTGGGGACCCGCACTCCAGTAAGCAGAAAGCTCTGAGCCTGGGGCCATTCCCGACTCCTGGACCTGGAAGACTGGCACAGGGGGCCTGGAACTATGTGTTTTCAGCTCCTAGGATGTCCCCTCCTGTCTGGGAAACACCAACATTGGCGTTTTGGAATCAGGTGCCAGGTTACTCACGGGATCTACAATCTGGTCTTCTGCCACTCAGATATGGTACACACTAGCCGCCACTATCTTGGGAGGCCTCTGGTGTGGTTTTCTTTAAACATGTATTTACATTTGTAGAGGGATTGCAATGTGGAGGTCAGAGGACATTGTTTAGGAGTTGGTTCTCTTCCATCATGTGAGTTCCTGGGATTGAATTTGGGCCATTAGGTTTGCCAGCAAGTACCTTCACCTAATAGTGCCATCTTCACTGCCTATGCTGGCATTTAAACAAAGATACAACAAAAACAGATTCACTGTAACAATTTTAGAAAGGCAGAGAAAGAATTCAAATCTTCACCTACCATGTATTATTACACATTGAGAATTTTACATCATTTGGTCTTTACAACCCTATGTGCTATGCCCTGTTGGATCTGTTTTGTGGATTAAGAAGATTGGACCTGTTGCGTGATACTTTTCCTAGGTAACTAAGAAGAAACATCTACTCATCACAGAAAGCACACTAACAGTGTACCAAAGAAAAGAGTCTTCCGAAGTCTAAGTTGGTAAACCAGTAATCTTATTAGGGCGGGTCTGGGGAGATGGCTCAGAGGATAAGAGCCATCCTTCCAAAGGTCTCGAGTTCAATTCTCAGCAATCACATGGTGGCTCACAACCATCTATAAAGAGACCTGGTGCCCTTTTCTAGCATGCAGGCACACATATGGACAGAATACTGTATAAATAAATAAATCTTTAAAATAAAAACCTTATTAGGGCTACTGACTCTGGAGTATGAATGAATGGTTACAGGATCATGGACAACTCCAAATCACCTACGTCACCAAAGAGCTCCACTTCTCCCAGTGTGGCCGAGGATTTAGAAAAGCTGAATCTGAAGGTCTGTACCATAGGTGGACAATTCAACTAGCCAGGTGTCCCTCCCTTGGCAGGGCTTACTGCTTAGTGTTCTGAGTCAGGTAAGTCTCAGGGGCTTCCTGACACTTAGTAGTAGTTTTCTTCCTGAGTCTGAATGAGCTGCCCTTTAGAAATTCTTGATCTAAAGAGCTTGCTTCCAGGATAGAATGCTTCATTTCAGAGGAGAGTTCTTTATTTACTACAGGACATAAAAAGGGTCAGTGATTTGATAAGGCCACAGAGCTGGGAAATGCACTCTGTTTAGAATAGATTATCCAAAAACAGATAAAAGATTCTATTTAGTAATATTACTAAAAAAGTGAAATTGATTAGAAAATCAAACTACAAACTACTGGATGTATTCTTTTGTTGGGTGTTGGGTTCTTTTTGTTTGTTTTGATTTTATTTTCATTTTGAGCCTATCAATACTAAAATGAGATGAGGTGCATTAGACTTTGTCAAATTAGATAAAAGTAACTTTTCTTTTTCTTCCCCAAGACAGGGTTTCTCTCTATAGCTTTGGCTGTCCTGGACTCACCAGTCCCTGTCTCCTGAATGCTGGGATTAAAGGTGTGTGCCACCATGCCCAGCTGATAAAAGTAACTCTTAAAAGGACTTGGCCTGGAGGGATGGCTCAGAGGTTAAAAGCACCAATTGCTCTTCCAGAGGTCCTGAGTTCAATTCCCAGCAACCACATGGTGGCTCACAACCATCTATAATGTGATCTAATGTCATCTTCTGGCCTGCGGGTATATTTATTTATTTAACAAATAAATAAATATTTTTTAAAAAAAGACTTAAGACTAATTAACTAGTAACATACATAGGAAAATATTTAGAAGAAAAACACCTTCCCCTTGTTCCCATGATCTCTTTAAGACCTATTATTGATATAAACATAATCTGTCCCTATACCTCATTTTCAAGGAAATATTCTATAGAAGCAAATTAGATAATATAGAATGTCACCTATAATCTGAAATTATTGTGTTGGTTCTTAGCATATAATTGCAATATATCTGAAAGTTGAAACAACTGTCTCCCCATGTTTAGACATCAGCGTTGAAAAGCTTAAGCACTGTAACAGCATTTTGTAAAATGTTCAAATCTTACAGTGTTATTTGTTTTACATTTAAATATTTCTATGTTGTCCAGGCTGTTTTATAAGCCATAGAAGAACTGAGTTTTATATGTTTTTTCATTTATGCATTCTGATAAAAATTGTGAATTATACCCTCATTACTTGAAATTATTTTTTTCTTTCAGAATTTTGGCACATCACTTTTATGATTTCCATAATTACATTCATTTACTTGTGAAAATAATTGCTTAATTCAGGTTGGTGTAACAGACTAGCCAGTCTTGGCAGCTTATGCACCACAGAGGTAGAGGATGGAGCTCAGCCATCAGGCTTCCTGTGCTTTGAGGTTCTATAGAGAGCCACCTTCTCATCGAACCACATCAGCAAAGAGGGAGAGAACACTGGCTATCTATAAGAGTACTGAGGCCATTATATTCTAACAGAGTTCCACCATTATGGACTAATTACTTCTCCAAGGACAGTTCCTCCTAGTATCACACTGGTGTTTAAGATCTCAAACTGAGCATCTTGTATAAACATAAGCATTCAGTCTGTTCCACTACTTAGGGCAGATTCAACTTGGGTATCACTCTAAAATATTAAATAAAATATGCCAGTTTACCTAATTTATGTACAGAATATGTTCTCTTACTATTTTTCTTTTATTTCTTAGTTTAAACATATATTGGTTACTTGCTATCATCTAATACAACTTGAAGGAAGGATTTATTTTGACTTACAGTTCCTGGGGGTATAGTCCATGCCAGAGAAAGTATGGTGCCAGCAGCAGTAAACAACTGGGCTCATTGAGTCTGTAGTCAGGAAACAGAGAGTGATGAGTGCTTGGCCTCAGATTGTAACCCTTTTATTCCATCTAGGACTCCAGCCTGTGAAATGATACCACCAGCATTTAGGATGGGCCTCCCTGTATCAGTTCAGTTAGGTAATCCTCCTGGCATGCCCACTGGTTTGTTTTCTTTGATGGTTCTATATTCACCAAGTTGTCAGTAAAGATTAACCACCATAACTCCTATCCTTGTCAATGTGACACCCAAACACATCACTATTAGGCTTCCATTCCTTGTTCCCATAAGCTTATGGCCATGTCGTAAGGCAGAATGCTTTCTGTCCAACTTCAAAAGTGCCCGTAGTCTTTAATAACTACAGTGCTTTATAAGTCAAAAGCCCAAGGCTCATCTGGGACTCAAGGAATTTCTTAACTGTGAGTTCCTATATATAAAAAAAAAATTAAAAGCAAGTTATATCCTATATAGACCAGTACAGAATAAACATTCTTCTCTCAAAGGGATGGATGAGGGCACAGCAAAGAGTGGTTAGGGCCTAAGCAGGACTGAAATCCAGCAAAGCAAACACCTAACCCTAAAGCTTTGTGCCTGTCATCTATTACAAGTGGACTCCTCTGGACCCCAAAGGGTTTAGACAACCCGCTGGCCACTTGTTTTGCATGCATTTTCTTTCTTGAACCAGCTACTCTCCATTCTGCAGCTTTCTTGGTAGGTGTTTGGTGGTCCTAGCATCTCCAAATGTTGGAGTCTGAATTACAACTCAGGTTTGACCTTCCTGTAATAGTAGTATCTCAGGTCCTCCTTGCAGGGACTTTGACCATGCCACATGTTGCCTGACCTCACGGCCTCTCTGGAACAAAGGCACAAGAGTCATTAAGCCCCTCAATGGGACACTCTTCATCTAAGCAACAGAAGTGAAAATACTACCAACCAGGTAAATGTGATTTACTTCCAGAGAACATGCCGACAAGCAACTCTTCAAATGAGTCAAGCCCTTTCTCACTGTAAAGCCCTGTGTTTGCTCTTTCCTCTGCCTTCAGTGCCTCTACAAGAGCAGTACCTGCTCTTAAAAATGGAGCCACCTCTGCAGCCCCATTTCTGTATTTCTTAACAGGAGCACTAACTAGCAAACTGACAATGCTCCATTCAGCATGAATTCCAAGTAGCAGCTGTGAGAAAGGAATTCCACAGAAGACTGGCAAACAGCTGTCAAAATGATTCTTTACACACCTGATTTTACTCCTAAATTAGATACTTCATCTGTAATAAGGCATCCAACTTCAATGAGATATACTGGTCTAACCTGTCCAAGGCAGTAATTGGCAGTTGTAAACTGAAATTATATGGGTCGCATGGGGATTGGGACAGCAGTTTCTCCATCTGCATATTTCTCATACCTATCATTTTCATTTACTTTTCAATTATGCAATTTTTAAAAGAAGGTCAGGAGAATGCAATAAAGAGTTCACTTGGAGGTAGTTTCAGATTAACATACCAAGCTCATGGTTGCCATGTATTTATTACACATGGTGTCTGATGATTCATGATTTAGAGGCATCTATTTATTGTCTTATTTCCAGACCAAATCAGAAGCCAAAGTAGACACTAAATATATGTCTGTCATCGACACGGTATCATGCATTCTGTATTATGGTGCTTTTTTGACTAGTGTGATATTCATATTACAGATCTGTGCCAGGAAGTGTTTTAAATATGTGCTGGCTATAGAACTTACTTATTCACGCTTCTCGAGACTTTTGTCTGTAAAATCTATCATGGCTTGCTCAAGCTACACAGTGTGCCACTTTGTCCTTTTGGGCCCATGTTCCTGTTATCCACAGGACACATTTGTCATGTAGTTTTGCAGTTTGCCGACTCTTCGTTGTGTTTTTCCTTCTCAGACTGAGCTGCTTGGGACCGAATCACCTCGGTGGACTGCAGTCACTAAGCAGCTGGCCTGAAAGGACCGAGCAGAAGTTTGCTGAACACAGACTGCCTCTGACCTCTTTATAGACAGAGTATTTGGGGAGTTGTCATTTGGGCGATTTTTGTTTGTTTTGTATACAGTCCGCTCACCAACTTTTCTAGTTAAGTTTGAAGCAGTCAGCACTAGAGGAGTGAAAGAGGAGTCAATCATTTACATTTTTATTTAGTTCTCTATTTCAGTGCTTTCTCTTTTGTTCTGTTTCTCTGAAATAGGGGCACTTGGTAGATTTCTAAGTAAATATGTAATTATTAGGCTTTTAAAAAACTTGTTTGTTTTACGTTTTCTGACTACCTTATTGAGCTGCTAAGGAAGTTTGGTAGTTGTGACTTGTCAGATTTTATTCAAAGATACATTGGGTTCTAAAACTAGTACTGCTTTATTTAAACCTCCAAAGCAAATGTGCTGTCTGTATACCCTCCATAAAGTGATAGGAAGAAGGAGAATGAAAATAGTCCTTCAGAGCCTGTAGGTGGCTGATACTTTGTAGAGACAGATGCTCCTTCTTAGATGGAGTACATGACTGATTTGAATGTTAATTTAGTACTGTTACATTTAACAACAACAACAAAAGCCACTTGATTTTTGGCTTTTTGAATCTGTCTTCCTAGGTGGCTCCAGTCGACCTCAAACTTGCTGCGTATCTTAGCCTGACCTCAAACTTATAGTATTTTGTTTTAACTTTCCACATGTTAGGGTTGCAGGTGTATGTCACCAAATCCAAGTTAAAATTTTTACTTCTTAAACAGTTTTGCTGTGTATGGATTGAACCCAAGGCCTTGCATATATGGGGCAAGCATTGTCACCAAGCTGCACTCCCGGCCAACATTTTGTAATGTTTTACATTTCTGAAGGACTTTAAGTAATAGTAGTTCAGAATGGAGTTAAGATTTCCATAAATAATTCTGTCAAGTCTCTGTTTAGTTCTAAATTCACTGCTCTATCACTCTAAACCAAAGGAGACCAATTTTATTCTAGTCTACGTAATAGAAATTTGTGTACAGGAAATAATGCTAGCCTCAATTTTCAATTAGGTAAAGGACCCACAGGAAAACAGTGGTTCATTTTATTTGACAACATGTAGCATGTCCATCTGCTTCCTCTCCCTAATCAGAACCTGTGCTCAAAACAGCATCTGCCTCTATATCTTGCCTGTAAACCATTCACAACAAATCAGTCTGGTAATTAAGTCTCCTAGTCAGAAGGATCAGGCTTCCAAAACATATATGCTATAAAGTTTAAAATAAGTGAAATAAACATCATAAGCCATTTTTTAAACTCTAAAACAGTACTATGATATCCATATAAGCAAGATGCGCAATCAACACTTAGGTTGTACAGCCCATATATTTATAAATAATGGTTGTTATCAGAGTAGAAGCACTGAAATCGCATTTTAAAACTACACAACAGTGCATACATAGCCCATGTACTCAGATGAAGTGTTTTGGAGAAACACTATGTGGTCTGAGTTTATTATTTATTATTATCTAATAGTAAATTGTTACTCTGAGGCATTACACCTGCCACTGTATGAAGCTGATTAATATTGAATAGAATATTAAAATTGATATTCTAGTTTTACTTCTTTTTCATAGCATTTGAGACAGACACTGGCATATCAAGCTGAAGCCATGTGAACAATTACTTTGGAATATACTTTATAATCTACTTTTCCAAAGATAGTCTCCTATGTATATACTGGAAAGGACATAATATTTCTATATCAGCAAGCCTCAGATTGTTCAAAAGTCCATATTCAATCCTTAATGGTCATAAAAAATTTTAAGGATTTTTTTTTCTGCATATAATATTATCTCAGAGGAATAAAAGAACAAATGTAACTTAGGTCAAACTAACACATCTATTTAACCATTAAATCACATGTTTGAATGATTTCACTCTCCACATGCTCTGCAAATAAAACCAGGAACAAAACAGCAAAACATCATGTATTCCATAGAAGTTCGAATAACCAATTACTTTAAAATTTCACCATCTGCTCTCATTGAAGCAGTAAGACAAGGCATTTCCCCACGCCACAAACCATGATAATCAGAATGTAACAGAATGAGAAATGCTAGCATCCTCTCTCCTTTCTTATTTGCTGTGATGGTTTTTAATGAAAGCTTGAGTGTACAGACAAAGGAAATGGGTGGCTATACCTCCGCCTCTCTCCTAATTGAGTGCTTCTATCCAGTAATAGCTTTTTGCTGCCCTGGGCAGCTTGACTTTGCCTCATTTGGCCAAGCACAGCTATTATTCTAAGAGGCAGCCAGTGAAGTGCCCCAATCCATCTGTTTGCTTTTTCATGGGCTGGTGCTTTCCTTGATGTTGACAGCTGTCTTAATATTCCTGGGCCACCTGCCACACAGTAAATACTGTGCTCGGAGATAGATTCTGTCGCTTTTCCCTCTGCTAGAGTTTCCACAACAACAGACAAGCTCAGCATTTCTAACCTCCTCATGCATCCTCCTCCAAAGGCTTCAGAGACCAGCACTTCCTGTCGACGCTTTTACTTCTGAGCAGTACAGTACTTATGCTTTGGGGGTACCAATTCAGTCACATGTGACAGGCTTGAGACTTTCTCATGTATCCTAGGGGATCCTGGGGTTACTCTTTCGGGGGAAGTGATGTAGTCACAGGAGGCAGAGAATCTAGCATTAGGCCAGTTAGTTCCTCCTGTGGGCTTTCCAGGACACTCCTCCCCACACATTCCTATGGACGTTTTCTTTCTCTTACCCTCTCTTTAAATATCTGTTTTCCCATCAAATTTGTTCCTTGAAGGAAAGCATATTATCTTAGTCACTAAACATGAGCACAGGTCTGACACATCCTGGGCACATAAAAGACATTAAGTTTTGTGGCATCTGCAGTTTTTAAAGCTTTTCAGGAATCTCTTTTTATACTGATTAAGAATTTCATACACACATACAATGTGTTTTGATGAAGTCCAGTCCCCATTCCTTCCCTTCAACTGTTTCCCTATTCCATCACAACTATTCTTTTTCTTCTAGGTGGGGTCTTTTTTAAAGCAAAATCATTTAAACTGAAAATGAAATTGATATAAAATGGGACACAATAGAATGCAAATTAGTAATTCTAAAAGATTGACTATCCTACAAACTTACCAACTCTATAAAAGCAATGCATTTTTTCTTTTTTCTTTTCTTTTCTTTCTTTCTTTCTTTTCTTTTCTTTCTTTCTTTCTTTTTTTTTTTTGTACCTGCTGCTTGGTGTATGTTTACATACTAAATATTCATGGTATATTCTTTGAAAACCTTTCATATGGAAGTATTTTCAATGTCGCTGTATGCACAAAACAAAGGAATGAAATAGCTCAGCCTTTGCACTGGTTCGCTTGGTCTTATTTATTATTCATAGAAAGGCCATGAAAACAAGGAACTTTACATTTACACACTGACATGCACACACAGAGCTCAAAATTATGGTATAGGTTTAAGTCCTTACAAATAAGAAGTCTGAAAAATTCTATTTTACATCATTTACATCAAACAGAAAAGATGTTTGGAGTAACTGTAGCTATAAAATTGTAGAGTGTGTTATGGAACATATTACTATTATGACAGAAATTATGTCAATTAGAAACAATTCTGTGCCTTGAAATGTTGTCTGCTGATATCTGGGATACATTACATATGTCATACCCCAGCTGCACAGTTCAATCTTGTCCCTCCTTCACTATGCACATACTTGCCGGGTTGGAAGCCACAGATGTGTTCATGTCTGGACAGAATCTGTAACCCTGCATCTTGGGTGTAAATCTCGATGAGTTGTGCAATAAACAAAATGAATCTAAGCAATAATTCAACTATCCTCTGGGAGGAGCAGCTTAAAACTACATAAGCATTCCCCAACAAGTTCAAAGGCAATCTCTTTTCTATTTGCTAGATCTCAGTATGAGCCCAAGAAATCTAGTATCTACTAATTGTAGAAGCAAGACAGAGGGAAAGTCCTGTGGTCTCAGTCAACTTAGGTTTTCTTTCGCAGTCATCTAAGAACAAGCAACCATCCAATCACTGCTCACACAGGAAAAGGCTGTACCACCGAGGTGTCTTCAAACTTGGAACGTTATCAGCTTCACAGTAAGAATGTTCCCGCCTCATGCACATACGAAAGTGGAACGAGTGAAAATGACTTCTCGTCAAAATTAGTATCTTCTAAGATCTTTACAACTCTCTAAAGTTGAAAAATATTTTTCCACAGATTTCATAGTGAAATCCTAGAATTTAGGATGTAAGAGTCTGCTATTATAAGTTGAGACTGTAACACAATAGGACATCTAAAAAATCTGGTAAATATTGGAAAACCAAATAAATGAAAATGTAATACCAAGGACTTTGTATATTCTGAGTCTAATGCTTCTGTATGTACCTAGGAAACTGGTTATAAAGAAATATTAAAACGTGGACTACTGTAGCATTTTCCTTTCAAAGACAATTGAGAGAAATAGTATAATTCAAAGTCAGAATTGCTTCATAATCTTATTGCCTCCCAGCCACTTTTATCCCCAGACAGACTCCCTGCCTGCACCGGCTGGGCAGGTAGAGGGACCACTCTCATTACAGGCAAGTGGGAGAGGCAGCTGGTACCCAGTTAACATTGTTTTAGGGAGAGATTATTCTCCAGGCCTTGTAGCTACAGAAAAAAAGTTTGCTTTAGCTTTTTCCTTTTGAATCCTTTTTGGGCTTTCTGCTTAGTAGATCTTTAATACGGATTCTCTTCTGAGATAATGTTGGCTTGGAAACTTTTTTATGCTATTTACTTTATCTGATCCTAATCTTATTCTCATGCTCCTAGATCCAAATCCAGTTGAAGGAATAAAATGCTTCAGAGGGGCAGCTGTGGGGCAGTGGGAAGGCTCTTTAACTAGTGCTAAGTTAATTACTTGGGGGGCTTACAGTGAGATGTGTAACCTGTGCACTTCTCCAACCAGCCACAAAAGGCGATTACTTTCGTGCTATTTGCTCATGTAACATTTTTAGTTACTAAATGTCCCACCACTTTCTTGAATTTCATACCTCTGGAGTTTGACTTCAGACAAAATAAAACAACACACCTGGAGTGAATGTGACACTGTGCTTTCATTACTAGCTGCTACACTATATAAAGCAATGTTGTTATAACCAGGTATATTCGTTTTAAATTAGTCTTAAGGACTTTTGAGGTTGCAGACTACAGTAACATCTGCACAACAAAATATTTATTAAAGCATTTTCTAGTTTGAGTCATACATGAATCATATTTGGTTTTGATCCTTGTCATTGTTGAAAAGGATTCTAGGAGCAGCCCATAGGTGAAGGGTGAGAGCTAAAGCACACCTGGGTTAGTTACTCACATCTGAGACAGCCAAAGCAAAACAAGTTGCTGAGAGCTGGGCAGATGGGACCCTGGTATCTTCAACCCGGCTGGCTAAAGCTGTCTTTAGAATGGCTGCTGGGCTTTGGCTCCAGGACTTGCAGGGCACTCTGGTGCTGCTTCTTGCCAGGTGTTTCCACAGACCTTAATTGATGACCCTCTTCGAAAACTGCCCTAACTTGGGAAGGGAAGCAATACATTTACAGTAGCTGTTCGCAAAGCCAACTGGGCTGCGGGCTAGGGTGGTTTGGGCGGGAAGTCTTGAATTTAGCATCCCATGCGGCTCCTCCCGGGCCTCCAGGCTGTAGGCTGCAGGCGGCAGGGCGGTCGCGGCCGCTGGCTCCTCCCGGGGGGCGGGCTGCTCCGGAGCGGGCGGGAGGAGGAGCCGCACGAGGAGCGCTCGTGCCGGCCAAGCAGGAGGAGCCGCGCTGGCGGCCCGCGCCGACTCCTGCTGCGCTCCGAAGGCCAGGGCAGTGGCCACCCGCGCTCCGGCCGCCGCCTCGTCGGGGCCGCGCGGCGGAGATGTCCGGCGGCCGCAGGAGGGGCAGCGCCCCCTGGCACAGCCTCTCTCGGTTCTTCGCTCCGCGGAACCCTTCCCGGGACAAGGAAGAGGAAGAGGAGGAGAAGCCGGGGACCGGCCAGCCGGCCGGCGCGAGCCGAAGTGCCGCCAGGTGGGAGCCGCGGGGGCGCTGTTCGCTGGGTCCTCCTCCGCTCGGGTTTCCTCTGGTCCCGCCCTGGGTGGCTTAGATCTGGGGAACTTCTTGCTCCCTGCCGGTTCCCTGCGCGCGCTTCCTTTCCCGCCGCCATCGGGGCTCCCGAGTCTGTCCCCTCCGCCCGGGTCCGCCCTGCTGCGGCCGAGGGAGCCTCACGCCCCTCTGGCCGCGGCATGCTTTGCCGTCTTAAGTTTTTCTGGAAGTGATTCGCAAAGGAGTTGCGATAAGAGCTTCCCAAGACTTCATCCAGAATCTGAAGTCTTCGCCAGATTTGTTTACAGTTTAAATGATGCCGCCCTTCCTCCTTCCTCTCTCAGTTGGGACATCTGTCTGAAGCTCTCCTATTGGGGAACCAGGGCTGGAGCTGGCTTAGCTTAATCATTAGTATGTGCCCTTTTCCCCATAACCTTTTTTCTCGACCCCTACTACTCTAAAGATTGACATGTTAAAAACTCGTCTCATAAAAATGCCCGTTTTTTAATTTCCTCATCCTGCCTGTAACTCGCTTCTTTCAACTTTTATTTATTTATTTACTTACTTATTTATTTATTGGAGAAGTGAGGCCAACTTCGGTTGCACCGGAAGAACCTGTAACCCATGTCCTTGGAAGGTTGCCCTCTCGAGAGCTATATTTACCTCAGACTAAAGACTTGCTGATGGACTTCAAAGAAAAATGGATCGGAAACAACTGACAGTTCTGGTTCCATTACTATTTAGGGTTTGTGATTTGCTGTTATTCCTTTGTGCTCCTTGGCTTTCCTAATTGTAAAACATTTCCATTATAATCACCTGTTAGCAAAACACATCTTTCCAAGAAGTGGCCAATTATAATCGGCTGGGTAGTCTACTTGGAAGTTTCACGTATTGCTGTCCTGGTCGTTGATGGTATTAAGATTCGAAGTTTCACAGTCCTTACTGGTAGTTTTGAAATCTCACCTGGCCTGTGGTGTCTGCTACGGCTGTCGCGTCGTTGCTCACAATCTTCAGTGATATGAAAGCTGTAGACTCAGCACGGGGTGAAACTTGAGAGTGGTGGAAAGGAGCAAGCAAGCCAGCTCCTTCCTATCAGCGTTGTCCTGAAATCCTGCCTGCTCCCCTGGCCTATTTGCCCTTTTAAGGCAGGCACTCCTCCATTCTGAACTCTTTCTGCCTGGGGCTGACTAATCCAGCAGCTAGGTCTCTTTTCACCTACCCCCCCTCCCCCTTCTCTGTCTCTCCTCACCACCCGATAGGCACAGGCTGTGGCTTTTCATGGTGCAGTTTTAATTGTGCTTACGTGAGCACTAATTTTGTCCTCATCTTTTTTAGAAGTGGCCAGATGTTAAGGGGATTGCAGATAATCCCTTCCGTATGGGTGTTTAGCTATTTAGTTATGAGTTTAAGTCTTTCTTTTCACAGATATAAGCAAGCACAAAGCCATTATTGAAAGTGCAATGAAACAAATGGAGCAAGTCAGCAGTACCCATTGCCCCAGTAATAGAACAGAACTGCTGCTAACAAGATTTGGGAGAAGTGTGATTTGCCACTGTGGTCCTATTTCGAAACCAAAGGGTGTTTTGGTTGTTTCGCTTTGTGGCAGTAAAACCTGTGGGTGTCATTGAGAGTAGGGTTCACCTTTTGTAGTAGTAGTTTTAGTCCTGTAGATGTGACATTGCCTGTTACAGTAGGTAGTCATGTAAAGGTGCCCAAGAAAAGGGCTCCCAAATAAAAACAGTAACGACAACCTGTAACATGTCTAGCAGTTTCAAATTTGGGAAGTGACTCGGCACAACTTTCAACAAACTTGAATGATCACAGTCTCTGTTTTACTGTAAAAACAATTTTAAAGAGAGCTGCTCAAAGTTGCATAGTTACTTTTCACCTGTGCCTGGGATACTGAGACCCCTTAATGTACATGGCCTATTAACATCTGCCTTTTGGGGGGAGTATCTCGGGATAAAATGGGTTTTCTCAGGCTTGGATTGTATAGTCCTTTCCTGCCTGGACTTACTGTGTTGGCGTATGAGCATTTTATTATTCGGCTTACTCATGTACTACAAAACAGGATACACACTTCTTTTTTTTTAACTTTATTTTATTAATTTATTCTTATTACTTCTCAATTGTTATCCCATCCCTTGTATCCTCCCATTCCTCCCTCCCTCCCATTTTCCCCTTACTCCCCTCCCTTATGACTGTGACTGAGGGGATCTTCCTCCCCCTGTATATGCTCATAGGGTATCAAGTCTCTTCTTGGTAACCTGCTGTCCTTCCTCTAAGTGCCACCAGGTCTCCCCATCCAGGGGACGTGGTCAAATATGGGGCATCAGAGTACGTGTGAAAGTCAGTCTCCACTCTCCACTCAACTGTGGAGAATGTCCTGTCCATTGGCTAGATCTGGGTAGGGGCTTGAAGTTTACGGCCTGTATTGTCCTTGGCTGGTGCGACACACACTTCTTAAGAACAGAACTAAAATGAAGCATAAGTATGAACGAGACCAATGAAAGTCAAGTTTATGACATCGGCTCCTTCCATCCTTCCAGATATTTGTTTGCTATCAATGAAAGCAAAGGCTGATGAGATCAGTTAGGATAAACAGGGTTTTAGAGGTTGACAGGCCTCTATTGTAATTAGTTCCTTAGTAGCCCCCTGTTGGAGGCATGAGACAAGCTTTCTTTTCACTGGGTTCTGCTTTGCTCAGTTTTCACATTGGTGTGAACAAATCATTTGTTTTTTTGAGTTTGCTGCCACTCTGTTCTCACTAAACCTTCAGCCATCAAAGAAGGCAAAGATCCCCTTTGTTGAGTATTTAAACGAATGTGTTAGCGGACCAGATACCAGAAGTGCTTGTGGCAGCACTGATTATGTAGCAATGAAAGTTGCAATTGAAAGTTTTCACAGGAAACTGTTAAGAACTCCCAGATTTCAGTGTGTCTCATTTGACAGTTGTCATGGTAGCGTTTGGCCCAGTTGATTGGCACATAAGACTGGACTCCTTAGAAGAAATAGAGGAGTCCCTTGGGGGCCTGATGGCATAGATGACATTAAGTGGCCTACTAGTTGTGTATGTTACTGTGGGATGGGAGAAACAGGAACAGGTATGGCATATGGTACAAGGGCCTGCCGGAATTTAAGATCGGTTAGGAGATGTATGTTGGTAGGACCCAGAGAGAGAGGCATCCAGAAAATTAGATTATAAAAGCCGGGCGTGGTGGTGCACGCCTTTAATCCTAGCACTCGGCAGGCAGAGGCAGGCAGATCACTGTGAGTTTGAGGCCAGTCTGATCTACAAAGTGAGTCCAGGACAGCCAAGGCTACCCAAAAACCCTGTCTCGAAAAGCAACAACAAGAAAGAAAGAAAGAAAGAAAGAAAGAAAGAAAGAAAGAAAGAAAGAAAGAAAAGAAAGAAAGAAAAAGTAAGTTAGATTAGAATTGAGTCTGAGTCACTGGGCCTCTGGAGAAAATGTTTGGCTCTTCACTGGGAGTTTTGGAATGTTTTTTAAAAATGGTTCTGTTAAGTGGATAGTGTTGGAATATGGAAGTTTGTAGGTGAACACATGCCTTCTTGTTCTATCTGCTTTGTGAGAATGATTGCACACGCTTGTGCCCTTGCTGTATCACACACAATGAACCTGTTTATGGTTCCACACAGTACCTGTAAGCCAGAAGGGAGCTAATACAATGAGAAGAACCTTTCTCAAGGACTGATTGTGGACCAGGCCTGGGCAGAGAACTTTTTGCCTGAGTGTCTCTTTTACACCGCACCCACAGGCTAAAGGGGTGCTACACTTAGAAGCCTCTTACAGTTTCGAAGACATTGAGGATGAGATAGTGCTTAATGGCAGATTCTATTTGTATATAGGATGTAACAGTTCGTTAAACTGGACTCTCCTGTCCGTTTAAGGACATTTGATGCCCATGATTCTACCTACCGATTGCCAGTAGCATCTCTGGTAGTTAGGATAACTCAAAATACCCCCAGGCAAGTGGGTGGGAAGCAGAGGGCGAGACTCCCAGTGGAGAGTGGGTGGGTTACCTGTGGTCACAGGGGGAGGGAAGACTCCAGGGCAAGGATTGAATTTAGGTCTCTGACTCCAGTGCTTGGTTCATTAAACACCGTTTTCTCCTTTGTCCTTCAAAATCATACTTTTCCCACATACCTTAGAAGCTGGGTGTGTTGGCTCATTCCTGTTGTCCTGTCATCCCAGAGGCAAGAGGGCTGCTTCAGATGCAAGGCTGAGTTACACAATGAGGTCTAGATCATTCTGGACTACAGTGCCAGAGACCCTGTCTCAAAACCAAACAAAACCCACATTTGAACAAAGGAAGCCCTCTGTGGCGGAGTGGGCCGTATGACTTTAACTCTCAGAGAACTGTTAAGAGTATCCATGATAGAAGAGGGTAAGATGGGTTCCCTAAATACAAGGTCAGGCGTGGTGTCTTATCTTGGTATGGCTTTCCCAAACACAGATAAAGAGTCAATCTGTGCTTGTTGCTTAGAGCCTTAAAGAGGCCAGTAGTGATTTTCAGCCCAGGCTTGTACTTTCTCTACTCGCCAAGGGGGCTTTGTGAAATGTAGGCTGGAGGTTGTTTTTACTTGTCATCATAGCTGAGGGTGTTGAATGACAGAGGTCAGGAAGTTAATGGGCTGTAGAGCAGAAGATAGAATTGCCCCCCCCCCACCCAAAAAAGTGATTCTGATGCCCAGCCAGAGAGCTATTGAGAGCTATTGGCCTTTGGTGAAGCTGAGATGCATACGGACATACCTGTGCCATGCCAGCAATTCAGACTTGAAGTAGTAAAAAATGCCTAGCAAATTCTAGAAGCCACTGGAGGCGTGTATCTTGTTGGACGGCCAGGAACTTACCCATGGTAGCAGAGAAGAAATGGCAAGCTGTTTTAAAGCTTCAAGACACTACCTTTTGTAAGTGAGATTTTTGTTTCTTGGGTTTTCATAGACTACCTATGGGATTGAGCATTTGTAAATTCTTGCCGTGGGGGTCCCTGGAAAAGGATTCAGTTGTGCAATCTAACTATGCTGGAAATGTAATCAAAACTCCTAACTTTACTGAGCCAGAGATGGTTTTAGCATTTTTATTCATCGGTGGAAAATGCGTAAAAAGAATCATGACAGATTGTAAGGCAGAAACCAGTCCCTCAACAAAGTATTCCATTTCCTCCTCAAAGTTCTAATGAGATAAGAGAAAGAAGCTCAGCTATGTTAGAAATGCTAAATAAAACAGTGGTGGTAAGAAAGTGAAGGCTGATATAAAGGCAACCCAGGGGCTTCAATGAAAAGAGAGCTAGCATGAGATAAAAGTTGAGGAAATTATAGTTACTTTGAGTCTGTTAACTCTACAGGCTGATGTGGTTGCTTTTTGCATGTGTTCCCAATATGATGCTGCATTGGGAGCAGCATCTAAAGATGGCTGAATAAAAACTGATGTTAGTGGATCAGAAACTAGGAGTGCGTGCGTGCGTGCGTGCGTGCGTGCGTGTGTGTGTGCATGCGTGTGTGTGTGTGTGTGTGTGTGTGTGTGTATTAAGATGAACTCAGTAGAAGCCAAGTAAGTATGTTTTTGGTGTGGGAGACTTGTTCAGATAACTTTTCTGTTTAGAAACTATTTATTACATGTATTTTATTTGGGTGTGTATGTACGTGGATGCACATGTATGGAAGTCAAAGGGCAGCTTGCAGGCATCTGTTCTTGTCTTCCACCATGACATACATAGGGTTGAACTTAGGTTGTCAGGCTTGACAGTAGGTGCCTTTACCCGCTGAGCCATCTCATTGGCCCTTATGTCTTCATTAATGTCATAGATTGGATAAAAATTTTAACTGGGCCTCAAGTCTCACCGTAACCTTTCCCTGAGTCCATTTTGGTTCGTATTGTTTGTCAACTCCGGGTAGTGTGGAGATGTGGTCGTATCTGTCGCCTGAGGTGGACAGTAGTGCTCGCTATATTCTTCCTTGACTCTGCAGGCTCACCTAGGATCCATGCACAGGTGGAGTCAGAAAAGTGCAGCCCTTGAGGAATCAGAGTTCCAAATGGGTGATGATCTGTGCACCGAGTAATTTGATGCTGGTAGAGGAGCTGCTAAGGTTTGCAACTGGAAATAATTCATGTCCAGTGTTCACCAGGCAGGTGCTACTAGCGGAGCGATGCAACAGCTCCACTCGGACTCTCCCTCAGTGCTTACCTTGCGGAAGTGTTTCCGGAAGTGACCCAAAACACAGAAAAAAACCGCAAGCTCAGGCAGCCAGGCTTTCTCCTTTTCCTGCCTGGAGTATTAGTGATGACAGAATGAAACTAGCCTTTTATGAGAGTCCCATGCCTGGGATTCTGAATATATTAATTTTTTTCTTGATGGGAGACGTTTCTGTATTCCATCTTGTACACACATAGGATTGAAGGACCTGCCAGGGTTCTTGGCTAATGAGAACTGTCATGGCACCAGTGCTGGAATCAGAATCCAAAGCCTACATAATGTCCCAGTATTCTCTGCTTAGCTTGGGAACACCCATGAGAGAAGGCTGGCCTTGGAAAATGGCGCTGAATGGAAGACAGTGGTGTACAGCTAGACATCTGCCCAGGCGGACGAGGCCTGCACAATAAAGAACTTACAGTTGTGAGCTTCGAGAAGAAAGTGAAGGTATATATCATGTGAGTTATGAATCTGTATTTAAATAAAAGCCATTCTTAAAAGTTAAAACTATAGGAAGATAGCATATTCTGCTTATTTGATAAGCAAGTTTGAAATGGATAAACCGAATCCTGCTTATGTGCTCCCTGAGGGAAGGTTTGAATGAGAGTAGCCCCCAAATGGTCATATGTCTGAATACTTGGTCTCTGGTTTGTGGAACTGATCAGGACTAGGAGATGGGGCCTTGTAGGAAGTATTGCCACTGAGCCTTTCAAAAGCCCGTGCTGTCCGCGGGTTCGCCTGCTTGCCACACAAGATGTAGGCTCTCAGCACTTCCTGCCCCCATGCCTGTTCTCTGCTCTTCCAAGCTAAAACCCTCTGAAACCGTAAGCTCAATTAAGTGTTTTCTTTTGTAAATAGCCTTGGTCATGGAGTTTTAGCACTGCAGTTTAAAAGTCATGGTGGTGCATGCCTTTAATCTCAGCACCTTGGAGAGGCAGAGACAGGAGGATCTCTGAGTTCAAGGCCAACCTGGTGTGTACAAAGGGAGATCCAGGACAGCCAAAGCTACACAGAGAAACCCTGTCTTGAAAATAAAAGTAACTAAGACAAGAATAAATTGATGCACACTTTGGAGAGCAAAAGGAGTTTCTGATGATGTCAGAGAACAGTGTACGCAGCAGCTCCCAGGTAGAAATTCCATCAAAGACAAAGTTTGTAACAGGAGTAAATTGCATAGAAGTTGGTGAATGTAGCCTTATTTTAATAGCAAAACATGGAAAGTAGATTCCTATTAACTAATAAATTGTACATGTATCCACATGTTATATTAATATTATGTACCTGTTGGAAAGAATGACAAAACTTGCTTTGTGCCTTAAGGAAGTATCTCCAAGGTACATTAAAAAAGAAAACAATCTTCAATAATAAAATGATTCTGTTTCCACTTCAAAAAAAAAAAAAAAAAAAAAGAAAGAAAGAAAAAAGAAAACAAATGAAGGTACAGACCAGAAAAGGGGAGGGACTGAGTTAGCTGTTGATAGAGCTGTACTACTTTGTCTCTGTGGATGGAAGCTAAGGGCTTGGGAATAGGGAGACTTTAACTTTATACCTTTTGAGACCTCAAGCTTGTGTGAATTGTCTATCATAGAAAGAAAAGAGGGCTGGAGAGATGGCTCAGAGGTTAAGAGCACTGGCTGCTCTTCCAAAAGTCTTGAGTTCAATTCTATAATTGAGATCTGGTGCAACCATCTATAATTGAGATCTGGTGCCTTCTTCTGTTGTGCAAGCATTTATGCAGGCAGAACACTTTATACATAATAATTCTTTTTTTTTTTTTTTTTTTTTTTTTTTTTTTTAAGAAGAGATTGCTTTGGGACCTGGTAAACATTTTTCTAAAGAAGAAGAAATTCTAGAAATTACTGATTTAAGAAGAACAGACTGTAATAAGTTTTTCTTTTTTTTTCAAGTAAGAAAAATTCTGATTAAGGATATAAGTAGCTGCAGGACCTTTTGGCTTTTTTTTTTTTTTGACACTCTCTAAAGGTGTAAATGAGACGTGTGTATTATTAATTTATAATGTGAAACTGGGTTGAATGAACAGAACAGATGAAACCATAAAATTCTGACCTCACTTAGAGGTCATCTGCCATCTACCTTGGCCAGGCCCTGAGCTACAGTAAAAGGGAGTTTGCTTGTACCTCCCAGTCCCCAGCTTCAGCACAACACGGCAGCCACATCTCCTCGGGCTCCCAGCTGTGTGTAAAACGGACAACGCACTTTATAAATTAGGAAGAGTAATGTTTTCCTGGAAAAGTCATGCACAAAAATGCGTTCATTAACTCCTTCATGCCAGCCTCACACTGTGATCACACGACTTGAAAGCTTCTCCTATCTATGTGTCATTTGTGCCAGGCAGTTTCCTAAGTTCTGGAGATCCATCAGTGCCCATGCTGTGACCTAGTTTCTGCTCTCCCTTTAGCTACCACTCTTTCCTTTCTAAGACTGATGTTGCCCCTTAGTCCAGGATAGTCTCCAACCCCTTGCGGTTGGCCTTGAACCTTTCTGCCTTTGCCCCTCTGGGACTGGCATTCCAGGCATGCCCCACCACATCGGCACACGTCAGTCTTCCTCTTCTAAGAATAAGTACCAAGGTGGAAGGCAGGGGGCTGTAGGAGCAGTCAAGAAGTGTGAACCCATTCTTGAGGGTTTTGCTTTAAAGAGGGACCTGCTTTAGTTACACACAATCTGTTTCTTCCAGTATTTCTGTATCAGTGTCTAAATGATGCTTTATTCTTATTGACTCATCTTAGGCAGTGTCTGCTGACTTTGATTATGGTAGATGAATATTTAAATCATTTAACCCCTTCCCAGTTCCTTCATTTACCCATCTGGAACAGTTACTGAAACTTGAAGGATTAAATGAAAATGGAATCTTCAGATTTGTATTACTATACAAATTTATTTTGTTTAGCCAAGCCCTTATTATGATTCCTTTTTAAATGTTATTTTGAGTTTTTCTTTTCTTTTTTTTTTTTTCTTTCTTTTATGTATACTAGCGCTCTGTCTTCACGCACACCAGAAGAGGGATTCAAATTCTGTTACAGATGTTTGTGAGCCACCATGTGGTTTCTGGGCATTGAACTTAGAACTTCTCTCAAGCCCCATGATTCCTTTCCTTCATGTGTTTTTCCAAACTACTTCTGTTTTTCCTTTTCTCACTGTTACTTCTAGGATGTCCAAGCACATTTACAAAGTGCTCACTGTTTTCTTTCCATATAATGACACTATATTGCTCAGTTCACCTCTGCGCCTCTTCCCACTGCTCTCTTTCCCTGATCTCTTTCCTGTGCCCTATTCAAATCTATTCCAGTTCCCTCCATTTTTGTATCTCATTTTTTTTTTTGTTAAGTTCATAGTTATGCTGGATTATATCCAACAAGGAATGGAATAATGGACTGGAGATTTTTTTTTTTTTTTACATTTCATAATATTTTTTTCCTATGAATTTTGACATGATAGCTCCATTTTCTTTAATTTTTTGCTGATGAGAATTATAGTAATATGATTTGAGGGCCCTTTTTTGAAAAATGTGGCTAACTTTTTTTTCCTTTGTAAATTCAGAGAAAATTGAATCTCCTTTTAATCCAGCACAAAGGTGAATAATAGATTTACATAGGCGCCTTTCCATTTGGTGGGCATGCGCTGTGTTCTTTTACTCTAGAGATTCTTGTCTTCGCCATCTAGGTTTTTCTAAAACTGCCCATAGATGCCCGTCCTTGAAGACTTCAATCTGCCCCCCACCATCCAATTTCCTACCAAATGTCTGTAATTTCTAGTTGAGATGCCAATTAACATTTTTTTAGCCTTGTGTTTCTTCCCCTACTTTTGCCTTCTAAGTCACTGGAATTTTTCTGGAATTCTTAGACTAAGCCAAAATGACAAACTAGTTGTGTATGCTCCAAATAGTTTCTGCAAAACTCTGGAATATGGCACCCCTTGCTCATCTTAGCCAGTAGCTGACTTCCTGGTATGTTACAGTGGTTTTCAGAGGGACACAATTAAATGGGTTTGCTCTGAACTTTTCAGACAACTCTCTGCCTACCACTGCTGCTGAGCTTTTTCTTGAGTATGACTGAACTCCGTAACGTCCCCTTTCTCCCCTGGCCATTGAACAAGACTGCTGAAGGGCAGCACAGTCAAGATCTCACACAGTAGGACATGTTCAGTGCCAGTTTCTCTGTAACTGTTGGAACACGGAGAAGACCCAGGTGGAGGGCAAGGACTCCCAGGGGGCTCCAGAGACACTGTGGTATCATTGCTATAGCATGCTTTTTAGGAACTTTCTTTGTATTTATGTTTTTATGGCAGGTAGTTCAAACAACCGGACATAGTATTTCTGCATTTTTACACAGATGTCATGTAAATTCTAGAAGCTGTATGTCGGAAATTGCATTTATTTTAAAAGTAGATACTGCCTCAGTGGCCAGCTGGAGTTTTCTTTCTCGTAGTTGCCAGCCTTCCTTCCACAATTGGAAACTTTGCACTGTACATCTCAACAATGGCAGAGGGTAGGTGAGGGGTAAGCTCTGTTTTTGGCTTTCTGGTGAAGCACGGGGGGGTGGGGGGGTGGGGGGGTGGGGTAGGGTGGCCTTCTGGGGAAGTGCCAGGGAGCGTGCTCCGGCTGGAGGTGTCCTCTTGGTTAGTCAGAATTGAAGCTGTGAGCTGTGGTAATTTTGATTGTTTCATTGTCGTATGTAGATCTAAGGATCCTCTTTGAAGACGTGGTGTATATTAAAGAACAGAGAATGTATCACTGTGTAGTATTTGTACTTTAAATGTCTAGTTATTTGTCTGTTCTCAAGTGCGATTTCACTGATTTTTTTTTTTTTTTACTCAACTACTGTACTGTCATTTTTAATAGTAACTTATGCTTTTGTAAAATAGGTTTTGAGTCCTATGAAAGTATACAGTAAGGCACATTCAGAACTCTGGCCTCTCAGAGATGTGTCTCATCCTTTTGGGTCATTCCCTGTGTGCATATATACATATGCAGGTATTTTTACAAGTAAAAAGTTCCCTTTGGGAATGAAATTAAAAATGACCCATCAGCAATAGTACTTTAATATTCTCTACAATAATACATGCCTTTAAATAAGCTATAGAACTGTAAAATTTAATCCTTATATAAAATTTTTAGTTGGGCCATCCTTTATCAAAACATTCTTTAAACATCTAAATATCTTTACTTAGAGGAAGAGTTTGCATTCTACTGGATGAGAGAAGAAAATAAATGGTATAACTCAGTATACAGTATGCTTTAAAATGAAAATAAAGCAGGATGAAGGGACAAGGCGGATGGAAGTGGTTAGTGTTCAGTAAGGTCTAGGAAGCGTGACTATCAAAGGCTTCTACTGGGTAGCGTTTGGGTGGAGATCTGGACCGTATCTGAGAGTGATGCATGAACACATCGAAACAAGAACTTTGCAGAGTGAGAGAACATCATCTGAAGGTCCCGAGAGTGCTCACGGTGTTGTGTGCCGGTGTGTGCAGGGGCAACAGAATGGAAGGAAAAGAATCCCTGAGGTGGGGAGAGGGCAGCAGCCAGATGCGTTGGGAGTGGGGAGGCCCTAGCAAGAAGTGGAAATAAAATGTAGCTTTTGGATATTTTTCATGGCCCCTGTGCTTATATATTTACACTGCATGTTTATATTCATCTTGGAATTTAAGGAAAAGGAAGAATTTGAGTTGGAGGAAGAATGCAGGCCAGGGTCAGACTGTAGGGCTCTGGGGAGACACGGTCTGGCTTTTCTTTCAGGCTCCAGTCCTCTTTCAGGACTAATTTTCGAATGGTATGTGGGTGACTGCCCCATGTTAGTACTTACTGTTTCTTCCTTTCTGTTTGTAACTGGTCATCTATCCTACGGCTTTGCACATAGGCAAGCCCTCTATCACAGATTTGCACCCCACCCCCAGATGCCGATTTTATCAAGCAGCTAGAATTCCAGTTGGAGTTCACATCAAAGCGGAAGGCTCCCGAAAGTGCTTCACTTCTTGCGAGGTGGGTCACAGATGTCCAGTCAGAAGGGCATCAGAAAGGCTTGAGGTGGACAAAGGTCACGGGGGTGGGGGTGGGGTGGGGGATGAGGGGTGCAGGGGAGTGGGGGAAAGCAGTCATACAAGCTTAGTATGTGGTAGGCAGCTCAGGTGCACCTCAAGCTGCTGAGAGTCGGTCCACAGACTAGGACTGAATTGTAATTATGGTCCCGTGTTGTAGGACTGAGATGGGAGACTGAACGTACAGCAACCCAGAGACTCGAATCGCAGAAGAAGGCCAGCATATGGAGTAGAGCGGCGGCAGATCCTCTAAGGTTGCAGAGCAACCAAATCTAACCATATCCATTACATTCCCCCTTCCCCTGATTTTTCTCCCAAGATTTCTGAAATCATTCGGATGCCAGATGTTTGAGCTGAAATACATGCTGTTTAATTGCCTTAAAATTGCAGCCTCTAGTTACCTTTTAATTTGGAGCCCAGAAACAGGGCCATAACCACCTGTTTTATGTCCTGCTAATGGCCATTTAAAAAGTCTAAGTACCACTGTACTGCAGGCAGTCGTCATTTACGAACTGACAGTTTTCCAGGTGGGGTTGTCTCTCAGTCATTGATGTGGAAATCTTCTTTCCTCATAGAGGCAGAATAGGGCTTGCTAGATGGGACTACAAGCTAGTACATAAAAGTCATTTTAATTCATAATAGACTTCAGTAGATCTTTGAGCAAAGAGCATTTTAGGGCTTGCAGTAGGGAGCTGTATTTCTGGGGAAAAAAACAATTCTTCACTCTCATATGCATGACCTCCATGCCATAGGCAGCCTCTTAGGATGGGGTGGGAGTGATATTCATAATGTATTTAAGGACCACAGGAGGGCTAACATGGTGGAGGCTAACGGAATAGAGGGCAGGCCTGGAGGTAGCTGCAGTAATGTTGAGATAAAGGCCAATGGACACATGTCTTTGTTCTAATGTGCTGGCATTTGTTTTGCTTTGTGGTTGGTTTCCTGGACATAGTCTTTTTCTTCCTTTCCCACAGAAGACTCTAGATTAGTCTGTTTACTTATATCACTGACCCTGTAGTTGCAGAGTCACAGCATCCCAAGATTACAGGCCTGGGAACCGCCTATTAGCAATTTGCATATTTGTAAAATCACATCCAGAAAGAGAGTTTTGCCAAAAAGCCTTTTGTCCCTAAGGTGCTATCAAAGAAGAGGCCTAAGTCTGTTTTGAGAAGATTCTTTTTTGTTGTTGTTGTTGTTGTTGTTAGCTTCATCAAAAATGTTTGTTAGTATTAATTTCATGCATCTTTGTCACCCATTCTTTCTCAACCCCCTTCCTCTCCCCCCCCCCAACAATCTCCCCCCACCTGGTTTTTTGTTTGTTTGTTTGTTTGTTTTTGTGATCTACCAAGCTTAACAAGAACCACCAGGATGCTGTGAAGCTAGCCAATGAAGTATGAGCAAGTCACCAGTGTCTTTACCACTAAAAACAACGACGCTGCTTCCACCAACAGCCCAATAACTGTTGAAAAGTCCCAATCTTTAATGTTTTGCAGAGCATTTTACCACTGATGACCACAGCTGGGCAGAGGGGTCTGTGAGAGAGCCTTTGTTGCGTGTCATCTTTTCTTTAGCCCAGGGAGGACTGGCATATGATTTGGTCACAATATAGTGAAGGCTGGACACTGGCTACTTCTAATTTCTTCACAGGAGTTAGGTCAGTCTGTGTGCTAAGAAGAGACATGTGATGAAGGGCAGGCCTAATGAGGTTGCAGATGGAGAGCTGCGCCTAGCGAACCAGGCTCTACATCCAGCTGATGATAGTGCAGAGGGGAAAGTAACGCAGTCTTGGCCTGATGCCTTTTCTCTTCCCTTCCTGGCTATATGACCAGTCCTGGTCCTGCAGACCCTCCAAACAGCTCCCCACGTGCTGTGAAAAAATGAACATACAGAGAGAGGATAAGATATCAGGCATCACATAGCTAAGAGGAGTGGAAGAGAAAGAGAATTATCAGTTCTTATCGGAAAAGGCTAGGTGTGGCCAGCTTCCCCAAGGACAGCCAGCTGGCAGATGATGCTTGGATTGTAAGGACTTTCCCAAATAAGGTTAAGTGATATATCGTTTAGCAGTGCTCAGGATGGCTACCAATGATGGCATCCCATCAAAGGTTGCCTCCACTCTAGAAATACCAAAACATCCACTCAGGGATCTGTAGACAAGTGGGTACGCCTCCACAAGACACTTTAAGGCAACTGTACTCAGATCTTTAGTATTTCTAGATTTTTCTGACAAAACTAGAATCGCGATGTGTGAGAAAAAAAAATGTCATGGGAGTACCAGTGTTAACAAGAGAGCTTTGCTTTCCAAGGGTGGCTTCCCTTCCCCACTGACCACACCCCACTGGCAGGCTCATTTTAGAAAGAAGCCAAGCTCTTTGAAAGGATTAAGCCTAAATATTTGTGGCCCCCCCCACCCCCGAAACTGTTCAGTAAAAGGCTGCTTTGTCAAGCCTGTCCTGCCTCCATCCAGGAAGCAGCTCTTTGATCACAGGAATGCATGGCTGGCAGTACGCTTGTTTGTGCCTTGTTCCGCAGTCAGTGATTTGTGGGATGCAGTGAGGGGATTTCTCACTTGTGGGTCCCACTCTCTACTTCAGATATTCTGTGTGCTCATTACAGTAGCAGCCGTTTGGTCAGATTAAACGGCAGTGCTTAGAATTAGTATTCTCTGTGGGTTTTCTTGTTAGTATTTAATCTTTACGTATCAACACCGACCTCATCTGAATAGTGTTAAGTAGTAGCCTTCCCTGACCAGATGTCTCTCTCCCCTCTGTAAGCACCAGGCATAGTTTTCAGCTGAATCCAGAAGGTGCTCAGTTCGTTGTTCAGGAGTGTGGTGTCAGAGGATGACCTCAGCTGAACACCTGGGGACGGGGGTGACTGTTACAGTGTAGATTCCTCAGCCTACTTCAGTTGCCTTACTTGACAATCAGATGTTTGTTTTACATACCCAGCACCCTGTGCGATTCCGTTTCATGTGCAGCATGTTTGAGGAAGACAAAGGGTTTCTTTTTCTTCCCTCTCTTTCTTTTACTGCGCAACGCCTAGCACCAGGAAGAGTACCGGGGACAGGCAGGTGGGTTGGTCTGTGTATGTTGGGGTGGTCAGTTACTGGGCTCAGCTTCATATTTCTTAGCTGCCAAGGGTTGTTCTATCTAGTTAGAACTTAGCTTAAAGCAAGAGGATGCATTTGGGCCCGAACCTCACGGAAATTATTTGGATGTTAGAATGCTAATGCACACTTTTGTTTTTTACTGTCCAGAAGTTTGTTTTATTTTATATATATATTTATGTATATATATAGTTTTGGTTTTTGGTTTTTTGAGACTGGGTTTTTCTGTGTAGCCTTGGCTGTCCTGAACTGGCTTTGTAGACCAGGCTGGCCTCCAACTCACAGTGATCCCCCTGCCTCTGCCTCCCAAGTGCTGGAATTAAAGGCATGCACCACCACGCCCGGCTGCAGAAGTTTGTTTTATGATAGCACGAAACAAGCATCTGCTTAAAGGCCACATGTCGGCGCCCTGGGTTTCAGAGATTGCTGAGAAATGAGGCACCTGTGCGTCACACTGCCCTGATTTTATTTTGCTTTTTCAGTTAAGTAAGACAGGGCCACGTGGAGATGCCAGGTATTCTTTGTGTCTGTCTATGATTGTGATTCTTACCTTCTCCCTACCATGAGCTAACTGAATTACTTCTAAAATATTGCTATTGAAGTAGTCTTGGGTCACAAAGGCCTTTCAACTGTGAGCAAACCACAGGAATGGGTTTAGCATTAGCTGGATGTGAACATGTGTCTCTTTCTCATATGTTCTGACTCTTTTTCCTGCATAGCATGCCGGCATCCGCTGTTTTCAGTGTCTTAACCCACAATGCTGTTTTTCTCCCTTCTTCTGTTCCTCCTTCCTCCTTCATAGTCTACACTATGAAGAGGACAAAATGCTCTTTTACTGGACAAAGTTTCGGGGGTGGGGTGGGGATGTATCAAATATTTAGGATCAAATCTTTATTAAAACCTTAGAACAGTTTGGCTTATTTCTGATGGGCAGTTGAGTCTGGCTAGCTTTAAAATCTTGTCTCTGAAGGAAGACAGGAGTGGAAGAAGACTGAGGTCCAATGAAGCAAAGCTGATTTCCTTCTGGGTGAGGAAGGATGCTGCCAAATTTGTTCCTGAAGTTAAAGAAATAAACCCCATTTCTGTTTCTTCTGAAACATGTCTTGCAGCTGGATATTTCTCTCCTTCTTTCCTTCCTTCCTTCCTTTTTTTTTTTTCTCTCTCCTCCTCTTCCTCTTCTTCTTCCTCTTCCCTCTCTCCTTTTTGGTAGTTTTGAGACAGGGTCTCACTATGTAGCCTTGGCTGTCCTGGAATTCATAATGTAGACCAGGCTGGCCCCTAACTCACAGATATGAGTTGTGTGCCTCTGCCTCCCTACTGCTGGGATTAAAGGTGTGTGCTCCCAGGCTGGGTTTGTGTCTCCTTTCAAAGAGGAAGCTTTCTTGTGCTTGAAATCAAGCAAATCAGATTTTGGCCAGTTCAGGTTATGCTACTTGCTTGATCTGTGGGTTTCTGGTTCGAGTTATCCTTGCCTGTTATGTATATTCCTGATAAATAAGACCTTTCCTCTGCACGTCGATACAGACTGTTAAGATACACAACACAGGACCTATTTAAAATGAAAATTAAAGGCTAACTTATGACTTTTTGCAATTAATATTTTGTCCCAAAGGCTCTATGATCTATTAAGATATTTAATATGAGGTATAAGCAATGCTTGTGCTGCCCTAGGTCCATAACAATTCAGTATGCAATTTGAGGGAACATGTATTAAATACTGCCCAAACACAGCATGAAAGAATATTCAATTAACATTTTTTAAAATTTCATTAAATACTTTTGCTTCTTGAGATTTCATTTCACAGGATTGTGTAACAACATCCATGATTACTCATGAGAGGAAAACAACACTGAAAAGGATTTTGTTCCTGCAGAATCATTTTTCCTCTAACCTGACTCCCTCTTCATTGTTTGTACAGCAAGATGACAGAGACCAGGCACGGTAACCTCAGTGGAACCTGGTTTCTGATGAGATGTACAGACACAAATTGATAACCTGTTACAAGTCCTTAACGCTGAGCACATATTTGAGTGTTGTCACGGTACTACACACAATGTTCAGCTGTGTGACAGACAGAAATGACACATTTACTGAATTTAAAACAAATGGGCAGACAGCTGTTACAATAGAAAGCAGGTATTTCTGGGTGCAGTGAGGAGACAGAAAACACTGGGGAAGCCAAACTGTGAAAGATCAAATGTTGGTTCAGGAAGTGTTGCAAGCAGAGGAAAGTAGCTTATTGGCCTGAGAACTTGGCATGTTCTAGCAATTATAAATGATTCTATATGTCAAATGTATCTCAATCAAATAGAGAATAGTGTGTGTGTGTGTGTGTGTGTGTGTGTGTGTGTGTGTGTGCATCCTCATCTGTGTCTCTCTGTGTGTGGCACCTTCATCCCCTTCCCCAGTAGATAAAGATGTGTTGCGTTTAACAGAAGAATGTCATGCTGCCATTGACAGTCACTTGGACCTCCTTGTAAAGAATTAATTGAAGCAGAGCAATCCTACAGATGCAAGAGATTAATAAAGATGAGATTATAATTATTTGAAAAAGAAGAGTTGAAACCTTGAACTAAGCAGTGATCATTATCACTGTCACAATGTTTAATCCTTTTTAAAAGTAGGCTGGCTAGGTAGCCCAGCTGGCCTCCAACAGCTAGTCCCCTTGTCCTGCAGTGGAGAGGGCAGTGTGCTCCCAGCCAAGCATCGCCCTTTTCAGCCTAAACACGATTGTAAAAAGTGCTGTTTGTAGCTCTCAGCTAAAACACAGCACAACACATTTTCAAGTTTTGCCTTAGTGATAAGCATCACAGGATTAGAGGAAATAGGTTTAGAAACTGGCAGAAGAAAAGAGTCAAGTGAGCTTTGTTTCATTGTTAATGCCATACTTTCTGCTGAGTACTTTGTGTGTGTGTGTGTGTGTGTGTGTGTGTGTGTGTGTGTCAGTGTGTGGTGTGTATGTATGTAACTCTTTGCATGTGTGCGTGCACTTGCAGGTAATTACACCTCCCTGCAGACTTTTTACTTTAGTTGCAGAAGGCCAAAGGCATGTTTTCAGCAGCGCTTTTGTACTAGAAGAACTTGTTACTAGTTTTAGCTCTGCCAAGGAAGGAAGGACTCTCAAAACTCAGGTATGTCTGACCTTTCTATATTCTGACACCACTTTGTCATTACAGAGTTTGTGCTTGAGAGCTGCACGTTTGAATCGCAAAGTTTTAGATAGAATAGAAAGAAAGGAAAGTCTTAAAACATTTGAAGTTAAGTTTTCAATTTTGTGTCAGACTGCATTCATAGCTAAGCCTGGCCATATGGAGCCCAAGCACGTTAGAGCTGCCTGTGTGACGTGAAGGTTAGGGAACTTCAGAGTGGGGTGTTAGGTTAGGCAGTTGCTGTGTGGTTAGTCAGTCAGGCTGGTGAAGGCAGAGTCCCAGGGCCCATCTGTACAATCTCTCATGCCAATCAGTCTCATCGTGAGCTGATCCTTACGCTGTGCCACTTTTTACATGGGGTCTGCCAGTTTATTTTCTTTGGCTTGAGCTTAAGTAGACTCGTATCCGTTATGTTTAATTAAAAATATAAATAGGAAAACCCTGACAGACAAACAGCCTGTGGCAACAGGTATAGTTAGTAAAAAGCTAAGAAAAGAACCCACTGTCCTTTAAAACTGCAGTCTCCAATGTGGTCTGATTCTAGGAAACATGTGTATGTGTGTTACAGTTCTGTGTGCACTATTCTTTCTCATTTTGACACATTCACTAATACTTTGATTATATTCACTGCCCCCCCATTACTCTCTATTATTCTCTCTCTACTTCTTTTTTTTTTTTTAAATATGCACCAATGGTCTTTAGTTTCTTCATGTGTGATATTTATTATAAAAACATAAATATTTCCACACTTGAGATTCATGAAATTTATGCATCATACCAAAACATGAATATATATGTAAAAAGCTTAAAGTTAAAGGAAAACCCTGTAGCATGTGTCTGCAATTGTATGTCATATTGTTTAATTGCCTAGACTGTAAAACGTAAGCTCCATGAAACAGAGTTTCTATTGCTTCTATCTGGCTATGTGAAGAATGAAACTCCATACCAATATCCATTTCAGTTTGATAATGAATGAAACAATCACAAATTGTTACCACTTGGATATTCATTGAAAAATATGAAGCCTTATTGGTTAGCTCTCTCTCCTGCTTCTCTTGGTCCCCTTAGTCTTCTAACTGTTTCTGCTATATTCATGTCTCTTTGGGGGAATCATCGGCTTAATTAAGGTTGCTTAGATAAGCAGGGGTGAGAGGTAGCAGTATTATTTTATGTTTTTCTCTTCATAGAGTTTTCCATGTGTTTAACCGACTGCTGACATATTTACCCATTTTTTTTTTACATGCTTACTTTTTCTCCTGACATTTGAAACGTTTAAGGGCACAGCTGTATCTCCGTGTCTCTATATTTCTGCACAGAATCTTGGGCTTAGGACACTGTAATCCAGTGTATCTTCCAGGGGTTTATGAGCGTTGTCTTTTGACTATCACTGATCATCCCTTGGGCGTTCTTCAGAACGGCACCAGGTTTTCTGGCTAGAGAAGTCTGGGGAGCGTAAGTTACTTCTTCCCATTCCATCCGCTCTAGGATCGGTCTTCATCTGATCTGATGCTTCCAAATGCTGCGGCAGTAGTGACCATGGGTCCAGGGCAACCGCGGATAGCACTGCCCCTGTCTCGGATCTCTTTAAGTTTTCACGCTGCAGTCAGAACAGAAAAAAGGTTGCGTTCCGAAACGGGTCGAGCCAGTTCTTCCTGGAGTGGTATCCATTAACCTCTGCTCTCCTTCTCATCTGCTGCAGGAGTACCTGTGCTTGTCCCAAGTTGTGTGCGCTAGTGCTAAACTGAAAACAAACGAAGCACGTGTCTCCCAGCAGCACTGTACTCTTGGACACCTTGTTTTTCAAACCTCCCCAGGCGTTCCTTTATGGCACACGCAGGAGCTATTGTTTGTTTTGTGCTCTGAAGTACTTTGTTCATTCAGAGGCTGTAATACTTAACAGATTGCATTGTTAAAGACTGTGCACCAGTCTCCAGAAATAGACTGGGTTTTGTGAAGATCCCCGAGTTCCTCGTCCTGATGTGCTAAAAGCCAAGCCCAATCCATGGTTCACGGTAGACAGTCATAATGGTCTTCATTGGAGACATTCGGTTTGTCGAGGATTAGGAAAATGTGAAAACGTAATGTATAGACCTGGTCACATTTAGATTCAAGCTGTATAATCTGGCTGGTGGCAATGGGCAGGGCAGTTTAGCTCTGGGGGTCATTTCTTGGCACATCTGTGAAGTTCCAGACCAAGCAATTAAAAGTGACTGCCCTAAAATCTGAATTACTTATGTGCTATCTCAGACAACTAACTAATGCCAGATAAGCCTGCATCCATCTTTGATCATTCACAGAATTCACTGGGTGAAACTGTATGTTTATATAATGACCTTGCCGTATAGAATTATCACTCAGCAAAGGCACTGAAATAATATCAGGCTGAGAAGAACCTTGATATAAATAAAGTCCAAGATCAGGGCAAACAGTGCACTAGCGCTTCTTTGTTTGCCTCTGCCACTGCTGTGGTGCGATCACCAGTACAGGCAGCATGATGGAGTCACGGGAGAGTCAGAAGCCTGGATGAAGAGCATTGGATGTGCTTTTCCAGCTTAGATTCCAATAGCCCATTTCAAAGACTCTCCTCCAATCTCTGTGGACTAATGACCTTTCAGTGCTCGTCTAAAGGAGAGAAACTATACGTGTTGAATAATTGTCCTTTAGATTCAGAAGATACTGTGCTTTCTATTTTTCAGTGTTGAAAATGAGCCCATGAGCGCAAGTAAGAAAAAGGAAAATGAGCTTTCATCAGAAGCAGTAAAGGTACAGTTTAAATTAATATTATTTTTTAATATCACTAACTAATAATTATATAGTGTAACGCCAAGGAAAGAGTTTAAGTTTCTGCATATTCTCCCTCGTAGGTTTTTTTTTTTTATGTGTATGGAGGAGCACGTTTATTTTGTGCTGTTAGGATATCCAGCCTCACCCTGTACTTGCTCCATGAGGAGATGGGTGGGGAGAACCTTGAGCAGGCTGCACTGGCCACAGTGTGAGCTTTAGCTGAGGTAGTAGGTGCTTGCATTATAGTTTTGAAATCTCTAAATCAGAGCATATGGATTTCATGGTCTCTTTTCTTCTTTTTTTTCCTAAATATATTTTATTAATTTATTCATATTCCATCTCAATTGTTACCCCATCCCTTGTATCCTCCTATTCCTCCCTCCCTCCCATTTTCCCCTTACTCCCCTCCCCTATGACTCTGACTGAGAGGGATTACCTCCCCCTGTATATGCTCATAGGGTATCAAGTCTCTTCTCGGTAACCTGCTGTCCTTCCTCTGAGTGCCACCAGGTCTCCCCACCCAGAGGACATGGTCAAATATGGGGCACCAGAGTTCGTGTGAAAGTCACACCCCACTCTCCACTCAACTGTGGAGAATGTCCTGTCCATTGGTTAGATCTGGGTAGTGTTTCAAAGTTTACTGCACGTACTGTCCTTAGTTGGTGCGGTTTCTTTTCTAACAGAGATTTTAATAAGATTAAGTCGAGTTTCATGGAATGGTATGGACGCCTAATAGTGCTTTGGTTACCTCATGCATAAGCCAGCTGAGCACTACAGGACAAACACTCGCAGTGTGCAAGCTACTTACCTATCTGTACAGTTGCTGGCGAGTGGCTGAAACCCTTGAAAACTACTGACCGTTTCAGCTTTCCTAAGGGGCTTTCTAGGAAATTGGAATTTTGGGTTGCTCGGCTAGTTGTACCACCACAGTTGTGGCATTTGGTATTACTTGCTTTCTTATTTATATATGATTTGTAACAGTTGGTTCCATCTGGGTATCACAGGTTAAATTAACCTGGTCATCAGAAGATTAGAAAGTTATCCGAGTTTTTTATTACTGTTGCAGGTACTTTTTCACATCTTGAAAATTAAATCATGTACATGAACCACACCTAAGAAAGCTAAGGTGCGCGTTCTTCTTGCTTTCTTAGTGAAAGTGAAAAAAAATTTTTTTTTAATTGAAAGAAATCAGCCAGGATCGCTCCTTTTCTTCACTTGCTTGAGTTTGGCTAAATCTTGCTCTTTGGCTTATTATTATTATTTTTTTAATTGGTCTGTTTTCCAGACAGGGTCTAACTGTGTAACACAGACTTGGCTTATGCCAACTGCACGTTGGGTCTGCGGTTTGACGCATTGGCCCCACTGTCAGGTTTTCTAGCTTCTCTCACATGATGCTCTTCTCCAGACAACAGTTGGCTAGCCTGCTGATTTAGCCTGGTGTGGGCTCTTCAGCTCTCTCCCTCGCTGTCTCTCTGCTGCTCTGTCTCTGTCTCTGTCTCCGTCTCTCTCTCTCTCCTCTCTCTCCAGCTGACAGTTAACCTATACAAGAGTCTCCTTTCTAATGCTGTGTGTGAAGTCTTGTCCTGGTTTTTCCCAGCTGCTTCTGAGATCTCAAACTCTTAAGGTTCTTTGGTTACTAATTCCTGTCCACCTGTCATTCAACCCCTCTTTGCCTTTATACTGTGGGCCTTCAGCAATCTTTTCTGCTTTCTCGGTTCCCTAGTCTCCTGGTGTCTGTTTATTTCCTTACTCATCCTGCATCTGCCCACTGCCTGTACTTTTAGTCTGCAGACTTGGATGAAGTCAGCTTTTAATTTCCAGGAGTCCAGAGACTTGCTTGAGAGTCACAGCTTTGTGGGTTCAGTAAGAATATATGGCAGCAAATACGGTGATAGGCCTCCATACCAGCAGTCTCTCTGTCCTCTATGTGTTGGCCTGTGCTCTAACAGTCTTTTCTTCGTTCCTAAGGCTTATGTTTTAGCGCTCAGGATTTCATTCAGGGATGCTTCCATGGCGCCTTAAGGAATGGAAGCCATTGCATAAAAGCTGTACTCTTAAGGTCACTGGTGACCCTTTGCCACCCACATTCAGTAGCCCTTTGTTCCCCATTCTTGGTCTACTTAGCCAATTGAAACACTTCATCTTCCCAGTCTTGTTTTCTTTTTCCAAAAGCTTTCTGGCTTATCTTGGCTTCTTAACACTGGGCTTTGCTTCTACCTCTGGCTATTTCCTTCTCATGTCAGCCACTGACTTTCCCTAGGCTAAATAACTTTTCATGTAGATCAGTGTTTCTCAACCCGTGGGTCTTGACCCCTCAGGAGGGGGTCACATGTTAGATATGCTTCGTGTCAGATATTTACATTACAGTTCACGGCAGTAGCAAAATTACACCTATGAAGTAGCAACAAAATAATTTTATGGCAGGGAGTCACAGCGTGAGAAGCTGTATTAAAGGCTGTAGCATTAGGGAGATTGACAACCATTGCTGTGGATGTTCCATGTGGAGGCTGAAGGTGTCCACCCTCCTCAGTGCCTGAGGATGTCTTGCCTGACTTCTCTTCCCCTGGGACCTCTACACTTCATTATAAATATCGCTGGCTTTTTTTTTTTTTTTTTTTTTCTGTGCATGTCCCTTGGGAATCTCAGAGTCCGTCTGCCTGAAATTTCATCTCAGTATTTTCAGGAATGTTCTATACTTTTTTCATAGTTTTATTTGGAGTGCGGGTTGGGAGGTGAGGAAAATTTTCTGTCTGGGACTTGGATGCGAGTATTAAATGTAACTACCAGTATTAGAAATAAAAGGGGATCTAGGCAGCATAAAGCTGAAACAGCATGTGCGTGTGCATGTATACGTGCCTGCCTGAGTGGAGAATGCACTTTGTCACCATACTCTCCTCATGAAGAAAGGAACTGGAGGAGCCTAAGCCTATTGGGCTGGCAGTGCTGGTCTGATGCTGTGGGATCTCTGACTTCCTGGATGCTGGGTATGTTGTAAGATACTTAGTTTGTCTCACAACAGGCCCAAACCTGTTCTATATCTAGGCTGTTATAAAGGATTTTATTAAAATGAAAACTGAGTCTGGAGTATGTGCACACTCTAGATATATGTAACTTTGCCCCACTGCTGTCAAACATTAATTCTGGAACATACAACTCTTCTCAAGCTGGAGAAAGCTCTGTACCATGATAAGAAGGAACGGCTTTCCTCACATTCTGTTCTTTTTCTTTCTCTCTTTTCATTGGCCATTGTGCCATGCCCAATGTGTATCCCTGAGCTTGGGGTTATGCACAGTCTCTGATGTTCTTTTCCTCCCAAGTGGTGCTAGGTGTAAGCGATAGTGTGTTCAGGGACTAGAGAGCTGGCTCAGTTGATAGGGGCTCTTGTGTAAGCATGTGGACCTAGGCTTGAGCTCCCAGCACTCGCACAAAGCTCACCGTGGCCAAGTGTATACCTGTGGCTCCAGCACTGTGGGAAGCAGACACACAACATGGCCTGGCTGGCTGCCAGCCTCCCTTCAGGTGCAGCGAGAAATCTTGTCTGAAGTGGGAGTAAGGTGGAGGATGAACAGAACACCCGAGGCCCTCCTCTGGCTGTAGTGTGTTCATGCAGCGCATATATACATGCACATACAACATAGAAATATACCCCACCAAGAGGAAATGGTGCGCCCAAAGCTCAACTTCCTTTATTTCATCCTAGCATTTTTCTTTTTGAAGTTTATTTTTATTATTTGTTGCTTGCTTACTTGCTTGCTTGCTTGATTGATTGGTAAGGTCCACTCTATAGCCCTGGCTGGCCTTGAACTCATAGATTCACCTGCCTCTGCCTTCGGAGTGCTGGGAGTAAAGCCTATCTTACTATGCCCTTAGAACTCCCTTCTATGTTTATATTCAGTATCTTTTTTTTTCTTAAAGAATGTTGCGATTTTAACATCCATGAAATTTTTTATGATTTTTGTCTGGACTGGGGAACAACAGAGACAAAAAGCAAGTAAATTGACTAGGCTACACTATTATAGGGGAGGAGACATGCAGGTCTTATATAACTTTAACACCACAAGAGGATTTTGTAGTTTAGAGAAAATGGAGCAATTGAAGGTACAATATGGCCACCCACGTTCAGGTCCAGAAGTTTTGCCTCTAAAGTTTCAGAGAAGCATCCAGGAGATGGGGGCAAGTGCCTGGTGGGCAGTCTGATGTGCAGGCTCACATCCAGGGGTTTGGGCTGAGAATACAAATTTGGGGATTATCTGATTGATCAAATTTATGGAAAATGAGATCTTCCTGGGAGTGCACGAAAGTACTGTACATCCAGGTTGGGATTGGAGGGAAATACTATGTAGGAGATGGCGACAGGGGGCACCCTGGAGGGTATGGAGAGAATAGTCAAAGAGGAAGCGGAACTGCAGGGTGAGTACAGAAGCCAAAGTCAGAGTGTCTGTCTCATTCTTCAGATTATGTACATATATGCACATACATACACATAGTCTCAACACAGAGGGGAAAGAGTCCAGTAAGTTAGAAAATGAGACAGTGTCTTTAAAGAAACATGGTCAGAGCGTGAGTGGGGAAGTGAGCTTGCAGTGACTTAGGGATGATTGTGGTAGGGAAAGGAAGGGAGGATGTCAGAATTAATGCCTTAACTATGTCAGTGCTGAGGAGAGAGGAGAGCCTGAAGTGTGGAAACCTACTTTTGCATGGTAGAGGCTTACTAGAAGGGTAAATGATTAATTAGCTGGGATCCCCAAGGAGAAACCAAGGATGATGAGGGGGTGCCCAATGGACCAATTTATGTGGGGAGGCATGGTCTTTCTTTCCTCTTTGAATGCAAAGCCAGAGAAAGAAGTAGGCCAGAGATTGATGTCGTTGCAGATAGAGGAGAGGCTTAGTACAGACTCTGAGGGAATGCCTTTTAAACTTTTAAACACTATTGAGCTTGAGCGTGGATGAGTAGTTAATGCTTAGTCTAAGGACTAGGAAAAGGGTTTGGAAGATTTCCTGGTGAAGTC
>OU015745.1:109775042-109789946 GCA_907169655.1 Acomys percivali | reverse complement strand
TGTGTGTGTGTGTGTGTGTGTGTGTGTGTGTGTGTGTGTGTGTTTTACTAGTGAATAGAAGGATCAAGATAGAGAAAAGATTTAGGTAGGTTTGGAACACAGGACCTCGCTAATTAATTTAGATGATGTTGGGAAGACCTGTAGAAATGTTCTGAAGGAACGGAAGGGTGAGTTTTAAATAGCCGGGGGAAGACTGGTCTAGGCAGAAAGAAGAGTGATGCAGGGTTTCCAGGAGATGTGCTGGGAACTAGCCCTCCTCTTGTTATAGTCTGGCAGTGGTCTTGGCATTCTTTACTCCCTTCTGCTTTTGGAATTACTTTGTCCTTTGTCTGGAGACCATTATCCTGGAGGGAACAACTTGTTCTGGCTTTGGTACTCTGCGTATATTTCCCGGATTTGCTTTTTTTTTTTTTTTTTTTTTAAATGAATTTTAGCTTTTTGGCCAATGTTGGTGCTCTGTCATTGGAACTTTTTCCCTTCTCTCATTTAGTCTTCTGCCACATCCATATTGTAGCACACATCGTTAACACTTCACATGTTATACCTTGGATCTGGCCAGCTAAAATGTTATTTTCTTTACACAATTTGTATCCCTCTTCAAGTTAGTTAGGCCCTTCATTGTTCACCTCCCTCTTCTAGACCTCCCCCACCACCCTACTCATAATGAGCATTCTGCTCAATTGTCATCTCCCTAAACACTAGAGCTAAGTGAGTCTTAACCAGGACAAATAAAGCTTCCTTCTACTTCCTTGCACTGCATGTAGCAAAAGACGTATATTGATGGATGGACTTAAAGATGACACATCACAACCTACTGTATAAAAAGAGATAAAAATATTCTCCCAGCCCTTGCCTTCCTTGTTGCATTTATATTTTACATGCAGAATAACTGTATCTTTGTGCATGACTGGAGTTAGTTTTCCTTAGTGTTTCCCTCAATCTGAATGCTTTTATCCTAGTGACTCCTTAGAACAATGGTAAACAGGCCTATTGGCAGAAGGAAGTGGGCCCCACCTAATGAGAGCCTGTGGTTGGCCTAACTTCATTGTTTTCCAGGCCCAGGGCATAGAACAGCTGCTTTAGATCACGCTTGAAATTTTAACTATAGAAATGCAGATTTCATTGTAGGTGTTTCAGTTAAATGTTCTTGCTTGTTCACATTTATTTCTAAATTTAGAAACTGTTCTTCTGCTTGAGAATCTTCTAATTACCGAGGGGGAAAAAAAAAATCTCAAGATTATGAGGGGAAATTAAGCAACTGAGACATTTAAAGAATCTGAAAAAAAATGTCCCTTGTTAAATTTACATTGCAGAAATCCTAGAAGCTGAAAATTGAAAATGAAGAGCAGCAAGCATTGATTCCTTTGCGCTTTTAATCTCAAGCATCTTAATAATAGTCAGTGGCCCATAGTTCACCTTCTTCAAGTAGGCCATATGTGAGGAACACTGAGGAGCACCTACTCATGCTAGTGACAGCAAAGAGTGTTACTCATGTTACAGTGCTGCCTCATCTTGACCCAGGGAGAAGTTGCCTGCCCAGAAATTAGAACAAATTAAATGAAGTACTCAAAAGAAGAAAAAAAAAAAAAAAAAAGTGAACGAACTAGCATGCCTTCTGCCAAGTTATGAAACACTTGAGGAGAGGGCTCCACTGACTGAACATGGTGGGTAGGGTTGTTGGAAATGAGGTGAGATCAAACTGCAGGTGAAACCCATAGAAGACAAGAGTCTTGTGGAGACTAAAAGGCTGGTGTATTCCAACAGCTTTACAAGTTACCTCAAGGTCTAACTTAATATAATGATAGAAAAATGCTGTTACTACTACTAATCATCATCATCACCATCATCGTCATCATACAATTTTGCTTCTAATGTGGCCACCAACTTAGAACTCACTAGAAATTATACTGCCCGCCATCATGGTTTTAACATTATTTCCAGTGCCTCCTACTATATTTGGTAAATGGTTAGTGGTCCGTCCTTGTAAGGGCTTCAGACCTGAATTAAAACATGGACTAAGGTGAACAAATGGCATAAGTGATTATGATAGCTTTGAAGATCATCATCTTACAAAACTTTGTCATGTGAGCCTATGGTGCCCTACGGTTGTTTTACCTTGATGTTCTGCTCTCTCCCTGACTCACACTTGAGTTCTTATTTTATGAGGCCTCTTGAGCGTGGTGAGTGACAGACAGTTTTGGGTGTGCATTCCATTTACAAGTGTGCAACTCTATGAGCAAGCATGTTTGGAAGGCAGGGTGAGTTGGCACATTTGCTTAAAGCTTTTTGAATCCCGGAAGAGCGTGAGGTGAAATGTCAGCAGGCTCTTTGCTCTTTGCTCTCCTAGTTTAAGCTTGAGCAGTTCATATGAATGTGAGTATGATTTACTGACAGTTGAATTTTGAGCAGATAAAATGCATCTCTGAAAATGTCCAGTGCCTTTAAAGGATGCCCAGTGCATTCCTTCATTTGTATGCAATTCCCAACCAGGACTTAATGTTTCACTGGGTCTTTACTTTGAAGTGGTGCACCATGTTACTCTATTTCTTGACCATGTCAGGGAACGATTTTACATAATACAACAGGATAATCATGGGTTAATGCAATGTAGAAATGATAAGGCCGGTGTGGGTTTATTTGTTTAATATTCTAAGTGTTTGAAGTAATACCCGCTAGCTCTATAATGGTCAGGGCCCTGTCTTAAGTACATGTAAGGTTTGCTGTGATCTGTCTCTTAGCTCCATTCTCACTCATCCTGATTAATTTCCCATTATAGTAAGCCCCTTAAGAGTTAATGCCTTATTACACACACGCGCATGCACACACACACACACACACACACACACAGAGAGAGAGAGAGACATAGACAGACAGACAAACACATTATCATAGTCAACTTTACGTTCCCCTTAGAGGGCTTACTTCCTCCCAGAAGCAGCACATAGTCACAACCTCTCTGTCACCTCTTCCAAAGCTAGACTGGTTACTCCTGTTTGGGGAGCTGGAGTGTCATACATCTCCCTTTGGGATGCTAATATACAGCTTTGTTTAAGTAGGTTGTAAACAGCATGGAGAAACCTGTGTGTCCCTTGCCTCTGCCATGCACAAGTTGTCTAGTCAGTCTGTGATAATTTGTAAATGATGATGGTCGCTTCTTTTGTTTTCAGACTCTCCAAGGTGAGGACATAAGGAACCATGCTGAGCAGCCAGCCATCCTTCCAGTGGTGGATGACCTCCCAAAGCCCACTGACCTTTCTAATCCCATGTCAGATGCCAAAACAGGAGACGGCGGTGACCGACAGCAGAAAGAAAGCTTTCTTCAGTTCCTTGGGAACTTATTCAATATCTCAGGAAAGTCATCTCTTGGGGAAGGTCGACAGTCTTTCAAAGATGACCAAGATAAACCTGAGAAAGACCCACAAGCTCCCAGCAGCCCTCCTGAGGAGGAGAGCCAAAGGGAAAAGGAGATTGCCACCAGCCCAGTGAGGACTCAGGCACTTCCTGTGGACAAACAAGAGTCCAACTCCTCAGAACTCTCCGATGCCTTTTCTTTGGACACAACAGCAGACAGCGAACAGGAAGCCACTGATACGGTGAAGTAAGTTTGAAGGTTACTTGAAAAAAAAAACCAAAATAAAACAAACCCCTAAGTTTTTGGACCTAGCTTTGTAAGCTTAGGTGGTAATCCTCAGTAATTGAAGGACCTGGAAAAGGTATTCTATAATATTCTCCAGTGCCAGATCGGGGAGATGCGATAGTATATGTTCTCTGCATGTCCCTGGGCTTTTGTGCCCACTCAGGGGGTAGTGCTAATATCTTATTGGTACTAAACTCATCCTCGTTGGACTTGAAGATTCTGTTGCGTGAGTGAAGTGCTCCTGCATCAGGACAGCACACCATCAGACCCCTGAGCATCAGCATAACTAATGGGCACCATCTGTATTCCCATTACCTCACTGGCTTTTCTTCTCTTTATTTCCATCCTTCTTCCTCTTTTGGTGGAATCTAATTATATGGGTTAAAAAATAATAAGTTAGCTCTATTCATAAAACTGAGTTTGCAACCCTCTTAAACAGCTCTAACAAAGTAAAGGCTTCTATAAATTTTAAGGAGCATTTCTCCCTTTCTTCCTTTGATTAAAGAATATGTATAAACTGTTTTTTGTTATGCTCAAATATACTAGACAGAGTGCTTTCCGTCTCTTGTGCTGTTGTGATTGTGGTAAGTACTTTAGACTTTTCCTTTCCTCCTTGGCTAAGAATCTCCTCTGTTGGATGGAGAAATGCTTTAAGCACATAACCCATTAAACAAAAGGGCTTCACTGAGGAGTGGAGACAGTCCCTGTGGCTTCATGTGGGTTTATTTCTGTTATCATTTTTATGGTTTTCACAAGTTTACAGTCATCATGAGAAAAAAACAGTTAGCTACCTTCCCTGTCATTCCACAGAGCTTGCTTAACTTATGTGCCTTGAAAGGAAGGAAATATTGCTTGAAGTGTAGCTTAGGCTTCTTTTTCCAAAGTCAGTTATGAGATATTTGCAGGCTGCTATAGTAGAATTTTCTTTGGTAAAGATACGTTGTTGGCTGAAATAGGAAGTGTATCAAATTTATCCAGACTGCAGCACATCATTTAGAAGCTGAGTAACTGTCACAGGATAGTGTAATGGCTTGGGCATCTAGGTCTGTTTTTGTAAATGCTTGTATCTCTTAGTACTTTGCTCTGTCCTACTATTTTGGGGATCATATATTTGAGGATCATAAATCACATGCGTAATTATGTACATGAAACTCTTTTCTCTGCTCAGCTTATGAAAGATAAACCTTGCAGCTTTTGTTTGTTTTTGTTTTTTAAGACAGGCTCTATTGTGTAGGCCTGGCTATCCTGGAACTCTCTTTGTAGACGAGGCTGGCCTGAAACTCAAGAGTTAGACCTGCCTCTGATTCCCAAGTGCTGAGAGTGCCCAGCTGAAATTTAGCATTTCTATTTCATTTAAAAATTAAAAAAAGGGGCCTTTTTTGTGATTTTATCATTATTCAGTTATGGTGATTCAGCTGTAACCTATGAATCAACCATGTAAAAGTAGGCAGTGCTGGCTGACTGATCTTTCATGGCAGTATAAGCGCTCAGAACTGAAACAACTAATTACAACGCATAAAGCTAGGCTTGTGACTTTGAAGTCCACTGCTTTAAACATGGCGATTGCTTGATATAATGAATGCACAGTTGAGTTACAAATATGCGGTATTTCCATCCAGGCTGCCGTAGAAGCTTATCTGGTTAGAATTTTAAACTAAGGCATTAAAGTCATCATAGTTGGAATTATGCAGAAAGTCCTAAAAATATAAAGGAGTGGCATGAATTTCCCCTCTCAATACTCTAGAACCATGCAAGACATTTTAATAGTAAGTTTATAATTATCGTGTGGGATGAAATGCCTCAATGCCTGCTTCAGACAGAGCTGGTTCCCAGGTATCTATATTTACTATACATGATTCTTATCTATTATTTCCTGTTTATTGGCATCATGTACATTTCTTTGGTTATGTATTCCTTCAGAATTTGGGTGGTATTTTGGGGGGGGGGGACTTGGTAGTCTCTTGATAACAGGTTTCAAGTATGCAGCATTAAAACTTTGGAAGAAAAAAATGACAAAAGCTGTTATTTATCTTGATGTAGGGTTTTAGGATGTTGTTCCGAAAGGTTCTTGTATTTTCTGAATAACTTACATATGCAGATACGGGATCTGCCGTAACAGTGCCCTTATCTTCCTTTTCTCTTTTTAAAATTTATGTATATGAATATTTTGCCTGCATGAATGTTTGTGCACTGTGTGCATGTCTGACACCTGCAGAGGTCAGAAGATGGCGTCGGACCCCTTGGAGCTGGAATAAGGATGGTTGTAAGCTGCCACATAGGTGCTGGGAATTGAACCAGGGTCCCCTGCAAGAGCAACAAGTACTTATTCATCACTGAGTCACTTCTCCAGCCCTTGTTTGTATCTTCTTAAATATTTTCTACAAGGGCCGCTTTATTCAAAGTCAGACTTTTTTTTTTTTTTTTTTTTTTTTAGTAACTCTTTGGTCTCGTCTGAAAGTCATTCTGTAAGGAAAGCCACTGTTGCTTTTCTCTCAGCATCTAGTTTGGTTAGTTTATGACAAACAGTAAAATAAATGAATGGAACAGATTTTTTTTTTCTTGTCTACACTTATGGCTTGGTAAGATTTTAGGAGCCAGAATTTATATGAGGTGAAATAAACTAGTTCAGCTAAAATTTAAGATGTATGCAAGAGACATAAAATTTAAGATGTATGCTGAAGTTTTATATGCTGAAGGAGAGGTACTTAGCTTTATCTTTGGCATAAATCAAGCTTTGCTTTAAGAGTAAAGATGAACTGTATTTTGAAAGATACTGAAATACTAACTAGATTTTTCTACTTTTCATATAGAGTCTATATAATGTTTTAGATTATGGTAGGTGTTATCTGAAAAAGTCACATAAAACTAATATTTTCACCATTTATCTTTATATTCAGGGTCCTATATTTTGATGTTAGTTCAGAATTTAAATAGTTCAGTATTTCCCTTAGGAAAGAATCAAAGACATTAGAGGCTGGAGAAATGACTCAGTGGTTGAGAGCATTTGCTGCTTTTGAAGAGGACGCAGGTTCAGGACCAGGTCAGGTGGCTCATAACTACCTGTAAGTGTAGTTGTGGAGGATCTGATGGCGTCCTCTGATGGCCACAGGCACCTGCATTCATGTGGCACACATACATCGAAATAAAATAAGAAGCAAGTCATAAGTAAGATAGTCTGAGGTAGATTGCTTAACATTTAGAATAACTATCAGCCATTGTATTAATGCACACAAGGCCTTGCATACGTGCTACTGTCTAGATCTGTTATAAAGGACTGAAGTATGGAAAGGTGATAATTGACACACCTTTGTCCCCTCACATCACTAATAGAACAGTGGGAAGAAACTTCTAGCCCCTTATAACTTAATGTGGTAAATACTGTGAAGACCAGAGACTAAATGTCATCTTAGTAGAGGGGCTGGTTTGTAGTGGAGGTCATTTGTGAGCTTAATTCTTAGAGCTTGAGATCAAGGTCACGTTCCCTTTGATGGTAAACTAAGAAACTAGGAATGCGGAGCAGCCTGGCCTTGGATGTGAGCTTTTAGTGGTAGATTCTTCCCGGCAATTTGCATGGTGAGAACACCAGGAACTTCCACTGCAGCTGGTTCTCTGTGATGACGTCTGCTTCTGCCCAGGCCGTTTAGTACTTGCTAGTTGAATATTTGAGATGCGTTGTATGAGGGGGAAGTTGCTAAAGATTCTGTCATTGACCGAGTTAATGTATATTCACTGTTAACTATGAATTACACGTCTTGCCCGTCTTTTTCTTTAAATTTTCTCCAGTTTATACACAGAAGGTTGCCACTCAAATTCATGTGTAAAATTAAAGGTGCAGATGCCTGTTCTGATATTCTGATTTGACAGAGAACTCAACGATGTGTAAGCTTAACGGTGCCAACCTGAGGAGGGTGTTTGGGGGTTAGGACAAGAACCCAAGTCTTGGTTTGTTATTCCATGTCCTTCTGTTACCCACAAATAGGAATACTATGCAGGCAGATAAGGAGGAAGAGTTATTAATTATTTTGGTTATTAATGGTATTGCCTGATACCCATGCTGTCTTTTCTCATAGGAAAGACACTGATGGTAAGCCAGAGAAGCCGTCAGTAACATATGCAACATATCGGGGTCCCACACAAATCAGGAAGTATTTGAGGCAACAGACAGTGCTGGAACCTGTGCATCACTTAGGCGAAGAAGATGGAAACCGTGACTCAAGAACATACACACACGTTGACTCTGGAAGTACAGCGGGCACTGTGGTGGTCCCACTGTCATCAGCCAGCAAAGATGTAGCCACAAAAGGGTATCTGCGTGGGGGTCCATCAGAAGCTTCTGGCTATAGCCAAATAAATATCAACACTGAAAGCCATTTGGAAAACCACCAAGAATTGCAGAATATTGCCTCATCTAAGTATATTTTAGATAAAAATAACCATGGAGGCTCTGGGAGCAGTTGGGACTCCCCTTCTTCTGTGCCTAACCCCAGCTCTGTTGTTGGGGACTCTGACTCACAGACTGAGAGCAGTTTGGTATGTTCATCCTTGTTTATAGGAAGTAAAAGTAGCCAAGTCCCTTGTCCAGAATTTCAGAGGAAAACTGCGACCGAAAATACACTGAAAGGAAGCAACCCCACGATGAATGATGGGACATCGGTGCCAAGAGAGGAACATGTTGAGCCTCAGAAGCCTGCTGCTTCTGATTCCTCTTGTAGTAAATCTGATGGGAGTGACACTACCAATGTGGAAAGTACAAATTTGTCAAGTCCAAATAAATCAATTAGGCATAAAGATGTACGGTTGCCAGAGAGTAAGTGTTGTGACAAGCCAGCTGCAGATGGCCCATCAAGGCAGGATGTCAATCACACCAGCATTACTGCTCTCCAGGGACATGCTGTGACAGACTCAGAACTTGTAAATGAAGGAAAGAGGTTACCTGTTTCAGAAATCATGCAAGGAACAGAAGGTACCTCAGGGGGTGAGTCCACTACTTTAAGTCGTGTAAGAGCCCCAGAAGACAGAATTGGGTCCTTTCCCAAAGATACTGAGCCACCATGTGAAACAGAAACCAAAACCCTTGGTTTGGAGCCACTTGTAAATATTCCTCCCGAGATGGGAAAGCATTGTGAGGTCCCCAGTTCTGTGAGACATGTCAATGACTCAGTAGCTGTAGCGAGCATAGGAAGGGAAAGAGCACCTGAACTGGATTTTGAACTTAACACAAAGCCTGTTTCCGAATCTCTTTTTCTCCCAGAGAATCCTCAACAAGCCAAAGTTTTCCCTGATGCTGAGATACCTCTTCTTAATCTTGACTGTAGAACTTGTGATCACAGCGCCTCGCCTCCAACCTTTGTTTCTGGAGTGGACAGGCTTGACAAGTTGGGCTTCCCTGGTTTAAAGAGTGAGCAACCTTTGTCCAGTAAAACCGGACAGGACATTTCCTCCCCTCCTAACGAGTGTCAAGAAGAAGGTGGGGGAACTCAGTCTGAGGCTACAGACAGTGAGAACCCTCCTGCCCTTCCCCTTGGACAGGCATCTGTTATCCTCGGATCCAAGGCGGTACTCTCCGGTAGAGAAACACGCCAGTTTGCTTTGGGTCCAGAAACCATTGGCACTCACGTAGCTGGGGTAGATCTGTTGAGTGTTGAACATGGACCTATCTCTGAGGATCACAGCTGTGTTTCAGCTCATGGTCCTAAGAAAGCAGAGTTAATGTCATCACATACTGAAGCAAGCAAGAGCACCCTTGAGAACTCGGATTGCCTTTCACTGGGAACCCAAACTGCTGAACTGCTAGGAGAAGCAGAGGTCAGTGGTCAGAGCAGGCTCCCTGTCAAGTCATGTCCTGGAAGAGGAAAAGCCTCTTCCAAGCTGTCTGTTTCTCAGTCAGAACCCAGAGACACTTCTCAGGGTGACATTTCTTTTTCTCAAGTAACAGTTGCAGACAGGCCAGAGGAGACAGTTTTGCCAGAGTTAAATTCTCTGGCTGTTGAAAAGGACAAAGGTGTTCAATCAGTGGACCACAAGATTAAAGTGATGTGTTTCGGCATTAAGGAGAGTCACCAGGCTGGGTTTTCTTCTGCCTCTACATATCACAGTGTAAAAGAAACAAAGATAGACGCCCCAGGTAACCCAGCTTCTATTTTCAAAAGTACTCTGCCTGGGATAATATCTCCTGGTCCAGAAGAGAAATCCAGGAGGTACGTGGCACAGAATTGTAAAGCTAGCACTTGCCTAGTCAGTCCATCTCCGTCTATTTGCGTGACTGAAAAGAGTTCCAGCCCCTCTGAAATGGGAGAACTGGATTTAGGTAATATTTCTCCAAAATTCCAAGAAACTAACAATACACAAGCATATTCATCTTTTCTGGGTTCTGATGCCCGTTTGGAGAAAAATGTGTTTGTGCCTGAGGAGTCCAGCTCACTGCCAGTGCCTTATCTGTTGGGACTAGAAGGAGAAGCCTGTAGAGAGAACGCTTCTTTCCCCAGTGCTGGTGCTGCGTCTTCCTCCTCCTGTCACTCTAAGGGAGGCAGCCCAGCTGCAGATTCACATGACCTCCCAAGTTATTTTGAGTTTTTAAAAGTTGCTGTCAACCCCACCTGTGACGGTGCTTCTGGTACTGACCCACTGGGCCATGGTAGCTCTTATTTGGAGTTAGAGACACCTAGGCCAAAAGGGGCAGAAGTGACCCCACATCAGGGATGTTTGAGGGCTTATACTGGGAAGGCGTCTCTTGACTCCCCAGCCCCTGCCGACTTTGGCAATCCCATGAAGGCAGAGGCAGGAGCAGTTGCTGAGGCACCAGTGTCAGTTAACCGCTCACACCAGCCGTGTTCTGAGGCATCTGCTGACCAGACAGAAGCAAGGAAAAGAGCACATGACTCACTTTCACTCAGAAGTGGTTTACTCGCAAAAGCTGATATACTGATTGAAGAGATTTTAAGTTCTGTCAGGGAAGAACTGAAATCTAAACTCACGGTTGGTACCTGCCAGGAGCATCTAGCCAAAGACGATGCAATGAACCCAGGCACTGTGAAAGAAGCTATCCCATCGGAAGTGGTATTAACAGGAAACCAACCGAAAGAGAGATTGGACCAGAAAGGTGTGGACAACATGTCAGAAGTCAAAGAGGAAGAAGAGGCCAGTGTTTCGTCTGCTGTTGGTGAGACGAGTCTCCTTTTTGATTCTGATAGAGTGAATATATCTTGTATGTTAGAAGAACAGACCAGGGAATTAGTCAATGAGGTTATCTATGCAGTCCAAGAGAATTTGATCAATGATGATTTTGACGAGACTGAAAATACCTGGACTTCTGGATCTCAGGCTAACACTTCAAAGAATTGCAACAGTGGTGGTGTTGAACCCCATGCTATAGTTAGAGAGTTCTTGGTATCAGAACAGGCAGTAAGTCAAAGCATGGGTGAAATTAGTGAAAATAAAGTATTAAGTAAATTCTCCTCCATAAGTAACTTAGTTTGTGGCACTGAGTCAAGTAAAGGAGGAGAAATTGTCCCCTATCAACAGTTCCCAGGGTTTGGAAGTGGAGCTGGACAGTCTGATACTATAAATTTGCAGAACTCGGAGACTATTTTACAAGCCGAAGCCATGTCCTCCTGTACGAGGCTGGATGATCGAGGGCGGCCACACTCACTCGTCAGTGACGACTGTAAAACGGCAGCAGACTGTGTGGGTAGTCATAAAACAGCAACAGAAGATACCAAAACTCTGGTATTGAATTTCAATTTGCCTTCTTTTGCAAATGATGACATCCATATGCCTGGCACCTCCAAAAGCAGTTTGTCTGACAGCCTTGTATGCAAATCTGAAAAAAGTTTGCCAGGACACAGTAAAAGCACAGCCCTTGCAATATCAGATTTGGGGAAAGCACACAAAAAAGATAATGATTTAAATGCAGGGAAAATCACACAGATGCCTTTGACGTTAGAAATGGGGAAAACAAGTAAAAGGGATGTTGAACTGAATATTATGAAACACGAAGTGGCCCCCCTTACGTCACAGAAAGAAAAAACATGTAAACAGGGTGCTGAACTGAACATTACGAATGCTGAGCCAGAGGTTGACATTTTTACAAGGGGAGGTGTATACAAAATGGATGCTCAGATATATGTGGAGAAAATGGAGGAATTACCTGTCACTTTGGGAATGGAAAAAGCTTATAAGATGGATAGCGAAGGGGATACTGGCAAACCCGAGGTGATGCCTGTTTTGTCAGAAATAAAAACTATCCATCAAAAAGATGCTGAGGGAGATATCGTAAAGAATGAGGTGGCACCTGTTTCAATTGAAATGGGAAATATTTACCAAAAACATGCTGAAGGGGATGTTGGGAAGACGGGGGTTGCATCTGTTATGTCAGAAGTGGAAATTATCTACCAAAATGATTGCGAGGGGATTACTTCAAAGGATGAAGTGACTCTTGTTACATTAGGAATGGAAGACAGTTACCAAAAGGATGAAGAACGTGATGCTGCAGAGACTGAAGGGATAGGTGTGGTACCTGTTGAATTACAAATGGAAGATACTTACCCAAAAGACTCTGAAGGAGATAATGACACAATGGAAGAGACGCCTAACCCTATTAGGTTAGAAGTGGTAAATATTTACCAGAAGGACACTGACTGGGTTACTGGAAAGATGGGAAAACCTGTGTCTCCCCAAACGGATATTGAAGATGTCCTTAAAAATGCTGAAAGGCTCCCATTTTTATTAGACATGAAAGCAACACACCTGAAGACAGTATGTTCTTCCTTGGACATTTTGGGGAAAAGAGTCCAAAGAGACACTGAGGAGTCAAATGGAACAACTGAGCCCATGCCTTCTGAGCTAGAAATGGAAGTAACAGCTGCAGAAGATTCTAGTGGCAGCATTGAGAACCCCAAAGTGTCACCTACAGAGATAGCCATCGAGAAAACCAATGGAATGACACCAGAGGTGACCATTACAAACGTGGAGGCTATGCGTCCCGTCTTTGAAAGTGAAAAGGGTCCTCAAGAGTACATGGAGAAGAGTGATGGAGAAGCAGAAGAGCAGCCCGGTGACGTCAAGGAAGGATTAATAACGCATGACAACCGACTTGCTTCCCACTTCAGGGGATATGAGTCACCTACGTTAAGTAAGGATTATGAGGGCTACCCGGCCTTAGCAGTGCCAGGTTTTCAAGAGGAGGACGCAGTAGTGAGGCTCAACAAAATAATGTCTGTCACTGCATTATATGACAAGAGGAGAGATCTGGGTTATAGAGATGAAAAGGAAGAGTCAAATTTAGCCTTTGTTTCTCAAGAGGAACAAGAGAATTCTTCCTTTACTATATTGTACGAGGAGCCCCTTCAAGAGGATGACAAGTACGCTCCCACAGAATTACAGGGTACACGGTCTGTCTTGTTTCCTGACATCTCCTCTAACAGCATGCCTGGCCTGGCATGTGAAAGGTCTGAGAGCAGAACTGACCTGGTCCATCATTTTGAAAAGGAAGGTAAACTGGGTGAGGCATTTGATGGAGACAATTCAGAGATGTTCTTATCAGTGGAAGCCAAAAGGTACAAAATTTATCCCTTATCCCTGAGTCCGATTTATGAGGACGATAGCTCACAGGAGGACGTTCTGTCCAGCGAGGTTTCTCCTGGTCACCATGGCTCCACGAAGTCAAGGGAGAGTGCAAACCAGCCCTCTTCTGTCTTGTCCCTCCTACAATCAGTGTCCGAGCGCTTACAGAGAAACTTTGATGAAGACGACAGACAGGTGCCTGAGGAAGAGGAGGAGGAAGCAACGGCAGCTTCAGGTAAGGGCTGGAGAGCTGAAAGGAGGGAGCATGTCGCCTTCCACTTGCCAGACCCTTCCATCACCTTCTACCCGGACGATGACCAGGAGAGTGCTGGAATTTCCAAATCCTACATGGAGTCCAGTGAACCAACTACCTCCTATCTGCAGCTAGGCCTGTGGCCAGAAAAGGCATCGTTTCTACAAAAGTCGGATCTGACTTCTAAGTTGCATTCTTCTTTGAAGAGTGCCTATCATCAGTACTTGCAGACATCCAGGACTCACTCTTCAGAAACGGGAACCAGATTTGGTGGCATCTTTCAGGAACCAGTGTCCAAATATTTCCGAGTCCAAGACCACCCAGGCAGATTGAGTCCATATGTAGAGGTGAGTTACTCTGATTACTAACTAGTGAAGCAGAGAGCTAGGTAGTGAGGCTATCTGAAGGCTTATCACAACAACCTGTGTCTGTTGGTCTTGTGGCACTCCTGTCACATCCAGGTCCTTTTCTTCTTCCCCCCATCTTTCCCACAAGACTCCTTATGCTTCGCCCAATGTCTGGCTGTGAGTTTAGCATCAATTTCAAGGCGTTGCTGGGTGGAGCCTCTCAGAGGACAATTCTACTAAACTCTGTGTAAGCATAGCAGAGTGTTGTTGATAGTGTCAGGGGTTGGTTGGGCCAGGCATTGGTTGGACATTCCCTCGATCTCTGCTATATCTGCTCAGTCTTTATCCCTGCACGTCTGTAAGGCAGGGTAAATTTGGGGTCAAAGTTTTTGTGAGTGGCTTGGTGTTCCCCTCCCTCTACTAGGAGTCTTGTCTAGTTAGAGGCTGTCCTCTTCAGTCATTGTGGCCCCTGCTACTAGGAGTTTCTGCCAGAGTCCAGGGCCCAGAGGAGCTTGCTAAAACTGAAGCACCAACCAAGGACCATGCATGGACTGGATCTAGGCCCCCTACATAGATGTAGCCAGTGGGCAGCTCAGGCTTCATGTGGGTCCTCTAGTAAGGGGGGAGGGAGCTGTCTCTGATATCGACTCTGATGCCAGAGTTTTGACCACTTCCCCTTGGTGGGACTGCCTTGCCAAGCCACCAGGAAAGAGGATATGATATGACTTGATGAGCTGGGATGGATGGGAAGGAGTGCTTCCTTTTCTGAAGAATAGGGGAGCGGGAGGGAGCGGGAGAGAGAGGGAGGGTGGGGCTGGGAGGAGAGGAGGGATGGGATTCCCAGAATGTAAGGTGAATTTAAAAAATTTTTTTAAAAAAAGAAAAGAAAAAGAAAAAAAAAAAAGAAAAAAGAAAACCTGTGTCTTGTGTGACTAAGACAGGAGAATTGCAAGTTCTAGGCTAGCCTGCCAACTGAGTGGACCCTGTGTTAAAAATAAATAAATAAAAGGGACTCTGTGTAGATCAGTGGTATAGTGGTCACCTAGCGTTCAAGGCCCAGAATACTAGTTCTCTCTCTCTCTCTCTCTCTCTCTCTCTCTCTCTCT
>OU015745.1:109760140-109775032 GCA_907169655.1 Acomys percivali | reverse complement strand
CATGCATGCATGTACACACACACTACTTTGAGGTGTAAACTTTGATTTTTAAAACTTGAGGATTAGTCTCTGAATCTTAGCATATGCTTTAGCTATGTGTTCGCAACAAGAAAACAAAATTGCTTAGTCAGAACGTAAATGCTCTATTGTAGAATCCAGGGATTTCACAGTTTGAGGCTGATTTTTCCATGTAAATGAAGCAGTAATTTACTAAATTTCTTGAGTTACTGTGTATGATGAAGTTGCTGCTTCCCATGTAGCTTATTTATCTCATGGAATCTATGTTTGGTAACAGTTCTTCTACCTTTTTGCCTACTATCCATGCCCTCTTCTTGGAAATGCTTCCTATAAAGCAGGGTGCTGAGCAGCCCAGAATGAAAAACAAAAAGCCATGATATAGCTGAAAAAAACACTTTCGACTTCAGCTAACATTTTTCTCTTGCCTTAGAAACACGCAGATGTCTAAAATGGGATATTTTTTGAACATGGAGTTTTCCTTGCTGGCATTGCCAATATTATGGCACTTTGTAGAGAATCCTCAAGGCCTATATCTTGACCTTGAACAGCCTTGGTAACATAGTAATAGCCAAGTGTAAAGCAGTTACTCTAAAAGCCAGGGTGATTTTAAAATAAACAATGGTATGAGACAAAATGTTGGTTTTCTGGTCCCCACTGCTTATCGAATCCAGCAGACACAATTCACCAACAGAAAGGCCGGCTTCTCTGTTTTCCACTTGGTCTTCCACTCTAAACTGTTACCCCTGCTTCTTCTAGCCCAAGGAACTATCAAGGCGGCTCTCTTCCTAGACTACTTCTTCTACTGTTATTTACTTCAACCTGTTTGAGTTTTTTTATTCTTTAAAATCCTGTTCTTTTAAGTTCTCTTAATGCCAATGTTCCAAGAAGTTCTTTCTGATCCCCTCTAACCCACAGCCTCCCCTCTCTGCTGTTGTCATGTCCACATTTTAAAAATTGCCTTTTTCTTTCTTATTTAGTTATTTATTTATTTCACTTTACATCCCAATTGTAGCCCCCGCCTCCTCTCTTTGAGGTCTTAACCTCCTTTCCTCTTCCCCCTTCTCCTCCCCTATGTGTCAAAAGAGGAAGCTCCCCCAACCAACCCACCTAGGCGCATCAAGTCACATGAGTAGTGAGTACATCCTCTTCCACTGAGGCTGGGCAAGGCAGCCCCTCCAGGGGGAAGTTATTAAAAAGCAGGCAACAGAGTCCATGTCAGAGACAGCCCCTGCTCTCCTTACTAGGGGACCCATATGAAGCCTGAGCTGCCCATCGGCTACATCTGTGTATGGGGCTTAGGTCCAGTTCATGCATGGTCCTTGGTTGGTGTTTCAGTCTCCATAAGCCCCCCTGGGCCCAGGTTAGTTGATTATGGGTCCTTCTATCCTTCCCCTCACTCTTCCACAAGGCTTCTGGGCTCTGTCTAATGGTTGGCTGTGAGTCTCAACATCTAATTTACCTGACCTATAAGATGTGTGGGGATTAAAAAAAAAAAAAAAAAAAAAAGGGAATGTCCAACCCATGCCTGGCCCAACCTGAGACTCACCTCATAGGAGAGAGCCAACTCCTGACCACGTTAACTATACATTGCTATGCTTGCAGATGGGAGCCTAGCTTAGCTGTCCTCTGAGAGGCTCCACCTAGCCGCGGATCGAATCACATGCTGAGACTCACAGCTAGACATTAAAAACTATTATTGGAGTGTGATCATCTGTGTGCTCCTTCCAAGCCGTGTACTTCTTGAAGGCAGGGACATTATGTTACTTTCTTCTGTATTTACAGTTTGGTTTTTTTTTTCCAGTCTGAGTAAACATGTAAACATGGCATGGTTATCTAATAAATGTGTGACAGATGGGTTTATGTGTGTGAGGAATGTGAACTCTAGTATATGTATGTTTTTTACCCAGTTATAGCTTAGTTCTTCCACTTTCGTTGTTTCAGAATGTTGACAAACAAACTTTGAAGTGTAATCCAAGGCCTGGGAAGGTAAGCAGAATGCTCTCCCTTGGGCTAATGTAAATGCTGAAAATCCTGGTTACTTTTAGGCTTGCAAAATTGAAGACAAATACATTTAACTTAGAGGGTTTGGTTTTTTTTTTTTTTTTTTTTACAAACTTAAGGACTTAACATCACAGTAATTGCTTCAAACAGTTGCCGTATTCATGCAGGAAATTTTATTGTCTGTGTTCTATAACGTTGTGGACTTTTCTTTACATTCTTAAAATTAGTCATTATGACCCCTCCCGGCTCTATGTTACAGATGATTATCTATGATCTCCATGGGAGTAAATATAAACAAGAGGTCTACTGTAATATTCCTGATGCTACAACATGGTCTTTCCCCAACGGGGCACTCATAAAAGTTGTAAGGGGCTGGTAAGAACCTTCTTGAAACACTACCACCTATTATTTCGAATTAACCATGTCTTCTTACATGTATATCTTTGTACTTTTACTAAAAGTCATATTCTCTTTCTTCATTTTATTAGGATATTTGAAACATTGTTAGTATCTTATAACTTATTTTTATTTACTATGACACACTATCTAGGCTCCTGTTAAGTGCTTAATGCCTGAAGTGGATTGTAAGACCTTATGTATGCAATCCGTGTCGCTTTACAATTGCGGTATTATCAAGATAGATTTGCAAGTCAAGTTGAATGAAACATGGCTTTGAAAAATGAGTTCAGAGTTGTGGGAAGCTATGGAATGTGAAGGCCACATGGACTCATTTGTACAGCCGACAGGCTCAAGCACTGAGGAATTCCAAGTGTGGTCTAAAAGTGAGGGAAAACCTCCTTTGTTATTATCCACACTGTCCTGTGGACATCCTGGAGCCAGGGTTTCCGTGTCCAGTGTTTAGTTAGCCCTGACCAATATGTGTGCTGTAAACAGTGTGGCGAAGTGTTGTCTTCATGAAGGAAAATGTATTCGTGCCTGTGGTACCCAGTTATAGAAAAATTAAGGCAGAAACATAATTTAGAGTCTTTAAATTATTTTTATATAAATATATGCCTTTGTGTATGTGACATAAAGAGTATGTGTATGCATAAATACATATCCAGAGTTGTATTGTGATTGTGACACAATGTTTACTATTTTAAAGTTTATTGAATATTTTTTTTATTTTATGTGTATGAGTGTTTTGCCTACATATATGTATGTAAATCACATGCTCCAATGTTTGGCATTTTAAAATTTATTTAATATTTTACATTTTCTGTTTATGAGTGCTTAGTCTACATATATATATATGGATGCTCCATGTGCATGCCTGGTGCCTGTGGGGGTCAGGGGAGGGTGTTAAATTTCCTGAAACTAGAGTCCTAAATGATTGTGACACATCATGTGGGGGAACTGAGGCCACCTCCTAGGAAAGAGCCACAAGAGCTCTTAACCGTTGAGCTATGTCTCCCTTTTCCAGCATTTTCATCTCTAATTTGTACAGACATTTTAGAACTGAAGTTAGTCCGAATTATTCTTTCAAAAGTCCCATTCTGCACTTACAGAGGAGGGAAACGTAGCTTTGAAAGATGCATAAAGTGGTCCGTGCCCTTCCTAAGAGAGGTAGACTTACCAGAGCCTGTGCTTCTGTTTGCTTAGCTGGATTTTATATGAGAAGCCCCATTTCCAAGGTCAGAAGTGTGTGCTAGAAGAAGGGGAGAAAGTGTTAAACCGGGACTGGCTGCTCCAGAGCAGGAAGCACCCAGAGAGGAACTTCGTACTGGGCTCTGTCAAGCGTGTCTTGAAGGTAACCCAGCTGTTCGTTTTCCACTGCTTTTATTTTGGTTTTGTCAAGTAGTAAAGCTGTGCTGTGGCCTAACAGTGCTAAGAAGGAATTGCTAATGTTTGCGCTAATGTATTAAGCTTCACATTTAAATGTGTACATATCAGTTTGTTAAGCAAATGATAAAGTTAGGTACTTAAACTTACAAAATTTAATGACTTAAAATGGTAACTTAAAAAATATATGTATCTGGCATAGATATAACACTAGGTATGTTCACTGTAGGGTTCTTAAATTAAAAGGTAGTAGTTTCAAATCTTTTTTGTAACGTAAATGCTGTTAATTAGTATGAGTGTGTCATGTGTGTGGTGGGGGGGGTACGGGTACATGTGAAAGTGCTGGGGGTTATTAGAGGAGGAGGAGGAGGAATTGGGAGAGAAAGTGAAAGTGTTGCCCTTTAATGTTCTGCTGGAAAGTGCTATTGAAGATGAGAGAGGTCTTCCAACAGAGAGACATTTTATGAGAGCCCCTGTGGTGGCTTAGAGGAGGAATGGACTTACTGATGAGGGCCGACCTCAAGATAAGACAGGATACAGTGCAGTTACTAATGTAGTGACTGTAGATATGGAGGGTGTGTGTGTGTGTGTGTGTGTGTGTGTGTGTGTGTGTGTAACTAATAATTTAGAAAATGAGTTCATCAATTTGGGAGGTCGGGAGAACACAGGAGGAGTTGGAGTGGAAGGGTGGAATAGGAGTGCCTTATAGGCAGTACTCAAGTATGAAGCTCTGAAAAAAATTTTAAAAGTTATCAATGTGGGGAAATTAGTCATGATTTGACTAATGTACTTAAACTTTACTATAGAGAAAAATTACAGGTAGTATATAGAAATATTCGAGCTGTGATAAAGCTGTGTCTGCATGTATTGTATCCGAATCAAAACTACAAACAAATCCATATCTAACAAGTATTCGTGGCTGTTCATGGGCCTCTTGTGGTAATGGGCAGTGGGGATAGAAATATTGCAGGCTTTGGGTCTTATTTCAGGCTGCCTGAAGCCTGGGTATGCCTGGGACATGCCAAGAATAGGCACCTCACCTGGATCAGGTGGTTGCTAAATTAGAATCTTAAATAGATAGGCAATTAGACAGCATGGTAGAGCCTCTGTAATGTCAAACAAAGGGGGTGGTGAGCATTAACGGGTCCATGGCAATGTGAAAGGTTACCATGGCAGAGAGGACAGTGTTGTCTTTTGTTTATGGAACTGTGCCTCTTGTCTGCAAAGACCAGTTAAATGGTTGTTTAATTATCCAGCTTAGTAAAAAAATTTTTCAAGGGAATCATTAATCTGTAGGTGGAATCTTCGGGATTTGTGAGGCCTGTGGTTTTGCTCCTGGAATTGTGACTCCCAGGCACCGTGCCAACCCTAGTGGGGGAAAAGTGAGCAAGACTTGGCAACCAAGTCATTTTTACAACTCCACTAGATCACACAGGAGTACAATCAAACACATTTAATCTGCTGAGCATAGAAATTTAAATGCATATTTGTACATCTGCCTTTTGCTTAGAATATGTTATGAGAAAGAAAAAAAAAAAAGAGTCCTGCTCACATGTTTTTCTTTCTCCCGCTGTTTGCTCATTGAGTTGTTCTTTTTCAGTTGTGGTATGATTGATCATATGTCTTCAACAAACTGACAACTTTTACTGTAGAAGGAAAAACCAAACTATTAACCTTCTAACAGAAAATGCATAAATATTTTAGAGAGTGAGAATCCGGCATGGAACTCCTCCTTCTCCAGCTATGTCGGCATCCTGCCTAGGGGTAGCTTCTTCCTCATGAAAGCTCTTGCCTTGCCTCGACTTGCCTCGTCCACAGCGATCTCGTTTCATCATCTTGGTTTTAGTTGTTCTGATTCAATGATGTCTTCCCCTGACTATGAACAAAACCAGCAGGTCCTTCAGTGTTCAGCTTTTATGTACATTCTGTTTAAGACTCATATTTGCAGCCAGGGGAGGGGACAGCAGTGCACTATGTCTCCAGGGCAGTCGTTTCTGAAATCAGAGCCAGTGTTGTAAGTGTCCTTGTTTATTGGGCATTGTACATTCATTTCAAAGGTATGATCTTTTCATTGTGACCATAGATCACGTAGGCCAATGCCTTGTTAGATTAGACTAAAGGCGTCTTGTGTAAGATGGAGAAAATTTGGTTATTGTTTTACATTTTGTTAACTGCAATTCATTGTTACTGTTTCTCCCCTATAACCTTGACTTGGGCATATTAATCATTACGAGTCTTCACCAGGACACATTTGCAAATGTGGCATGAGTAGAAAAGTGTGGGATGAAATCTGCACACTTTTGAGTCAGCTGTTTATTGTTGCTAGGTTACCATAAAGGACCCTCTAGTTGTTTAGAGTTTGGCTGCCTTTGCCCGTCAGTAATTATACAAGTCTTGAAAAGATGCTATTTTTGTGAATACTCTCCACCAAAGACTGCTTAAGAAAATCTTTTTTTTTTTTTTCAGTCAATTTGAGTGAAAATTGGGTCGTAGTATTTGAGGAGGAAAGACTTTTCTCATTTTTCTCTTCATCTTTTTTTCTTGAGCCGCCACTACGTTTTGGCTGCTTTGCCGTTTCCTTCTGTGTTACTGTAGACACGAATGCTTCTTAGCTTTTTCCCTTTTAAAGAACACCACCCAGACATTGTTTGTTAACACAATACAGAGGAAACTTGTTTGTGTGAGGCATTTAGTTATGTATTCCACTACTGTACTTCGGCTCCCCGGGGGGACATTAATACAGGAGCGTTTGAAGCAGTACTAGCCACACTCTGTTGTCAGGGTACACAAAGGGCCACTGAAGATGGACAGGTGACTGTTCTGGGCTCTTCTGGCTAATTGCGAAGTAAAACTTCAGAAGGAAGAATATACATCATAAATACATACATACATACATATGTACATACACCATACACACATACATATATACATCATCATACATACATACATGCATGCATACATACATACATATGGCTATATAAGTTGTGCTGCCTTAGCTTATTGCAAGTTAGAACTTATTTATGAAAAGGAGATATATAAATTTAATTGCTTTTAGAAGTATATTTTAAGGCAAAGCATCTCAGTTTATATGTCATAATTATACATAGTAAACATGTTCTGTTAGCATTTTAATCATCTGTTTATATTGAGAATCCTTTTCTTTAAATTATATCATTTTGGGAAGACAATTGCGATAACACATTTTGACTAATAGAAGCTGTTGGGTACTTAATTCCTTAGCACAATGTATTCTAGTAACATCCTTATTTATTAATGAGAATCACTGAGAACTTGGTATGTGGAAGATTTAAAGAACTTAAAATGGCAAAGCCTCTTTAAAAAAAAAAAAAAGGAAGTTGTCCAGTCTGTAGTTAGTGGTGTCTCTGTCGATTATTGCATGTGCTCATTGTACTAAAATGGCTTCACCTGAATTTCCAAAGCTAGAGGTGAGAATTACATTACTGAATCTTGAATTGTATGGTTAACCACTCGTGAGTACCCAGCGGTGTGTGTTTGGACAGAGTGGTATCTATAATCTTGGGAAAGGGAGACATCACTGTGATTCTGATCCCTTAAGAAAGGACAGTATTTTAACTGCTATTCAACAGAATGTTAGATATAATAAGAGATATCCCATAATAAAGAGGGTTGCCTACGCAGATGCATCATGAGTACTGTGTAGAGAACCTACAATGGTCAGAGTTAGGTGAGCAGAGAGGCTGGGGTGTGGCTGCAGGACTCTGGGAAAGGAGTGGGGATCCTGACACTGTAGCAAAGCAGAAACAAAGGCCTTCTGATGCATCTTGATCCTGGACATGTCCCTGGGAGGCAGCGTTTCTAGATGGGTCAGGCATTTAAATTACTTCTGCCTGACTCGTAGTTGTGAGCTACAGTTTTGATGCAGTTTGCACTAGCAGTGGAAATAGACTGAAAAGAGCTAGGCAAGAGTAGTTTCACAGGAAGGTCTGACAGGGTGTGCTGACAGTGAGGGTCTCATTTTTAAAGGCCAAGGTAGAGTCAAATTTCATAATAGCTTTTATCATCAAGCCAACTTGCACTCCACAAGTAGGAAAACACATTTCCTTTCCCCTCACCTCTAGCTCCTTCTCCTTTGTTGATGTAAATTAGACAAACACACTGGAAGGGCAGTGCCTCGCCATTATTTATTTTTTATGTCCCCCAGGAGATCAGATTTTTTTAAAGTCACTTCCTCCCTTTAGGCTTTGTTAAGTTTCTGCGAAGGAAGACTTGCAGACCTTTGGCACTCAAACCCTTTAGCAAGTGAGCCATTCTTTTTTCTTTTCTTTCTTTCTTTTTTTGTTTTTTGTTTTTTGGGTTTTTTTTTTGTTGTTTTTCAAGACAAAGTCTCTCTGTGTAGCCTTGGCTGTCCTAAACTCACTTTGTAGACCAGGTTGGCCTCAAACTCAGAGATCCGCCTACCTCTGCCTCCCAAGTGCTAGGATTAAAAGCGTTGGCCACCACGCCCAGCTATGTGAGCCATTCTTAATGGGACAAGTATTTTAAAAATAAAGCAGAAAAAAAAAAACAAAACCAAACATGGTTTAAAAAGAGACAGTAATTTTTCTAGCAACATTTATATGATTGCTGTGTTATTCATATGACTCCTGAGAAAATCTGTGTTTTGTCCTTTAAGTATGACTACTTCCTCCCTTGAGTTGTTTTCATGGAGAGATCCCACTACACAATGAAATCATTGTAACTCTGTGCCCAGGTGTTTAGGAGACTAGCCGTGTGTCTCTAGATGATTTCAAAGGCAATTCTTCTTCTCCAGGACTGCAGCATTCCGGAGATTGAGCTGTGCCCACAGTCTGACCCTGGCTGCTGCCCGATCTACATACACCGGTCCATCCCCAACCTGGAGGAGCTGAACATCCCCAAATCTGCATCCTTCACGGTGAAGTCAGGAGTGTGCGTGTCAGCCTGTCTTTATTAGAATGATTGATGGCCACCAGAGTTCACTTTTTGCTTCATGTTTCAATAGATGAGACATGAACTCTGAAGTCTTAGTTAGTTGGTGATGTTGGTGCTCCTGGATACGCAAGAATGACTACTTGAAGGCTTAAAGCGGAGTCTGTCTTTCTTCGGCTCTAATTAGAGCTTTGACATATGACCTGTAGGAGCAGGCACAGGTCTGCTTGTCCATCCCAGCCTGCCCGATGGACGGATCACATTGTCTTCTTATCTACACATTTTGGGGTTGAGAAATAGAAACATGTCCCTGACCTAAAAATTTGGACCCTAAACGATTTCTAGCTCATGTTAACTGTCGATCCCTTCTCAGTAGCAGGCATATGGCACTACTCTGTCTTTTACCTCTCTGTTTTAGAAGGCGAAGGCAGAGGGTCACTCTCACCTAGTGGATGAATGATCAGTCCCGGGGTACTAGCTGGAAAGCAAAGATTTTTAAGTTATAGTCTGCCTTCATTAAAGTGCGGCTTGCCCTAGGTCTTAGAAAATTCTAGGGCAGAAATTAATACACAATACTCAGAAACACGTTATAAGGTGAGGGTATGCGAATGCAAATACTTAAGAACATGTTAGCGTTCTTCTTCATAAACTGTCTAATTACATTGATTCACTTTTTTAGTGTAATTCTATCAATGAAATTTCTTGATAAACTTTTTACCTTTTAGAGTACTAAGCTAAAATATTATTATCATACTTTAACCAACCATTTGTACCTTGTTTAGTTGGCTGGCCTACCCAGATATTAATTTTAAGGGGCAAGCTACAATTTTGGAGGAAGACCAGGGGCTCTTTGAGATTTCTGCAGCAGAAATGAAATCCCTGCACCCTCTTCAAATGGTAAGCAGATTTCACCAAAGGCTTCTCTCTTCCCCAGCAGATCAGACTTTGCACCACTGAACTGCCAAACTGTACATTGTATTTCTGTTCATATTATACAGAATGTTTGCACTTAGTTTGAACTGTAGCAAGTCTATCACAACACGTACAGTGTTTTAATAAGTATTGTTCTACGAAGTTTTAAATATTTAATAAAGTCCAGAGTCTGTCTTGTTGATGCTCATTAGAAAATTAGTTGTAGTAGATTGTCTCTTCCAGTTTGATAATGAATAGTAAACTTAGCATTAATAATAAATTGCTTACTCTTTCAGTGTTTATCTTCTTAAAGATTAAATAAGTGCCTACAGCATCTCTGTGGCAAACTTGTTCATATTTTTTGAGAAGCAAAATGTTCAATTAAGTGCAGGCTATGTGAAAAAAAACATGCTTGGTTCTGTGCCTTGGAAAACAGAAACAAGGACAAATGCAGAAATTATGAGAAGCATCCCAATGTGGAATAGCATTTTTGGCACTAACATTATGAAGTGTGAGGGCTTTTGTGAGAGCTGTGTTACTATGTAGGGCATCCAGTCTTCGTGTTACAAGTCATTAGGTATGATCAGCTGTGCAGCCGGAACTGGAAAATACAGGAATAGAGATGGTACCATGGCCTCACTTAGAAAACATAAATAATTCTAGGAGATGTGTTTTGCTATGGGGCTTAAGGATCTGCTCTACCGAGTGTAATTTCTGGAGCTGTTAGCGGTCCTGTTCTTCCACTTGGGATGCTCCACAGCTGCTATATTAAATCTGTAACTGCCTGGTTGTAATCTGAAAGCTTTTCAAGATTTCCTGCCCCATCTATACTGATGTAGATCAGTCTGACTTGGTTTTGACTACTGTAGGGTTCTAAATTCACCATAATTAATTTTGATGGCTCCACAGTTTATTTTTTTTGGTAACTTACACATAAGTTTGCTATGTCCCCACTTTTTACATGTTTACATTGTCTTTAAATATCTTGTGATCTTTAGGGTGGACTGAAAGTGGAAATGCCTATGAACTTAAAGGTAAGTCTTGAACTGCCTCAAAAGACTCAACGCTAATCTTTTAAGTATTTTGATTATCATACAGTTACCTGACTATGTGCTGTCTGACAAGTCGAGGCTGCAGTAGTCGGATGTGACTGTGTAGAAGGTTTTCTGTGACTGCAGTGTACACGGCAGCTGGAGGGCTGTGTTTTCCCACAGACCTACCCTACAGACCACTGTGTAGGAAGGTGACAGACAAATTTGATTTCTATTTGGCAATGGAGGTATTGATGTTGAAGTTGGTACTGAAGTAAATCCCAGTGAACTCAGCTGGATTTGACGATGATGCTTGGATATAGGTCAATGCTGATGAGCTACAGCTAGCTCCTGGTGCATAGGTATCAGTTTATAATTATGAGTGCCCAAAGAGGAGGGCTGGGATGGAGGCAATGGAAACTGGGTGGCATAAGTGACAGGATCAAGCATGTTACAGGAGGAGAAAATAATGCTACAAAATGTGTGTAAGGAGAGATGGGGGAAAATCAGCTCAGCGGTCAAAGATGCTAATAGCCTTCAGAGGCAGGAATTAGCCTCTCCTGCCAGAGATGGGTGTGGAGGGCGACATCCATCCTTCCTTTTCACAAAGTAAGGTACCTCCAGTCCTCCTCTTCGCTCCACATCACAGCTTACAGAATTGACTGCAACTGTCTCAACCACGTGGATGGAGTCTTTTAAAACTCAACATGTCTGAGTGCATCTGTCGCACCCTGGCTACATGCTGGAATCATCTGAATATAAAAATTATGGCAGCCTAGTTTCCATTCTCAGTATACTGCTTTGATTCGGCATGAGGTCAAAAAGCAGCAAATGTTCCAAACTGCCCATCTGACTAATCAATGCAGAATTACCTGGGACACTCTCCAGGTGACTCCAGCTGCAGCTCCCGAGTGTGGTGAATCACATCTTCATGTGTGAGAGGCTGAGGTATCCTGGGGCATATGCCAGGTTGTAGGCATCATATATGAGCAGATTGATTTCATAAGTAATCAAAACTTGGCAACTGGAAATTAATTAATATTGATGATGTAATAAAAGCTTATTCATGAAGAAATACTTCTTTTTACTTAGTTTGAATATCATCACATGTAGCCTGAATAAAACATCATTGCATATAATATATATGTATATATTTAACTTTGCTTTATATGTGTATATATAAAAGTTTCCTATGAAAACCTATAGAATTATTAAGATTAGTAAATTTTTAAGGAATAAGTTATGTTTTCTTTAGTTTTATGTATTTAAACGTAGGGATTTATTCACCAATTTCTGAGGTTTTAGTTGTATACAAATTATTCCATTAACAGCTCAAAGGATGAAGAGTAGATTACTACTCTTATCACAGCCATGTATTTAGGACAGGAGTGACTTCAGAAGTAAAAACAGAAAAATAGTAAAGAGAACGCTGTGTGGTAACAGTTCTCTTCTGGTGTCCATCTCCTTCCTGTCCCATTCATGATACCATCTCCGAATGTGAACATAATGGCCAATTAGTAAAACACTTGAGTTTCCAGTTATTTCTCAGTTTCAGAAAATACTGCATTTACATTGAAAACTTCACACCCGTTCCTTTTCAGCAAATATCAACAAGTATAAAAAATAGCCAGTGTTATAAGAAGGAGTAGTTGGCAGTGAACACAATTGGTAATTTAGTTTTATGTACCGGAAGCTCCGTATGTTTTTAAGTCTTATGGGTATGAGGGAGATCTGTAGTGAATTCACAACACAAGAGTGATAAAAGAAAATTCAGGAATCACCTGTAAGACAGGTTAGCCTGTGTAGTGGTCCTAACATTTGGGTAACCAGAAAAATGTAATCATAGCCAGGTACATTAATGTGAGAGAAACATGAGAATTAGTGCTACACCCTAAGAATGGTATTGGCTCCTATATTCTCTGTGAATATCAAATGCTGTTTTATATCATAAAATTAATTTAAAAGAAGATATTGCTCCCTATTCATGTTTTATCTTAAATGCCACTTACGTACTTCAGAATGTTTGCATGCTACAGTATGAGCACATTAAATAACAGTTTCATGTTTTTCAGGTTATCATTTATGAAAAGCCTCACTTCCGTGGACATACCAAAGAGTTTAGTGAACATATAGATTCTGTCCCTAAATTTTTAAAAAGTGATAAGGACTTCTATGGCATTGGATCAATTCGTGTCATTGGTGGAGTGTGAGTGTCATATTTTCAGTATGTGATTTATGAGTCTACTTTTGAAGATTAGCTTTTAAAATGTGCTAAATAAGATAAAACCGCCAACTGTAATCTTCCAGGCTACTTCCCTTCTGTAATGTAGGAAATAAAATGTAGAGCTTAGTAGTGACTGCCCACTTACAGGTTTTAAAGATTTTGAAATAGAAACTATATTGTGTATTTAATATAAACATTCAATAACTAGCTTTTCCAAAACACTGTAGAACAGTTGCAAGGTAAATTTCTGTTTTCTATGGATTATGAACATGGGTGAAGTCCCAGTTTTTTTTTTTTTAAATCCGCTATTCGGTTGCCCTATTGTTGTTGACTCACTTGTGTTCTAAGGGCCGTGGTAGTGAGTTATCTCATTAAAGGATTAGAGTGAGCTCTGTGATTCCCAAAGTCAAAAGTGCTGGCACCTGTGGTCCCCTGTCCTGGGACCACTTTCGACGACACCGTCCAAATCCCACTAGATAGAAACAAGGGTGTTGCTGCGACCCCAGCCTCAGTCAGCATTCCTGTAGCAAACAACCTAGAAAGGTTGTACCCAGGCTAGTGTTTGCCCTGGTATTCGTGTCACGTGGGGGTAAAACACCAAGGAGAAGCTTTGCTCAAAGCTGATATGCTCACGTCTCCCTTCACACACGGGTTGTTTTGAATGTGGTTCAATTTGTTGTCAAGCTTTGATGTGACATCAATCATAGGACTTGTTTGTGCCCTTGTAGCAAGTGATGCTTTAAAAATATTCATAGGTTCGAGCCTGTCTACAGTCACCTCCAGTTCTGCATTTGCAGCTTGTGCTACAAGCTAATGGCTGCCACGTCAGCCAAATGAGAATAGAAAAAAACTATTGTAGATGTTGATCCTTGGTCCGGCATGGCGGTAATCACTTAATTACTCACCCCTGAATTAAAAGCCTGCTTCGTTTGGGCTACAGTTTGGTCAGACACGATTTTGTTTGGTTCTGCATATTTGTTATGTTTCTTGCTGTGTGAACACATGTGTGTACTGTTAAAACTCTGCTCCAGAAGGGTTTTGCCTTTTTCTTACCCTGAGACCGAAATGGTTTCCCCTGGTAACCAGATGGATTGAACACTAGTTTTCTGCCTTGGAAAATATTATCTACTAAAAATTAGTGTGATGGATGTTTCTGTTTTCTGGATTTGCCTTTTTATAAAAGTCGGGGGATGATCTGTGATAGGGAACGCACACTTACAGCTTTATATGGCAGTCAAGAAGAGAAACACAATGTTCCCACTTGGAAAGTAATCTAGTTAGCTCATCATTTCTACATTTCTCTTGTTTCTTGGCTTTTTGGCTGGTTGGCTTTATATATGGACACTGTGGGCCCTTCTTCATCCCCTTCCATCTAGAGGAACCTGAGAGCAGCAAGCCTGATGATTTATACTTGCCTTGCTGTAATTCTGAAATAGGTACAGTAAGGTCTCTGTAGCGTTTATTCTTTTTCTCTGTCAAACATAGCTCAAAACAAGCTTCAAGTAACTCCCTTAATATGAGAGAAAGCTTAGGCAGTGTTAAGCTTTCTGTGAAATTCATTTTCACATTACAGTTTAAGATACAATCATGTTACTACTCTCCATATCGCAACCTCATTAAAAATTCCCAATATGTTTACAGGCTCCATTCCACTTACTTTGGAATTCCGCTCCCAGCATTGCATGCACCTAGAAACAGAAGACAAAAAGTGATGAAGGCTGGAAGGGTACAGCTTTGTGCTGTGTAAAAAGGTCTTTAAAAAAAAAAAATACATATATATATATATATATATATATATATATATATATTCACTGCTTCTGAGTGATAAAGAGTAATAAGAAGCAGCAGCCTCTTGGGCTTCAGGTTTTTCACGTTTCTGATTCAGAAGGTCCTCGGCTGTGGAGGAGAAGGGCAGTCACCTAGCAATCTATCCATTTGGAAGGTCCCACCCTTCCTGTGTAGTGCAGGTGAAGGCTACTTGGTATACTTCCTTGT
>OU015745.1:109729759-109760130 GCA_907169655.1 Acomys percivali | reverse complement strand
TAAGAAAGTAAGTTAAAAAACAAAAACAAAACCAAGTTCCACATGGAAGAAATGGAGGACAATCCATGGCAGGTTGAGTACAGGAGTTGTTTTTGCAGCAGCAGACAGATAACTTTTATAATGTTAATTCAAATACACAAGGGCTGCACAGCTCACAAGACCACCAAAAGGAAAACAGACAAAACCAAATAGCACAAAGCCCGCTTTCCTTCCTCTTAAGGGCACTGTGGTCACGTGCACTGAGGAGCTGGGGCCATGGCTCCCGTCAGTGATAGTCACTGTTAGATACAAGAATTTCCCAGATACTTAAAACAGAGGGTTTAGGTGGGAGCATTAATGATGCTAGCACGTTCAGAAGGGTGTGTTGGCATCTCTGAACGCACTGGCTGGAACCTGCCAAGAGTTAGAGATGCACCGCTGTACACAAAGGTGTGGAACATGTATGAACATTTTGAGTGAGCTTTTGTAACAAGTAAGCAGATGTGCTCTTCAGATAAAACCCCTTCTGCCCTGTGTCTTTAATTTAGATTTTAGGCTGACATTCTAATCCTTGTGATAGTCTTAGTACTATCAAGTATTGGTTTATGGCTCTCTTGCACTAATCTTGACAAAGGCTCTGTGAGTCCACCAAACATGTTAGGGTTAGGATGGTTGAACAGCAAGCAAGCCTTGTGCAGAACACATGCCATGTTCCCCATTTTCACCATTCTACTTGTATGGCCTTAAAGAACACCTTCATGGCAGAAAACTGGATTTCATTCCATTAAAGGCTTATTAGGCTTGTTATTTCACTAGTAGCTATTCATGTAGGGTCACATGACCGGCCAGTACACGTATGTAACATGTTTACATGACTTTCAGATATTGTTCTAGAAGATTATCTCTAATGTGCATTCAGATAACTTTTATTAAAAGAACTATACATTTTTTAGACATAGAATGTATGTATATATTGCCCAAGCTCCTTAAAGACATGGTGTTCAAGTTACATTTTGATATTTGTGTATTCCTCAGCCAGGAATTGTGACCCTGATGGTCTTGCTGAGTGAACGGTGAATGCTGGTATGACATGCCTCTGTCCCGTAGTCTGGAATGCCCGTTACCTGGAAAAGGGGAAGTGTGGCATTCAGTCATGTGAGGCCATGCGAAGTCACCACAGAGCAGGCAGGAAAGCTGTGTCGAGCGAGGCGTGTCAGTTCAGAGATCCTGGCTGCAGTCCATAGAGCATTGTGGATTTACTCAGGTCAAATAGCGGATACGTTCCTTGGGGACAGTGGGAACTGTGCCATTTAATGATTTGAAGAGGACAAGGAGAAATGTATTCCCAGTTTTAAATGAGTCACTCAGATATTCATGTTTTGCTGGGCGCTTTTGAAGACAGTAGTACACTGAAAGGAATGAGGCCCAGTTCAGGCTTCAGGGTTGAGACATTTTCATTTCTTCTCTCCCTCAATAAAATTTGCTCAACGTGCCTGTTTTCCTTCATTTTTACACTAGCTTATGGTCTAGATTTACTTTTGCTATCTGATTTTGCTCTTTGCCAGGCCTAGGGTCTGTCCTCAGATCTCTAAGCCCAGGCGTTGTTGCTGACCACTATTTCCCTTAAGTTGGTGGTTCAGCAGGTCTCCGTCAGCATCCGGATCACAGTGCCCACCCAGGGTTGTAGAATGAGAGGTCGCTGGCTGGGTCAGCCAAGATGGTTTATGGAATTTAAAAGTCATCAAATTGCTGAGTCTTGTAATTCATGTTTGGGCTTAAAGTAGCTCTTAGTTTTCTCTCACAGTTTTCTCCACTTGAGACTGTACTGAATAAGTCAAGTGCTTAAAAAATATAAACTTGACTGTAGCCTTTAAGTCACCCCACTGCTGTCGACCCTCCTTGAGATGAAGCCTACCCTCGCCTGTGGAGTATTCAGTGACTTAAATGTGCAGAGAAAATCAGAGATGTAATTCCCTAGAACTCACAGGCTTACATGGCTGCAAATGTCTGCCCAACTCAGCCTCTAACATAAGGCACTTATGGATGGCTCACTGGTTGGGAGCAGTGGCTGCTCATCTAAAGATACTGAGGTCAATTCCCAGTAGCCACATATAATGGAATCTTCTAACTAATGCTCACTTTTGCTGTGCAGGCATACATGCAATAGAGTGCTTATATACATAAATAAATCTTTTTTGAAAAGAAATAAAATTTTAAAAAAGACTAAGACACTTAGATGTTTTGTTTCATTGTTTTTGGGGTCACCCCACCCCCACCCCCGTGCTGAGGAGGCCAACCCAAGGCCTCTTTCACGCTATGCAATTTCAGTACCCATGAACTACACCCAGCCTGGGATTTTCCTTATATAATTCCATATTTTGTACATGTGGCCTCAGGAGGTTGCAACCCAGCACCGGCACGTGACTGAGTGCACGGATTGGCTTTGAGCTCCAGCTCTGGCTGCCAATCAGCTGGGCCTGATATTATGTGTTTGGCAGGTTTGAAAGGAAAATCGAGAATAGGACAAAGCCAGAGTAGTGGTTCAGAGGGACCTGGAAAAAGCTGGAAAACAACTAAAGCTACAAGGCAAGAAAAGCCACAAAGCAGAGAACAGAAAGAGGGGAGCAACAGTACTCGGCCCATCCCTACAGACCGAGGCTCCAGGGTTGGGGACAGTGTAGAGAATTTGGGATGTGTGAGTATATTTCTGCAGTCCTTTATGCTCTCAGCATGGGCATTCCGCAGTGAATCTCCTGTGACAAGAGGCCTTTCCTCTTCCCAGCTCCAAGCCGCACTGTCACATGTGGCCTGAGGCTCAGGTGACTCTTCTTGCTGTGGTAGTTCCCCTACTACTGCAGTGTGGCGTGTGCAAGTCACTGCTCAAGCCAAGTGCATCCCTCTAAACACAAGCATTTCGTAGCGAAACGACAGATAGACAACACACGTGCGTCCTTTTCCACTGGAACAGTGATCCACGGCACATCCCAACTCACTGTGCTTTCTAGTCCCAAGATCTCAAGAAGAAGTAAATAACAGGTACTCACCGGTCAGAGGAACTGGATAGAGACAGGGAGTCCGCGTCACGAGAAATGGGAAACCACTAACTGAGCGCTGCTCCTGAACTCTTCCATTATGGTTAGATCTGGTTTTGTCGGTCTCTTGTTGCTACTGGTTTCTGACAAGCCCCATCCAGCCACGATCCTTGTAGTTGTTGTAAGCTGTTATGTGCACCTTCAGCGGGGAGGAAAAGAGGCGAGGCGTACCTGCATCTGTGCCCCTCTGCTGGGGAGGTGCATGCTGTCAGCAGGACTGTGCTGATAGGTCACTCATAAACATCACACCTCCGTGGTAAGCTTATCTGTGGACGTGAAAGACGATCACGGGTTATTAAAGTCTCATTCCTCATACGGCTGTGTGTGTGTGTGTGTGTGTGTGTGTGTGTGTGTGTGTGTGTGTGTAAGGAAATGTGTTTTAGAAATGAAGTTTTATAGCCAGGCAGTTGTGGGCACGCCAAGGCAGAGACAGGAGGATCTCTGTGAGTTCGAGGCCAGCCTGGTCTGCAGAGGAAGTTCCAGCGGGACAGCCATAGCTACATAGAGAAACCCTGTCTCGAAAACAAAAATCAAACAAACAAACAAAAAAACCCAAAAACAACAACAACAAAAAATTCCAAAAACAAAAACAAAGAAAGAAAGAAATGAAGTTTATTTTAATAAGGACTGGGAAGGTGGCTGATTTAGTATGAACGTTTTCAATGTACTTTTTTTTTTTAACGCAGCATGTGAAAGCAGTGAAGGCAGTGGTGTTATCTTGGATCACGGAGGGTTCCTCTGGAGCTAGAATTGAAAACTCAGTTATGGATTGGAAATTATTTTGTGGGAAAAAATTTTAGGCAAAGTCATCATTTTGATAGAACATTTGACCTCTCATTGTCAGCAGTTTTTAAATCCTTGAAAGTTGGCTGCGTGGTGGTGGCACACACGTTTAATCCTAGAATTAAGGAGGCAGGGGCAGGCAGATCTCTGAGGTCCAAGTTAACCTGGGCTACACAGAGAAACCCTGACTCAGAAAGCCAAAGGAGGGAGGGAGGGAGGAAAGGAAAGAGGAAGGGAAGGAAGGAGGCAGGAGGCAGGGTTGGGGGAGGATAAGTTGCTCAGTTCAAGATGGATAAAGGACATTTTTCCTACTCACTAGAGTTGCCTTTGTTTTCAACTTTATTTGTCTTGTCTATAAGAAATCAGCGTTGACCTGGAAGTATTGTATTTATAAATGTTATTTTTATGAATTAAGAAGGTAAGAAGTTTAGAATCATGGAGTATAGAGAAATTAACAGCATTTTCTTTACTTACAAGCAGTAAACTAATAGGAAGACATCTGTGTTTATGTGTGTGCATGGCTTCCTGTATGTGTATGTGTATGTTGGTGTGGGTGTGTTCCTTTGTGTCTCAGCCAGGGGTTGATAGCCGATACATATCTTCCACTTAAGCTTTCACTTGATTGTTCAACCTGGACATCACTCACTTGCCCGGGATGACTGGCCAGAGAGCCCCAGGGAACAGCCTGGGGACACAGGCGTGCTCTGCTGTGCCTACCCAGCTTATTTTTCCCCCTTTATTTTTGAGAATTTCATACATGTATACAATGAAATATGATCTCAAATGCTTCCCAGTTTCTCCTTGCAGCTCCCCTTATGCCCCCATCATGCACCCCCAGCTGCATGAGCATGCCTTTTTTAAATAATGATTTTGTTGACTCATTGAGTTCAATTGGTGCTGCCTGTGTGTGTGGCTGTAGGGCTGTCCTTTTGTTTCTGGGCTCCTCACTAGCCATGTGACCTCTGTTCCCGTTCCCCAGATGAGGTGTGGAGCAGCAGTGGTACTGTGTCATACAGCAGTCCCTCCACACCTCACCTGGGGAAATGGAGTGGAAGTCACATGGCTCCTGAGAAGCTCAGTGAATTTGAGTCCAAATTTGTGTATTCATCTACCCTAAGCTGTTAATCATTGATAGAAAGAAATGAAAGGACGAGAACTTAATCATCAAACATTTCACATATGCAAAAAGAAATGCTCATAAAGAAATTATCTCTATAGATATATACATATCTATGTAAATCTTTTAAAATTAAGAGTGTTTATCATTGGATAGGGAGAAATGGAAATTTTCATTGAATTTTTTTTTTTTTTTTAATTTTGGGAACAAGTATGTTTTATTATATATTATTTAAGTCTCTTCCTGGAAGGCTGTCGTATAAAATTGCATCTAGTCATTTTAGAGTTTCTTCACTTACTAATGAAATTAGGAATTTATATGTTTGGTTTTAACGTTGTTCGTGTGAGTGGCCTCTGTTTTCAGTCTACCATGTGTTTATGTCTAAGTGTTTTATAAGATCATAAACATATCAACTTTAGAAACAATTTTCTGACCTTGTTTTGATTTTGAACAAGCAGCTTTTTAAAAGCTGAGTTGTATTTAGGGCTCACAGAATCCTAACCCTAACCCTAATCCTCCTGTTGCTCACAGTATGTCATATTTTCACTTTGCTTTGTGTGGATTTTGTTCAAGTGAGGGTTTGATTATTTCCTGTAATTAGTGCTATGTGTGATACATCTAATCCTAGCGGTTTACCTAAACCTGCTGACTAATTTCCATTTATTTGACACGTGTTATTTTCACATTAGAGCAAAACCAGGCTTAATGTTTTTTCTAAAACAAATAGGAATCGAGATGATAATGTTGTATTTCATGTCACTTCCTGGAGTTATTAATGTGAACATTATCCTGACGGTATGTGGAATTGTGTTGCATATGTTTTCTTAAACAGACCTCTTCCTTCTTTTTAGAATTTTATAGAATCTTCTGTCACACTGTTTGAATCTGACTTAGAAAGTGGGAAATTTATTGACATTACAAATCAAGAAATTTCTGACTTAGAAGAAATCGGCTTTGGCAGTGAAACAAGATCCATTCATGTGAAGAGTGGCGTGTACGTAGTCCCTGCCTGAGGAGCCTGGGGGAGTCAGTGGGGCTTAGAGGTGTCAGCAGTTCCCTTCTCCACCCTCCTGTTCTCTCACTGCTAGGTGGGTTGCCTACAACCAGAAGTTCTTCTGTGGAGATCAGTACATTTTAGAGAAAGGAAAATACAAATGCTTTTTCGACTGGGGAGGATCAAGTAACATGATCTTGTCAATCCGACCAATCCAACTGGTAAGTGAAATACGGGGCAGAGCTGTGCCAGAAGCAGAGAAAGGGCAGAGGTGACTGTGTAGAGCAGGGTTTCTCAACCTTCCCAATGAGGCGACCCTTAATACAGTTCCTCCTGTTGTGGTTACCCCCAAACCAGAACATTATTTCCATTGCTACTTCATAACTGTAATTTTGTTACTGTTATGAGTCGTAATATACACATCTGTGTTTTCCAGTGATCTTAGGCGACTCCTGTGAAAGGGTTGTTAGATGCCCCCCACCCCCCGCCACACACACACACACACACACACACACACACACACACACACACACACACACACACACACGGGTCGAGACACACAGGTTGAGAACCACTGGCGTAGAACATTGTTCTAAAACAATTAGATTCTCATTTGTGTATCTGCGGATGGCAGAGGGGTTCGCAGATAGGAAAGCGCACCTGAGGCATCTCTATAGTAGGTCCGGTTCATTGATGCAGCACTGCTTAGTTGTTCTGACTTATCGTGCTGACTCACTGGAGACACTGTATGAGTAGGACTGTCTAGATGGCTCTTGATCTCTCAAGGGAGAGAATCATAGCAGCGTGCTTAGTGAGAGGATGAAGGGTGTAGGTTGTGCTGGGAGAGGTGGGGGGGGGCGCTGTGTCTGTCACCAGCGGTTAAGACCTTGCCCAAGGAAAGGGTCCCTCTGGTACCTTGCAGTGTTCTCCAAACAGAAGGAACAGCCTTGTTGTGCACAGTCACGGAGTGTCAAATACTGCGATTCTGTGATAAATGAAAAGCACCAGAGTGGCCCGGATGCCTGTGCCTTAGTGTCAGAAACTGAGGCCCTTTCTAGAATGCACCCTGGAGCTCCTTTCTCCTAGCTACACTAGTACTAAAAAAACAAAAAACAAAACAAAACAAAAAACCAACAACAAAAAAACTAGTCTTGAAATTCCATGGAGTCATGGACAGGTGCAGGAATTTAGGAACTTGGTAAGACCATGGAAATCTTTTTTGAAGGATAATTTCAAAACATCCTGATGTCAGCTAAGATGAATGATGCAATCTTTAAATTATTTTAATATGTCTTTCAGGAACCGCTCGGGATAAATGAGCCTTCACATTTGGTATGTTTCAAAATATTCTTAACTTATCATTGTCAGGGCTGTTTACCAAAAGCATTCACACTTTCTGAAATCTGTCTTTTCCTGAGATAGCTTTCATGCGTCTTTGTGACAAAGCAAGTCCCACTGGGTGCCTGTGAGCAGAGTAGGGGTCTTTATTAGCTGGGTTGGCTGGGACTTGTCACAGCACCATTCCCGTCGCGTCGCTAACCGAGCTGTTGCTCTGACCACAGTGGGTCCTTGGAGCCTGTGCCTCTTCTCTGTCTTTCTTCTTTTTCTGTTCTGTCTCTGTTGTCCCCTCACTCAGACAGACCACGTATCTATCACACTGTTTCCAGACTACCCAGGCTTAGGAAACACGTATACTACATTAATTGATTTATTTTCTGGGGAGCGGTGTGCCCTCCTGGCGGCGTGCGTGCGTGTGTGCGTGCGTGCGTGCGTGCAGAGGTCTGTGTGGGAGAAGGTTCCCTCCTTCTACCATGTAGATTCTGGTGTTCAAACTTGGCGGTCAGGTTTGGCAAAAAGCATGCTTACCCGCTGAGGCTTCTCATTGCTCTGTGTGTGGATTTCTGATACTTGTATCAGTTTTGTTTTGTTTTGTTTTGTTTAACCTTAACCCTCCTTTCCCTCCCCCTCCCCCTAACCAACCACCATGGATGCCTGAGACCTTTCTCAAGTCTGTTTACGAATATAATTGTTTAGAATTCTTGAAATACTGAACTATTATTGTTCTCTGCTCATAACTGTATCTGAAAAAGAAACAAAAGAATTTCTTCTGTCCTATAGCTTAGCTTTATCGAGCTTTGAAGTGACTAAGGGTTTATAATAGTTATGCTTGCTGTTATCATATAGGGCAGTGGTTCTCACCCGGTGGGCCGTGACCCCTTTGGGGGGGTCATATGTCAGATACCCTGCATATCAGATATTTACATTACAATTCATAATAGTACAAAGTTATAGCTATGAAGTAATATTGTGGTTGGGGGGCACTACAACAGGAAGAACCATATTAAAGGGCCACAGCATGAGGAAGAAGGTTCAGAACCAGTGATGCAGGAGGATTTTTATACAATCAAGGCTCAGAAAGACCCAGGAATAACTATTTAAACAAAGATAATCTTGCCTGGGTGATCAGAAAGATAAGATTGTTATAGTGTATTTCATTGATGCAAGTGTTTTATGTAGGGTGGAAACAGGTTTTTGTTTATTTAACAGTCCTTCTGCATCAATGAGGATGGTCCACATTGTTGGGGGAAGTATTAGAGAGAACTTCTCTTAGAAATTATTTTAGTGTTAAAGTAAATAAAATTACTTTGAAATTCCCTGCTGATCCTGTGAAATAAATTGAGCCGGCCATCTGTGTTTTGTCAGTAATTAAGTTACTGGGATTTTAGTTTGTTAAGTTAGGCTCTATTACATTTTCTCAATGTGTGTTGTAAATGAAAACTACAGAGTAAGATGTATCTGTGCAAAATCTTAGTCATAAGTGCTCATAACTCCTGCCTCAAGAGGGTAGTTTTAAGGAAGAGACGTGGCGCTGTGTGTGAAGAGTTAACCTTGTCATCACATGGCAGAATTTCTTTTTCTTTTCTCTTCTTCCTTCCCTTCTTTCTTTCCTCTCCCCATTTTTTTGCTTCTGTATACTTCCATGGAGGAGACTGGTAGGAATAGACACTCGCTCACATGGTCCATGATGACACCTGTGTTTGATGGTAACTCATACCTTGTTCTTCTGTTTGCTTGGTTTCTAAGCACCCAGTTAATCTGCTGTACATATCTGTTGCCCATTAAAGTCTAAAGGAAAATACTATAGTGCTTTGTGTAGCTAGGTTTGCTTCCAGCCTTAATTGTTCAAAAACACCATCACTTAATTTTATTAGGAATGGAAACTACATCTTAACTGTTCACAGCTGCTGAGCTTAGATTTGTCTTCTGATATCCTGAGGATACTTTTTATGGGTGGTCCAGTCTCCGCCGTTCTCAGAGCATTATAGTGAAGGTTCTATTCTGATGATGCACTGATGAAGTAGCCAAAATGAGGTGGTTACTTTGTAGGTTTGGTCTAACGCTGACTTAACCATTAACTTTCTCATTTTAGAGATAAAATAAAAATAAACTCAACTATATATTGAGCCTAGCTTTTAAATGTTTGCACAAAAATAATTTGTCAAAATACTGTTTGTGAACTTAAGTTTCTCTGTGTATGAAGACAGACTAAGGACTGGGAGGGGCTGCTAACTGAACTGTCTGAACTACACTACACCTGCATTATTGGTGTCTGGTTTTTGGTATTTCCTGACTTCATGGTGAAAATGTTGGAGAGGGGAGTAGAGGAGAGTGTAGGGTTTTTTTTGTGGGGGGGGGCGAGATTGAACTCATGCATGCTGAGCAAGGTCTATATCAATAGTAATGCCTCTAGCCTGAATGAGAAAACAAATATTAAACCCATTAATACATGAAAAATATACTCTATAAACCAGAAACACATGTAGTGAATAAGGCAGCTGTGAGATCATTTTCAAGTAGTTTTTCCAGTTTGTTCTGTGACTTTTGATAGTGTTTGCAAGCTGCAAAAATCTCTACATTTTCAGAAGTTTGTGCCTCATATTTTATGAATCTTTATATTGTGACGCATACATCTCGTTTGGGACTTCCGCTTTTGTTGCCATCCTGTCTGCCTGAGAAGGAGTCTGATTGAAATGTGGTGGGTTTTCTCCTTAAACCTGGGAGTTCCCTGGTGCCTAGCGCTTCAAACACAGAGTGGTTTCACAACAGGAAGTGACACTGTGAAAGCCACAGTTGGTCAGAGCTCCCACTTCCCGGCTTTTGGCTGATCTGTGATCTCAGACCAAAGTTGGGGCAGGATGGGGCTGCCAAGAAACAGATCCCATTAGGGGAGATGAAGGTGGTGAGCAGCCACTGCCCGAGGAGACGTGGTCCTGGTGTGCCACTCATTTATTACAGCACATTTCTTGCTGCCTTGCAAGCCTGCCAGTGCACCGTGCCCCTTGCACCAGGCCAGTTAGAGTCTCCAGAGGATTATGAAATATATATAGGGCCCATTACTTTATTCTTTCTCACTTTTGATTCAAGGATTCTAGAGTTGCAGCTTGTTGTTTTCAGCTCAAAAGGGAATTTTACTTGGGATTTCATTGTTTGTTTTACCTTGACAAAAATTCAAGAAGAAAAATGGTGTCATATTCATCTATAAATTGTACATATGAAATATCCTTTTCAGAAAGTAAATCCATAGTCTAGTGTAGATGTTTCTTCATCATAAATCTGGGGCTGATCCCACTCAGGTCAATACAAACTATGATGAAAATGATAGCTGTCAACATTTCATCCTCATAATGTAAGGAAAAGTAAAGGCACTCTAAGGAGAGTGTCACCATTCTCCACATAACTGATACTAAATAAACCAAGAATCTAATGTCCTGCTGAACGTGTATGGGTGTGTTAAAGCTGACTCACTTGCGATGAGGTTGACCAGCTATTTCACCGTCAATCACTATTATGTTCTCACAGCTTAAGGCGTTCAGTAAAGCAGGCTTCCAAGGCGAGTGTATAGATTTCATAAAAGAATGTGCCGACCTGACCTCGTTCACGCCGTCATCTTTTAAGGTCCTCCGTGGCTGGTGAGTGTGCTCCTGAGTCTTCTGTTCTTACTTAATAGCCAATTTGTTTTGTTTAATTTTGTTTTTTAAGTTTATGGAGGTCAGGGTTATTTGGGTTTTTTGCATACACAGTAAATTTTTTTCTTTCTTTTTTTTTTTTAACCACTGATCATTTGCTAACTACTTCGTGTTAATCTTGCTGAATTTACAATTTTAGTTATACAGAATATTAAAAATATGCTAATTATGGGAACCTTTTAGTGGTTTTATGTCTCTGTCTGTCTCTGTCTGTCTTTGTCTCTCTCTCTCTCTCTCTCTCTTACTTTGTTGTTGTTTTTCAGACAGGGTTTCTCTGTGTAGCTTTGGCTATCCCAGATTTGCTTTGTAGACATTGCTGGCCTTGAACTCACAGAGATCCACCTGCCTTTGCCTTCCTGAGTGTTGGGATTACAGGTGTGTGCCGTCTTCACCCAGTGCAATAATGTCTTTTGTATGTTTACAGTACAGCACACTAAAGTCCTACAAAATAGCCATTATTTATGTCCAGGCAAGGCAAGAAATATTATTCTTGTTTGTTTAAAATATTTTTCTATCTATCTTACAGACAAGGAAGCTAGATTTGGAGTTAGAGTTTTTGAACCTTCATATCACACTTCAGATTGTTTTTGCCATTTGTTTAAAAAAAAAAAAAGACTTTAAATCCTTTTTTCCCCCCAACTCTAACAACATACTTGATCTTTTTCACATATGATACTGTATGTGATTCCTTGGGTTGAAGTGTAGTCATTGTTTCTATAATAAAATATAATGACACAATATTTACTATTTTAGCCATTTAAAAAATTTATTTATTTATTTATTTTATGCATATGAGTGCTCTATCTGCATATGTGCCTGCAGGGCAGAAGAGGGCATCAGGTTCCAGTGTAGATGGCTGTGAGCCACGATGTGGTTGCTGGGAATTGAACTCAGGACCTCTGGAAGAGCAGGCAGTGCTCTTACCGGCTGAGCCACTTCGCCAGCCCCTATTTTAGCCATTTTTAAGCCTATAGTTTGGTTGCATTCCTCATATCTCCAGTGTCTACCTAATAGCACGTTTGGATCCCTCAGTGCCCCTTCAGAATCTCATCAGATTCCCTCCTCCTTTTCCGGATTGCTTGCCATGCTCTCATTTTCCTTACCTGTTCCCTGCACTCTGCTTATTCCTCCGCCTCCACCAACACTCACTCAGCCATCTGTGTTATCCTTTGACCAGATGGTAAATCCTGCCGACACAATGGGCTGGGCCCATGGTGCCTTACCCTGTCATGGCCACACAGAAAGGAATGGCTACTGTGTTTAACTCAATGACTAGGTACAGCTGAGTTGTGGTGAAACTTTATTAAGGTACATAGAGATTTGCATTTTATATGTATCATGAAGTAGCTTTCTTTTAGTTTTAAAAGCATTTAAAATGTAAAACACTTTTCAGCTTGTGAGCATTATGGAAATAAGTGGTAGGACTGTTTGGCACACAGTCTGGTTTGCTGAGCCTTGCAAAGGTTGTAGGTCTTTGGTAAAGAGAGCCAGCAGATGCTATTTATTTATTCCATAGGATATGCTAAAAAAAAAAAAGAAAAAAAAAGAAAAGAAAAAGAAAGAAAGAAAAAGAAAGGAAAAAAAAAGAGAAAAAAAGAAAAAAACCTGCATACGATGGTGGCACATCCCTTTACTCCCAGCACTTGGAAGTCAGAGGCAGGTGGATCTTTGTGAGTTCGAGGCCAGCCTAGTCTACAGAACAAGTTTCAGAACAGCCAGGGACACACAGAGAAACCCTGTCTTAAACAACAAAACAAAACTCTCACACCGATACTTAAGTGCCGTCTATATTATTTCAACAGTATCCACTTCTCTGTGCCCTCCTTAAATGACTTTGGGCAAACCTTCACTTTTGCTTGCTTGCATCGGAGGAAAGGCATGCTTGCTCCCCACCATCCCAAAGCCACTGCCTTTCCCAGTTGCTTTTCACCCGGAACACTATTCATGTACTTTCTTTGCCGTCTTGTTCTCCATTAGGCTGCAAAATTATAAGACTTGTTTACTGTTCATCCAAATGTATTTTTCAGGTCCAACCCAAACATTACCTCCTTGACCTCAGCTCTCCCCCTTTCAAGCAGTGTTTTCCTTCTGTGTTTCCTTATCACTCTTCTAATGCGGCCTTTTCTACATTGTTACTGTTTTCTTATTTGCTTCCAAAGGGTTTGAGAATTTTACAGCACTAAAACAAAGTCTTGTGAGTTCAGAAAGATTATCTACCACTCTGTGGTCAGAGGGAGGGAGATATGTAGCAAGGGCCTGAAATAGTTTTAGTACCATTTTCTGGCTTTGAGTTTCTTCTCCACTAAAGTGAAAAAGAAAATGTTCCAAAAGACGAATTTTCATTTATCAAGTAAGAAGCAGCACTGGAGTTTTCCTACAGGAAAACCTTTGTTTTCTCTTCTGCTACTGAAATCTAGGACACGTTAGCTACATGTGCCTTTATATGCTGGAAGTGTAAGTGTAAGACTCTAGTTAAATGAAAAGATTTTAGAACCATGGAGGTTGTCTGAGCACTGAGGTTTTTTTTTGTTTTGTTTTGTTTTTTTGAGAGACCTAGCTGTGGGCCCAGTCCCACGCATTCCCAGCTGTGTAACTCTAGGTAAGTTGGGTCATCCCCAGGGCTCAGACTCCTCGTGTACAAAGGAGGAACAAGGACAGCACCCCCCTTGAAAGGTTGTTTTCTCCCCGTGGTGCTGCGAATTGAACACTGGGTCTTACTCAAGCCAAGCAAGTGCTCTACTACTGAGCCCTACTTCAAAGGATTCTTAAGCAACTAGAAATAAAATAATGCAAACAAAGGAATTTGCTTCTTGCATAGCACATTAAAAACCCTCAATAAATGTCAGCAATGAAGTGTTCATTACATAGGGAAAAAAATGACAGTAAATTGCAGAGCTACCCAACATTCGTTCTTATGGTAATTCAGACTTAACTTGGTCTAGGTAAAGTACTGCCATTCTTAAATTATAGGGCTAAAAGTTAAATACACCCAAGCTAAATTGCTAATAGCCAATTAATGTTTCCCTTGGGTTCCTCCTTTTGAAAGAGCACCCTTAACCAGGTATTTGGTTTGTGGTTTATTGACTGTAGCTCAGCATGAAGGATTCACTTAAAAAAAAAAAAATTCTTTTAGCTGCCTGATATTAAAAGTGACAGATACACTTTAAAATAAAACTGGTCCCTAAAATAACTCAATTACTTTGATTAATCATCACCATAATTTAATCCCAAGCCTTTTTACTTGAAGACACTAAATTTACAAGTGTCATTGGTGTAAAGCAGATGTCTTTTTATTTCAGATTTCAACTCTGACATTTAATTGATGAATCTAATGAAAATCATATTAACTTTTATAATCTCTAATATCATATGTTGACTGTAGAAATGAACTTGTACCTTCAGTGTAAGCAGTTATGTATGTCATGTATGTGACTCGCTCCTGGGGCGTAGTTAGCTGAAACTGAACAAGAGCAGCCACTGTTTATTGACCAGTACAGTCCAGCACCGTGACTGCTGTATGTACCTAGCTTCTGTAGCCGGGTGATAGGACAACCCAGAGTAATTTGAGCGTCTTACTGCTTCTCTACTAGCTGGCTCCTGTATTACCAAGAAGACGTTTTCTACCATCAGTGTATACTGGAAGAAGGCCTCTACGTTGACCTTACTTCCTGCGGCTGCCCGTCAGCTAGAGTCAGAGCACTCAAGCCCATTGACTACGTGAGTAATGTGCCGGGTGTGTAATTGTGAGACAGCTGTGTTACTATCTGGGGTACTTGAGAGACAAGGATTCGAGTTGCTGCACCACTACCTAGCTTTTTAACTCTTGGCAAATTGGGTCATCTCTCAGAAGTCGAGCATGCTGGTCTGCAAAGGAGGCACAGTGCTTGCATCTACTTCACGGGCTTCTTAACAAGCCCTAAGTACAGTGATGTGCAAGAAAGAAGAGCTCTTTGAAGAATAGTTTATAACGTGAAGTTAGAAGAAATATTACAATGGGAAATGCCAAACTATAAAAACAGAAATAATTTAATTATTGGTTATTATGAAATTGAGGCTCTCTCATGAAATCCAGCCAAAGGTGACTTACAGGAGTGTAATCCTCTGTAAGCATTAGAGTAATGTAGACCTGTGCTTAAATCTCAGTGTGGTCTTTTCCTCAGCTTGTTTGAAGTTTGGTAATTTCTCAGCTGTATCTATAACAACAACAGCAACAAATGACTCTATAAAGCCACTGAAGTATTAATGAGATGCTTAAAAATTGTTAAGGCTGCTTAATTATAAAAGGGATAGCAGCATTACATTTACATAGTAACTGAGCCACAGGACAACTTATTTGCTACTCAGGTTTCCAGTGTATATGAAGACATGGAGTACCATTAGCATGGACTTCAAGCTTGAAATTTAGGAAACTAGAACTTTGTCACCTAGTCTATGCAGAATTATCTGAGTCCTCGTGGAGGCTCAGCTTGTAGAGTGAATAAATTCTTCTTTGCTATAGATGTATTCAGAAATTTCAGCGTGAGAAAACCAGCACTCGGGGCTGTCTGTTTGGGCTTCTGTTCTCCAAGACCTATGTAACTGCAGTGATGAGAGTCCAGGAGACATCAAGGTTCTTGTTAAAATGGTTCTCCAAGAGCACGGCAGGTCACATCTTGAGATGCACACAGAACTGATGAAAAGCCCTACATGATAGTGGGAGTGACTCAGGCCCCCCCCCCTGCCCCCAAGCTGACTTTAGGGAGAGCGTCCATCCGCAGCTCCTTAGCTGGGAACCTTAGCAGTGCCACCTCGTTTCCCAAGGCATTCCTGGAGAGAGTATTCTTGGTATCAGGCTAAGAATAGCATCTTGGCTGGGGAGTGAGAATAGAAACAGCCCCAAGGACACTAACTCGGGAGGAGTAAGTGGCTCGAGTGCTTCCTCTTTCAAGGGAAGACCACTAAAATGGTAAGAGGCACAGAGATGGAAAATGTGATGTGCTCAGTGCAGGGCTCGTCGGTGTTAACAAAGCATTAGACTCATCCACATTTACAGGGAAAGGGGTTTTATTTTTAAAGGCAAATTTACTGGACACATCAACAGAGATAATATCTGATGCTAATTAAAAAGAAAACATGTTCTAAATATGAAAATATCTTATTAAAAGGTATTTTTGCAAGACTTTTAATTTGGTGAACTGATCAGGTAAATTTTAGGTAATCTGTACAAATGCTTGAAAAGTCTGCGGGACATTTTCTGCCCATCAGGAAGAACATGTGAAACTGATTTAGCCACCAGAAGACTAGTTTCTGAGCATGATAATTTGGTTACAGTAAGGTGAGTATGTTGAAGTCAGTATACCTTGGCTACCACCCCCTATAAGGAGCCATCTCTCCAGGTCCCAATCAAACAGTTTCCATGTCTCATTTCCCTGGAGAGTCCTAGACCCTGATCTTATTTCCCGACCCCTACCACTTTCTTTGTTCCTCCACTGTGGTCTTAGGATGATAGACCTTTCTGTATGTGCCTAGGGCACCACCCAGTGTGATTCCAGATTCATTCTGGGAACGGATTCTGTCCCGCTGTGTTAAGCTAATGTATAAACTAATCTATTGGTTTTGTTTTGAATGATGAACACTGCAGCTTCCAGGGTCATTGTCTGCAGCTTTGTAATGTTAAGACTTAGTGCCAGGTACCACAGTGCTGTCCCACTGAAGAGCCTTAACTTCATCTTCATATGGGATCAGCGTGTTCTGCAAATGAGCATTTTATTCAGCTTAACTTCTGTCTGTAAAGATGGATGTTACCGTCAAGAGGTCCCGGGGTGTGTAATCTGTAGTGTCACAATAACTTCACAGTGAGAGGGGCTTCCCAGCCTTGTTCATAATTTCTTTCCCATCTATGTGATCTGGGACTGTCTCTTAATTTGTCAGGGTCTTAGTTCACACCTCAGAAAGAAACCAGTTACAACAGGTATTTTCAAATCGGTATCAGCTTTTTACTTCTAGTGCAGATAAATATACTAATAATAAATACAGTGGGCATGGGAAAAAAAAAAACTCTGTCCTAATCAAGTTTTCACATCGTTAGAGGGAATATTTTGTATCAGCTTTCACAGAAGTTTCCAGGATGTTTGTTCTTTTTAACACAGGTGTTCACAGGGCAGATTTTTTTTTTCCCCATGTCTTCTCTCAGCAGTCACAGAGCAGTTGGGTGGCTTCCATTTGAGACTGAGCACTGATTGTGGATTCAGTTGTAGATTGTTATGTGTCTTCCTGGCGGACGAGGGTGATTAGATTGTCTTTGATCAGGGTCACGGCTGTTTTCATAACGGTGGAAAGAAAAACCATCCAGAGAGTCACATCAGGTGCTTCTGCACAAACGAAGCATCATGTGTCCATTTCTGCTCAATGGCCGACAGCATTTTAAGACAGAGCACTCGGGAGGCAGAGGCAGGCGGATCGCTGTGAGTTCGAGGCCAGCCTGGACTACAAAGTGAGTCCAGAACAGTCAAGGCTACACAGAGAAACCTTGTCTCGAAAAACAAAACAAAACAAAAAATAAAAATAAAAAAGACAGAGAGTCATCAGTGAGCCTGGACAATCCTTCATCTCTGGGTATAGCTGAAGCTGATACTATTCAAACAGCCACTATACACGCAAGAACTCAGAGAGGTGCTATCTGTCATCAGAGTTTCGGCAATGAGATGGAGAAATTTAAAAATCCTCTGTTCTACCCTTGTCACCAAGCCAGCTTCCTTTTTAAAAAGAAGAGAATTGTTGGTATTTTTTAGCCAGAGAGTCTAGAGGTCTGGTGACCTGTCAAATGAAAAGCATGGTACATGATAGAATTTGGTCCTAATTCCCTCTTAGATTTCTTATAGGATTTACCATGGGAAATTCATTGATTTTATATCAATGTCTGAGAAAAGTGATGGCAGAGCAGGTGGTGTTGAGAGAGTGAACTGATGCCCATAGGTTTCCCCCAGATCTTCTCGAGGTGCAACTGTGTGTGTGGACACCGATGTGTTTGACAGTGTCCCTTAGTATAAATGTCAAGTCACCTCAGAGCTGGTTTCTATTGAGTGGTTTCTCTATAAGAGTTTTACCAACCTTGGTTGATATGCTTGGTGATGGTTACCAGATGTTTCTCTGAGATGAAAGAGATCAACTGTTAGGTTTAAAGAAGCTTAAGTGTTTTGCTGAAACCACAGCCACGGTCTATATTTAGAAATGATTGTATTGGGTGCAAAAGAGCAACGTGATGACAGGAGGTCAGGCCTGGTGGTGGTGACATGCTGTGCAGGCTCCAGGAACAGAAAGCACAACTGACTAGTAATTTGGGAGAAGAAAGTTTAAAGGTTTTCTGTCTTGATTTGATTAGGGTGAAATGTTTAAAGTATCTGAATCCTCTGTAGAAATATTAAGAATACTGCACAACAATATTACTGAATATTCACTTTACATTTACTTATTCAACTTTACTGTGCACCAATTACAGACCATAGTTTTCAGGAAGCACTAAATAAAAGAAAGCAGAGAATTAGATAATGAACTCACGTCATGAAATGCAGATTCCCTCTTCCTCCTGCACCCTCACTGTGTGTTCCCCAGAGTTGTCCTTGGCCACATTCTCTCTTACCTAGAGGTTTCTGTTCTCCTCGCTTCACTTCTCACCTCTGCCGATATAGCGGGTTCCGAGCCTGTGGGCCGAGCAGCAGTCTGTTGTCGCTGACGCCTCTCAGAGGTCCGCAGTGCATCCCCAGCAGCATGCTCCAGCACCCATCACCCCTCTTCGGTCTGCTCTTCTTTCCTCCACAGATCTGTAAAGACCATCGTCAGTACTATGCCTGTCTGCTCCCGTGACACTATCGTTGATTAGCTCTGCTTTGTGATTTCAAGCCTCTAATCAGTAACTGGGTACTGGATAGGATATATTCCCCCCGCCACTCTCCTCATTTCCCTTCCTTTAACCAAATCTAGAGATTCTCTCTCTCCCTCTCTCTCTCTTCCCAGAACCATTGTTGAAGGCCTCTTAACTTTCTCCCTCTAAGCTGCTCATTAATTTCTTACCTGCATCTTCTGTGTGCCCTTCTGGTGGAGTCTAGTCCCGGTTCCACTGTTGGGTCTGCTTCACCAAGCTCTCCCCTTGCACCCTCTCAGTACCCTTTATCATCTTTTTCTATTTTGTACTGCTTTGTGGAAACAAATGCACTATTTGTCTCTTCTGCCTGTGTCTTTTAAGATCTAAATTAAATAACCACACATGACCTCATATTAGAAGCATGTCTTAGTTTGCTTTTCTTACTGTCATAAAACACTGACCAGAAGCAGCCTGGGGAGAAAAGGTTTTATTTGAAGTTACATAACTCTCATGCATTATCACTGAGGGGACTCAGGGAAGGAACCCAAAGCAGGAACCGGGAGGCAGGAACCTGAAGCAGAGGCCATGGAGGAGGAGTGCTGCTTACTGGATGTCCCCTCATGGCCTTGCTCAGCCTTCCTTCTTATGTTCAGGAACACATACTCAAGGGCACCACACACAGTAGCCTAGGCCCTCCCACGTCAGTCTTTCATCAAGAAAAATGCCCTATAGCCTACAGGCCAGTACTATGAAGGCATCTTCTCAGTTGAGGTTTCCTTTTCCCAGATGTGTCCCAAGGTGACACAAACACACACACACACACACACACACACACACACACACACACACACACGGCAATTCTTCTGCCCTAAGTGGCCATTCTCTACAGTTCTAGCTGCTTTTATTATTATTTCTTTTAATCTCCTTGCACTTAGTCACAACTACTGAACTATAGTCACTGTGGACAAGGTATAGAGCATTATGTTCATTTTGAATTGTGTGACCTGTAGTCCCCTTTGCTTAGCCCATGGCCATAAAACATAGGGCTCCATTATTTAATAATTAGGTAAATGATCCAGTACCACCAAACATAACCAGGCAGTGCCTGTGTACAGTTCACTCCATAACAGGGGCTGCACTTGGGATTAATGGTAAGCTTGTATCTCACCCTCTTACGATGCTCTGTGTAGCTTTGAAAGTTGAAGGATGATGGGGAAAGTGGTTTACCACTGCCATCTGTTGAAGTGCTTCAAAGCTGAACAGACTATTTTAAGAATGATGGGTACAGACATGAGAATAGGAGACCTGAGCAGTTCTTGGCTGTGAGAAGAGCAGACTGTGACTTTCAAACTGCCAGGCTGAGACAAGTCAATGCTGGCCCAGTATCTTGTTGGGTATCTGTTAACTACGTTACCATGGGAGCAGAAGTCTGCTCCTTGCTTGTCCAGCATCTCCATGGTGGCTTGGCTTAGAAGTCTGGCTTTCTGAAGTAATAATTCTTATCATCGCAACTGTAAGTGGGCAGAGCCAAGGACACGTGGTAATGAGAACTTGTAGGAGAAGTTGGAGTGAAACCATGATTCTGATGATACATTCTTAAGAAGTAGAATCAGCATTAAGAAGACTTGAATATTACAGCATATGTAATATCACTAAAATGTTACAGAGAGGTCTCATGAAAACAAAATGCAATATCTAGGGTCTTTTACTCTAAACATAATATAAACATGAAAAGCAGATTTTATGAATTAGAAGAAAATGCAGGAAATTCTCCCAATGACATCAGATCAGGATGGACATCGTTAGACACAGAAAGCAGGAACTAGTAAGAAAAAGGTTAAGAGGCAAACATGAGTAGAAGTTACTTGTCATAATCTGTGTCCTGCTACCACAAGTGAATATCACAGGCTTGGTAATTTAGAAAGGTAAAAAAATGCTTGTCTAGCTTATGATTGGGAAATGTAGCAGCAGGGAAGGCTACATTGGGTGAGAAACTGAGTTCCCTAGCCTTAATCTCTCCTTTCTTATAAAAAGCTCTTCTTCCGGCCAGCTGTGGTGGTGCACACACTCGGGAGGCAGTGACAGGTGGATCTCTATGAGTTTGAGACCAGCCTGGTCTACGAAAGGACAGCCAGGGCTGTTACATGGAGAAACCCTGTCTTGAAAAAACAAAGAAAACAAATACAAACAAAACCCCCCAAATTCAATCCCCACTCTTATGTCCTTTTTAAACCTTAATTAACTCCTGAAGTTCCCTTTTCCAAACACCCATACTGTGCAGAGTCTATATACACTTTTTACACTTCATGATGAACATTATGTTTCAACACGAGTGTTGGTAGGGATATTTAAACTTAAGCACTGACATAATAAATTGTTGAAAATGTGGTCACTTAGCAGGAATCCACTGTCTTACAACCCTAGAGGCCAGAAGTCTGAAGTGGTCTTACTGGGGCAAATTGAAGGTGCAGACAGGAATGCTTTTCTTCTCAGTCCCTAGGTGGTAATCCCTTTCCTTACCCTGAGAGGTCACCAGCTTTCCCTCACTGGGGCCACACTGGCCTCTGCCATGTGTCTGCTTCTGTAGTTTATCTCCAACCTCCTGCCTCCTCTAAGAGCACCTTGTGCCTATACTGGGCCTACCTCAGTAATCCAGATTAAGATCCTTAACTGCTAGTCATGTCATTTCTGTGTTAAATACCACTGTGTTCACTGACTCCCAGCATTCCGATGCTGATATGTGTGTGTTTTGGATGGTCTGGCATTAATTACTCAGCCTGCCACAGCAAGACACAAAGGGAAAGGATATGCTTGCAGCTTGCATAGACTACAAGGAGAGCTCTTCAAATGAAGTGAGAAAGAACATCAACAGAGGATACAAATCTGCCATGTGTAGAGGAGGAGCAAATGACTTAGGACAAGCAAAGATGTTAACCCTCAGGGATGATCGCAGGAGTGCAAAGGGAAACAGTAATGAGACACTGTTACCCTACTTTGTTTTGTATCTAATGTACTTAAAAATGTGACAGTACCATAATTTGGTTTAACTGCAGAAAAGTGTAGTTGGTTGACAGGAACTGGCTGTCTTGCAGTCCTAGAGGCCTGCAGGTTAATATTATTCATATGCCGCTAGTGGAGGAAGTGCAGTGAGAGTGGGGGTGGCGTGAGATTTGTTGGTGCACTGGGAGATAAAACAGTAGTACATCCAAAGAACAGAACATTTACAGCGTAGGGTTAGCAGAGGGCAGCTGCATACAGGAACAGTTTCATCACCATAGGCAAGAAAAGCAGCCTACCTCTAGGAGCTCTGAGTTTAAATTCAGGTGTACTCAATATATTCCATTTACTTAAATTTCTGATACTAATTTTGTATCTTGTTAAATACTTTTCGGTATTATTAATTGCATGTTGCATTAAAAAGTTAGGTTAGATAGTTTCACATTCAAGGAAGTTTAAATACTAGTATCCCCTGCTTTGATTGTCTTACGTTGTATAAACATTGAGCCTAATAAGTACATACACACACAGCATTTGCCAGTTAAATTTTTTAAAAATACAAATGGAAAACCCAGATGTAATATTGTGGATAGTCATAAGTGATCTTATTTGCTCTTTTAGCATCTTAAAACATCTAAAAAGGGGGGGCGCCAACATAAAATGAATGAAAGGGCTCTGTAGGGGGGTAGCTGTTGAAGTGTGTCTCAGTGTCCGACAGCTCTCAGCTCAGCTCCCACCCACCATTGATAGTACTGAGTGTACCCAGGCCTGTGTTCTTCTCGGGGTCTCCACTTTCTGACCTACTCGAACACAAGGATTAAATGAGCTGGTGCATATGAAGCCCTCTAGTGCAGCGCTGAGTGACAGAGTAGCAGCCCACAGGCAAGAGCTGATTCCTGTGTATGCAAAATTATGAGTTGATAGGCAGCAGGTGCTAATAGGATTTTGTAACCCAGAGGAGGTCATATTAGAGATTTCTTAAAGATCTATGAGTGTTCTATTAGATCATGTCATTTCATTTACCTTTCCCCAGTAGTTTGGCATCTCTTAGGAATGGTATTTAGGCCACACATTATGGTTCACATCACTAAGTTCAGTTGCAATTCCCTTTAAACTGGCTCATTTGGCAAATATGTGGGGGAGCTGAAGGTGTTGGGCTGTACAGATAGAGCTGTTGTCAGTGTCTAATACTAACTGAAAATGTTACCTTTACAGCCTAACCAGTTAATAAGCCTTGAATTACTGTCAGCACATTTTCATTGTAAACAGTGATTTGAAACCTAAAGAACTGTATGGTGTCAGCGTATGTCATTGAGTTAAAATTATCACTTAGAGAGTTAAACTTTGTATACAATTACATTGAAAGTGATGTGATTGTAGTTATTCTGCCGGAGGCCATATACTAAGGTCTCTGACCTTCCAGATGTTGGCAGATATTATTTGTAGAAGGTAGGGATCTTAGATGCTCACCAGCTGAGCATGGAGAAGCTTAGGTAACCTCACACTTGCAGACTGCTCATATCCTGCATCATAAAACAATTGATACCTAGAACATTTTTGAGTAACAGCAGAGGGATTAGCTTCTGGGACCATAAGGCATAGGCTCCAAAGCCAGTCCCTTCCCTTACTTACCCTGTGACCTGTGCCTTGACCCCTCAACTGCTGTGTGTAAAAGTAGTGCCTACACCAGAGGCAAACCTTAGGGATTAAATGGGTGAATTCAGGCCCACAGTCACTCATGGGAATGGAGTTTAAGATTCAAAACTTTTCACATTTTAAAAATAATTGAGTTTTTATATATGGTGTTTAAGAAAACACTTCGAGGGGTACAGAAATAATTCTATAATTAAACACATTCTATTTCTGGAATGAAATTTATGCATTGATTCAGACCAGATAAATATTATAAATATGCCTATGTTTGTTCAGGTTAAATTTGTTGCCAAATAAATTAGGGAGAAACTTTGTTTTAGACTCTTATAGAAATATGAGTATACATTTATTCACTTATAGATAAGACTAACACTTAGTCTCTTAGAGTAGTAACAACAAATAAGCACATATTTAGAACATATTTTGGTAATCTTTACTGTTACTATCTCAACATCTATTAATTGATGGGCCAAGGCTGCACTGTTTTTTTTTCCTAATTTAAATTTCACTTATATATAAATTATTCAAGCATTCTTTTTCTTTCATAACCTGCCCACACACTCCTCTTTGAAACTGTATCTACTTTGCATGGCTTAGACATGACCTGGCAAGAATGTCTTGTTATTGCTGACTCCCAAGTGGAACTTTTAGCCCTGAGTGGTTGGCTGTCTCCTAATTTAGCATGGAACAGAGCCATGACATTTACAGAGCTCAATTTGTAATTAAATTCTTGCGGTTTCTATTGTTCTCATAAAGTACAGATTATTCTGTCATCTTGTTTTGAATACTTACCATTAATTTTTGTTATCTTGCTATCTTTAAACTTGGGGGATGCATCAGAATATAGACAGCTTTTAAAAGTATTTCTTGGACTCTCATCTCGAGTGATCAGCTACCATAACCATTGTCAAAACCCTGTCCAGATTAGCACTGTGTTGCCCTGCCAAATCTACCAGTGCTTTGAGTACATATATAAGTCAATTGTACTTGCACGTCTACATATAGTCATAAATGAAATCTTTAAACTGGAACAATATAAACTTTAATAACTTAACACATAGACATATCTGATTTATCAGAGCTGCCCTTGAGTTTAGAAACAGTGGATGCTTTCAAGTAAAAGCTTGTCAGATTGGACTAGACTATGTCCTTTCACTGTCAGTAAAGACATGGGTTAGTTCCCGACCTTGCTTTGTTAGTCATCTCTTACTTGGTTACTGCTGCTTAAGCTGTACTATTTGCCATTTAGCCTACTCGCTCACTTAAGTACCCCTTATTGATTAATGTAAACTCTTAAAACTCTTTAAAATATCTCCGTTGTTTGGCACATTTTCCTCAGTTTCCCTGAATCATTTTAAATAGAGGAATAAATAAATCCTTTTTTCTCAAACTTTCTACCTTTTATTGAGATAACTTTCTAAAATGTTGACTTGTTAGAGCAAACAAATTTGGTGGAGTATGAATTCAAACTCAGCCTTTCAAAAATGCCATAGCAGGCATCTGTAAAAAGAGGAGGGTTCTGTACATACCCCTATTTTAGTTAGAATATTGTGTAGAATTTAAATTACATCCTCATAGGCTTTTTTCCCCTTTCTGAGTTACAAGTTTCATCTTTACTGTCTGTAATTCTTTTCTGGAGAGTTGCTGATGGTTGATTCTGAACCCTTTCCAGGCTCCTTGACTGTCCTTTCTCCCTAAGCCATGACTCACCTAATAGATACATGGACAAAGGTCAGCTGAAATGTTTTTTTAAAACCTTGAAGATAAAGATACTGAAAAAGTCTCAGTTACAAATGTATAAGTTTCTTTTGGGCTTTTGTTGCCTCATTTATCACTTTCCACCTTGGTTTTTGAGGCACAGTCTCACTGAGCTCAGAGCCTACCTTTGGCTCGACTAGTTGGGCACAGCAACTCTCCCTGCCCCCAGTATCGCAGCACTAGGGTTACTAATACATATATGCTACCAGCCTCAGTTGATGTGTGGAGGCTGGGGATCCAAACTCCAGTTCTTGTGATTGCATGGCAGATACTTCACCAATGTCACCACACCCTCCCCAGCTCCACCTTTGCACTTGTCTTTCCCTGTGTATCCGTTTGTTTGCATACCTAATTCATCACTGGTTTTCCAGACTTTGCCTTGTCTCTTTATGTTGTACTTTCAAATATACTGTTAGTTCCCATCTCTCTATTCTTTATTCATCCTGTTGCTAGGTAAGTTTCTGAGTGTCCATGTTAGGAAAACCCCACAAACACACACACATAGTTACCAATATAAATTTCTGAATAAATTATATATTAACAGGGTTCAAACTCAGAAATTATCAAAAGGCATCTAGTAAAAAATTTTTTGTTCTTCTCGTGCCCTTTGTTTTCTTAGACACTGTCTCAGAAGAGGCAATATTTTTTCTCGACAATGTTTTTAATTCATATATAAGTACATATTTATAATGTATAAATTTTCCTTTTTCTGCAAGCCGATAGGTATCCTGAGAAGTATGCTGTTTTATACCATCTCTCTTTTCCTGACTCTGCAGACTTGGTCTTGGTGATCTTACCATAAAGAGCTCTTCGTCCTTTCCAGAGCTCACTAGGATTCTCTCTATGTAGTTACCCTGTTTATTGAGCCAGTCCCCTCCTGTGATGCACATTCAAATGATGCTTTCCCTTGCAATTCCAAACACCTGTGCAAGGGATGACACACAAGTCACTTTGCTCCACTGTAAGTATTTATCTGCAGGTCACTTATAAGTGAACCAGTTGGGATTTGTTGCTTTTTCTCTTTTAAAAAAGTTGCAATTGGCCATCAAAGTTAAAGGTATTCCTGTGACATTTTCCCCCGGTACTTAGTTTTGGTTGACCCTTCTGATCCACTCCTCAGTCCTCCCCCAGGCTCTTCCACCTCCAGTTTCCCCCTTTCATCCTCATAGCACATGTGCTCTGTAACCACCCCTACACTCTTCTTTAATGCAGTTTTTCTCTACTCTGAACCCCTGGCTTCCAAACACGCCCATCTCCACAAAGATAAGCATATATGAAAGTAAGAAACGAAGAGCTTCAATTTACCCCTATTTGACCAGCTACAGTTCCTGCTGTGTGGGTACTGATTCCTTCATCATAGTCTCAGTCCTTGATTCTGCCCTGGCAGTCAAACTGTCCCCGCCCTGTCAGCGTAGCAGGAAATGTGGCAATGTGGCACCTGATGACAGTCAGTGAGCATGTCCAGCACCCTTCCTGTGGGACTTGTTTTCATGCTGGTTGGTTCTACTGGCCTCTAAAAAAAAAGTCCATGAATGCCTGCTTTGCACCTCCCCCATCTTCTCTACCTTTTAAACCTGTTGCATCCTTTCAGGCAGGTACCGTCATATTCATGCATCGTCGTCGATTCTTCTTACTAAAAAGTAACCGTGCTTTTCCTGATGCTCTCACGGGCATGTTTATTTTTATACCATATGTTACATTCTGCTATAACTATACTTCTTCTAACTTATCTGCTGGTCAGTAATACCTCAAATACAGTGATGTGGCCTTGGTTTGGTACCTCATTCCCCAAGTCTTGTTGTTGCCATTGAGTATATACAAGTAAAAAAAAAGCATGGCGTTGCTTATGTGTCTGCACATGCTGTTTTCAAGTAAGAGTGCCTTCCATCTTCCTCCTAGGGTTGCATTTCAGACCAGGCTGTCTTTCAGGTGTGCCCACACCTATGATGATGCTCTTCCTCTTTTCATGTGTGTTAGGTTTTTGAAGAACCTTCCATCAGCCTTTTTGCCCTGGAACATTGTGAGGGAAGAGAGTTACATCTTGAAGATGCTGTGAATTCTGTTTTGAACAAGGACCTACACTTCTATACCCAGTCTGTGTGGATAAAGAGTGGACTGTGAGTACGGGAGGGGTGGCTCGCTCTGGGATGGTTATTGATTTCTCGGTGTTTTTTTTGTTTTTGTTTTTGTTTTTTTGATTTTCTCAGTCTTAATATAGGATTCCAGAATATTACATTCCAGTTAACTAAGACCACTTGAGTTGCATTTTAAAACCCTATATAGGTTTTACACTTTTAAATTTTTGATTTGTATATTAATGTACATTGGTGTTTTGACTGAATGTGTGTCTGTGTGGAGGTGTCAGATCCCCTAGAAAAGGAGTTACAGACAGTTGTGAGCTGCCATGTGGGTGCTGAGAATTGAACCTGGGTCTTCTGAAGAGCAGTGAATGCTCCTAACCACTGAAGCCATCTCTCCAGCTCCTTATACTTATCTAGGTTAAACTGGTACTTGGCACACTGCTGAAGAGCTCTCGCCTTTCTATTTTTATTCCTTTCTAGGGAATGTATGCAATTTCACCTTGACACTATTTATTCTTGACAGCTGTTTTATCTATCTGCTCTCCTTGATTCTCTATACCAGAATAGTGGTCTGTTTAAAGCCCTTGCTGGGCTACTGTGGGCTTCCAGCACACCATTTGATGCTGAACCACCTACTCTATGACATGTCTCTTTTAATCTTTGTGCAACATTATGTTTTGGATCTATGATGGTAATGTGACCCCATGTATATATTCCACGTGTGGAATCCATTGAAATTAACATGAAATGGGACTCATTTGCTAAAAGCTGGAGAGGTGGCTAGGCATCCCTGGTCATGCTGACCTGCCTTTGCCCGTGGCTGATTAGATTTGGCTGGCAGCTGTAACAAGTCAAAGGAAGGTTGCCCACTGCTACTTCAGTATGCCCATAATTTGGCCAAGCCTGCGTTCACTTAAGGAAAAAAGGGTGGACTTTTGTTCACAGTGGTCAGTTTGAGTCAGGACTCTACTCAAGCTTTTATTGATTTAATCAATCAGGCTTTCCTAAGTTCCTCCCTCCTGCCCACAATTTTATGTAGGTATTGGTGCCTTTTCCTTCACTCACCAGTGCCACTTTTTCTTTTGGATAGCAAAAGAACAGAAGCCAATGCTATAGCAGCTTTGGCTTCCCGTCACTATAACAAAATGCCTGAGGCATGTAAACTTTGAAAAGATTTGTTTTGTCTTATGGTTCTGAAGGTTCCAGTCTGAGATCAGCAGCCTGATTACTTTAGGCCTCTGAGTAGCATACTAAGATAGAAATATGCATTGGTGAAAACCCAACAATGAGCCAAGAAGTCAGAGGAATGGACTGAAGTAATACTGTCCCTTGAAGGACTGCCGACCAGGTGTCATTTCCCGAGGGTTCAGCCATATCCCAGGGGAGCTATACTGCAGACCTTAGGGGACACTAGTCCACACCACAAGCCTTGGAAGAACCTGTTTCTGGGAACTCTCCTTCTGTATTTCCTGCCACTGGTGCTCCCCACTTTATCACCTGGGTTACAGACTGATGGAATGGTGGGCAACATGTACTGTACTTCCAGATACTGTGTCTGAAGCAAGCCTCACCCTCCACGCTTCTTTGCAGAGACCCAAAGTCTCCCTGAAAAATCTGGGTTCTTCTGGCAATCCTAGTGTTTATTCACCCAGTTTGGCAACCAGTGAACACAGGCTTCAGCAAGCTGTTCTGTCAAAGGCCAGATAGTGCTTTCAGAGTGTGGGCCACTTCTGCTCACACCTATGGATCTGTCACAGTGTAGCAAAGGCACCCATAGTGAGACTGGGAAGAAACGGACAACTGTGCACCAGTAATGTCCTGGTTCTCACCCACGGTCCTGAGCACTTCATCAAACCTTAACACAACCAAGACTGAAGAGTGATAGCTCCTCTGCCATCTTCCCTATCTTTGAAAAAGGTGAATCTCTGTGGGTGGTCCTTGGTGGCCTTGAGAAGTTGTGAAAGAAATGTTTAGAGAAGTTGCAGCTATCCGGAGAAGCTCTGAATCTATGTGACAACCAAGAAAAGGAAGACTCTTTCCCTTCTAAGTAATGCTGAGAGGCGAATGTATCAGTGTTAAAATGCTTTGAGGTTTGCTACATCGTTGGATGCAACCTTTTTAAAAGTGTAGGAGCCAGACATTTCATTCTGACTCCAGATGCAGTGGATGTCTTCTTGACCTCTACCAAGGAAAAAGAAAAATGTATAATTATATATATTTAAAATCTGTAAACTGGGCGTGGTGGCACATGCCTTTAATCCCAGCACTCGGAGGCAGAGGCAGGCAGATCACTGTCAGTTCGAGGCCAGCCTGGTCTACAAAGTGAGTCTAGGACAGCCAAGGAAACACAGAGAGACCCTGTGTGGGGGGGGGGGGGGGGGGGAGGGAGACTCTGTAGACCTAGAAGCTGTCAAGCATAATGGTAAAATCATTGATTTTAGTAAGAGGTTGCTTTTATTTTTTTCAGTGTCCCACACTTTTCTCTCCTGCTTTCTTGCAGGTGGGTAGCTTATGAAGGATCCAATTTCTTGGGAAAGCAAATCCTTCTTGTGCCTAATGAAATCCCAAACTGGACAGCATTTAGTGGGTGGAAAACAATTGGTTCTATCCGCCCTATGAAGCAGGTAAGACGTAGAGAAACAACAGACCCTGATAGTTTGATTTTCTGGCAGAAGTGTCCTAAACCACAGTACTGGAAATACTGAGCACTTGGTCACTTATGGAACCAAGGGGGGAATCTTACACATTTTAGCCAGTTCATAAAATATCTAAAGTCAATATTGGATTTTAGTTTTGAATCCAAAGTTCTATCACCATGTTCTTTTCACAAAAAAATAATGTAAATTCTGTAGTAAATAATGGGGAAAAAAGAGCCTCAGTATAATGAGTTTTACTTTCTTTGCATTTGAGTTTTTCCGTTATGTAATCTTCAGGTTAAATCCTAGCAATTTAATTAGAATAGTATTTATCACACACCTACTCTTGTCAGTCTTACATTTCAAAGTTTCCCACTGCACTTAGGATACAGTCTGTGTTCATCACAGCCTGTG